>JAOTRO020014403.1:0-23406 GCA_028566515.2 Pyracantha coccinea | reverse complement strand
GATGCTGACTTATACCTGTGGCCCCAAGAGTGGTTTTAACGTCGCGTACAACATCTTTGGTGCTGTACACCGTATCATGATCATTCAACTTTTCCCTCATCATGTGACCAATAAGTCGCATGTTGACTTGCGGGTGACGGTCCTTCAACAAAGCTAAATCACACCGGTGGGAGACTTCATCTTTGGCAATCCTAAACTCTCCACTACCTTTCCACCATGGACAACGAGCATCCTTACACTTGACAATGAAATGCCCATTCGAAGATGTATCGACCTTGTACTGAAAATTCCCTTTAATCACTTTTAATCAAAGCCTTCTCGACAGATCTTGCTTGTTGACAAAAAGGTCACCCATTTTTCAAATACGGCTTTGCCAATCCGCGTTTCCCTCAATAGTATAGCTAAGGGCTTTTCAAGTAAGCATAAGAATTGACGGTAAATTCATATGTGTCTTTCACAACCGAACTTCTCTTGCCCTTTTGGTTTTCGACACGTACACCTCCATTTGGTTGTACCTCATTACTGTCAACCATGGACATCACATTTTGAGTTGTAAAAGTGGTCACTGGAGTTGAATCAAATTCGTACTACCACGATTCAAAGTCCACCATGGTAACCAAATCTATATCATTGACATCTTCAAAAAGCACCTCTGTAGTACCCAAGACCTTTTGTTTTCTAGCTAAAGTACTCGTTACTTCAAATGTTGCATCCGACCATAGTGGGACCTTAGTGGTAGGTAGGTTCATACTGCCTGAGATATGGAGCATGGATACATATATAGGTGTCACTCTTGTATCAATAACTACCAAGCTATACTCCAAAAAACACCGCATGTCACTATTGTCCCCAATGAACACAAGTTTGTTTTGCATTGGACCCAATTGGAATTGAGTAGGCAAGAGTAACCATGTCAGCACCACAACACGAGATCTTCGAAACAATCTCCAAAAACTCCAGTAATTTTATAGATTTAGACACAATAACTCTTTTCTCTTCACTGCCTACGTACTTCTTTTCCTTATCGGATGTAACCCACCTCCCACTATGACAAATCATTACAGGTAGTTCCCCCATGTTTTGTTCCACAAACCTAAAAGTACACATAATATAGGTGCATCAGAACTAGTAAAAAATCGCGATTGTGATATTAATGTACAAACAAGCGCACCATAAGCACAATATATGCCCAACCTATGCACATAATATGTTCAACATATACACACCATATGCACACCATGGAAAAAATTGGTCAAATCTGTGGAATACCACACTTCAAACAGAAATTGGAACATAACGCACCATATCCATAAATCATTGATATAGAAACTTCGAAACAAACACCCTACCTTAGTATCCTCGAAAACTGAGCACAAATGTGCGTGCCGAACCTTCGGTCGCCGAAAGAGATGGAATTTTAGTAGGCAGAAGAATTTCTTGTATTTGGCAATGGAAGAACTTTTTCTGCTAACACATAAACAAGAGAGGGAAAAATGGCAAGAACAAGGCAAACCTTGGAACAATTAGCTGTGGGCCTAGGGACTATCTTAACCACCTCACCTTTATGTCGCATCACCTTTATTGTCAACTTGGGTTCCCTCCAAAACCGGAAAACCATGTACAAAGAGAGGGAAACCTACAAATGTCCCTTGAATAATAATAATAATAATAATAATATATTATAAAGTTAATGTGTTTTGTTTGGGTACTTAGTGATATGTTATCTTGTATATAAGGTAAAGAAGGGGAAGACTTTTTTCTTCCCACAAATTGGAAGCAACATTGAAGTTGGGACAAAAAAACACTGCTACGGATTCCTACAACTTTTGATCCACATCATGCTAAAAAGGCATTCCACTTCTCAGATAGCGAAAACAATTCACAACACATAACGTCCAAGTAGAGACATGAAACTGAGGGTTTTAACGCCGAGTTAAAACCGTGGTACAACCTCATTTTGTTAACTATTATATGGTGATAACAGTGTGGAATATATTTGCTAACTATTATACGATAATAAACAATAAAGACTACATGTGTTTGTTATCGGAGCCCCATTCCATATCCTAAAGTACCTTAATGTGAAAAGTATGAAATATGTAAATACACACTATATACACTGTACGTACGACGTAGATGACATAAACACTATATCATTGTGCAAATGTCATGCAAAGAATATGCACATGTCATGTATATACAGTGCACATGTCAAGCACATAAAATATATACTATATGCACATGAGAAGAACATAAAATATACACTATATGCACATATTATGCATAAACTAGAGATTGGGCAGCGAGTTGCTTTTACCATTTATAAGACACCATTTACGCCATGCTATTTGTATAGTGGATACAATTACAACATAATCCAAAAGGATCACATATATCCAAAAGATAGCAATTTGCACATTACACAACTCACAATGTTAGATTCGTCAACCAAAATAATCATATCATATGTAATGACAATATTGTACTTTACAATTCATAAAGTCAAAGTGTGTACGTGTAAACCAAAACATTGACATATGGCTGTTGCAACAACCCTAATATGTTTGCCTCAACCACATAACAGAAGACGATGAGGATGGTTAGATATCAACAAAACCCAACTGAGTAAACAACAACAGCCATTTCGATAACTTTGTTGAAATCCACTCTTGGAAATGTAATATCATCAATCCCAACAAAAAAAAAACTCAAATATTTGACTTCAAATCCTTAACAAGCCAGCCAATGAATATCAATGTTTATAGAGTTCTTGGAGGATATCATAAACCAACAAACTTCCCTAGTGATGATGGATTCAAATCATTGGACAGCAAAATACGTTGGTCAACACACGATTCATGTGTAAAACTAACACAATTGAAATGTAAAACAAACACATTCATATGTAACAAATAACACAAAGATCGATCTGTTCAAAGTAAACCACAACAATGGGCAACCATATTCCTTACAAAGTAGCGGAATACCATTTAGCGATGCCTTACTTAAGAGGTCATCAAGTTTTCTTCTTCAGACTTGCAAGTTATCACAATTAGCAGCAACCACAACATAACTGCAATGTGAAAAAAAATGGACAAATACAACAGAACATAAAGTTGGTTTTGGAAGATACAACATCTTATGGAAGACTGGCAATCGTATCATTGCATATGTAAACAAAAAGACTAACAATTCTAGTGTCTCACCAGCAATAACTACAATGTTTACTGTCATAAAAAAAAGAGCATTCAAATCATCTGCCTACCAACTATACAAGTAAGCAGAAACATACACAATAGAGGAAATTGCACAACAATATTTTTCCTGCATGATTCGAAACTTAGCTTAACCACCAAGATCCATCAACTTTGGTGTTGACATTCCATTTTCTTACTTTCTTCATCCAACTTGTGCACAAAAGAGATTGCCTAAAGTAAGATAATTGTGCCAATGCAAGTGCCTTAAGTAAGATAATTGTGCATTCCGTGTACAACTTCTTACATATTGTACTAAGACTTCTAATTCACAAACTTTTTTAAACAAACACCAATTCGAGATCGAATTCACAAATATTTGCAAGTTCATAACAAAATTAACAAATATCAAGCATCAATTAAAATGAAAAACTCAAAGATTGAAACCCAGAAATCTAAAATAACACAACCCATAAACAAATAAAATTTCCAGAACGCATTTCGACCCCCTCTCTTCCCCATCTCTCTTTTGTTCAACTTCCGATCTATGCAAATCCAAAAAATCAAATTGAACAAACTAGTAATTAGTTGCAAAAATGGAGACAATGACCGAGTTTGAAAGAGGAAGAGATGAGAGAGAGAGATAGACGAACCTAATGGCCGTGGAAATATGGCTGCCAAAGCTTCATTGGCCGGAAAGAATGGAACTTTCCGGCCAAAATGCAAAATTTGGTACAAAAATCATATCTTTAAGGATGAAACATTGATGCAAATGAGAAACCCTCACTTCGAATTTTCACTCTCAACTTCCCTCTATTCGAAATCGGAACTCAGAGATCTGAGCTCAACTTAGAAACCTAGAGCTCTCGACATCCCTCTCCAACAAATGAGAACAGTGATGAAATGAGTTGAGGATTTTTAGTATTTATATGTAAGCATTTTAGTAATTTTGGTTTTGTGCATGGTGTGCATGGCCAGTTTGTCCTATTTTTGTCCCAAGATTAAGAAATTGTCCCATTTTAGGGTATTTCCCTTTCTTCTATATGTCTAGAATACTCTTTAGTTTTGTTAATTTTTTTATCCAACCTCTATCTAGACTCTCTCTGGAGAGTTCTTTCTTTTCTTCCCTTTGTTTCGTCCTCCATAACACTCATTTTCTTCATCATTTGTCCTACAAAACCACAACCTTCAAAATCATCCCCAAAACTACTCTCCTCCCTCTTCGTCTCTCAATTTCTCTTCGTCCCTCCATTTCTCTTCGTCCCAAAGCTACTTTCTCCCCTTGTCTATCCATTTCTCTCCGAAATTTTATGGGAAAAAGGAAAACTTTCTGGGAATTTTCGAGAATAAGGATGAAATTTTCTATTAGGATTGTTGTTATCGTTTTGCATTTTTTGTTGAATTTTGTGTTTAGATTTAGGCAGTGGTGAGGCTAGGTTTCAGATTAGGGAAATGAGTTGGCAAATGGAGTTGCCCAGAAGCATGCTTGCGGATTTGCATTGTGTGATCGTTTTTGGAGATGGGATTAGCAAACCCTTGGTTTTTGGGGGGTTTAGCTAAGACCCGCTTGTCCCTCCTTTAGTCGAAGCGAGTGAAAGCTAATCTCATTAAACCTAGGCCTTCCAGGAAACAAATACGAGACTGGACTAAAGGTTAGTCCAATCTAATCCAATGAATTTTAGTGAGGGAAAACAAACACCTCATAAGGGAGTGAACTAAGCGGAACAATAGACTAGCAATAGTGTGCTTCAAATTCGCTTTTGGCAAGAATTGAACCTAAGACCTCTCACTAACAAGTAAAGAGGAATACTACGGGACCGTAATACTAAGTGACATCTAGTTAGTTGTTAGGGAGGGAAACCAGCGGTTATTGAACACGCACCACGTGCATAGATAGGATTGTTTTCCGTAACTACAATAAATCCAAACCACGACACTTTAGAAACTAGAGAATAATTACATATCACAAGAAGTGCTTAAGAATGGGAAAAGTATATACAAACTTTGTATTACAAAGGAATGAGGAGGAAAGAGGGAGAGACGGGAGGAAGGAGCTGAGAAGAGCTGAGGGATCTGGTTGTAACAGATTTAGCCTCTTCAGACAGGGTTCCCTACCCCCTGAAGAATCTCGTTGCTACGTGCTCTGCAATTCCCATGCTTGAAGTTAAACCGGGGGACTCTATTCCAAAAAGGTTGACGAGACCAGTTATCCCATGAACATCCTCCCCCTACATAGCCATAAAATGATATATCAACAGAACTATCAATGTTGTACTCTACTGAACCTCTTCATCTATAAAGCAAACATAGCACCTACAAGTGTAAGATAGTGTCTTTAACACGTTTCAACCATATAAAAATATGACAAGACAGCTCCCCACACCACATTTTTAGAAACTATAACCAGAGATTTGCACAGGCCAATTTGTGCTAGGTGCTGTGACAGCAGTGAGATGGTTTTATTAGTTTATCACAAGATCTTGGGCAGAAAAGAAATTGCTTGGCTCAACGGAAAAATCAGTACTATGCACTTCTGGCCGATCATAAGTCTCATGCTAGATGAGACAACAATCAAATTGAGTCCTAAAATTTCAGGTTTGGGCGTAGGAAAAATATGCAAGAAACTACCTGTATCTGAAAATCAACTGGAGACTGTCGAGGACCTGAAAGCTTCGGTCGAATCCCTGCATAGCCTGGCTCAAGAGACCCATCCTTTAGATTTGGGTAGTACTTCCTTATCTCTGGGTAAAATAGCTCTTTGCGATTCGTACATACAGAATAGTCAAACCTGTGACCAACGCCTTGTCATGTTTTTAGGATTGTCCAACATCACACTTACACAGATATGCTAAAGAAACAAACCAAAGTTTAAACAAATGAGATGAATAACAAAATTAACTTTATTAAGGGGTCGATGCACATGCCCTTACTTGACATGCATTACAAACAACACCTCCGCGATGTATTTAGTATATGTACGCATGTATTACAGCATAGCTATACCACCCACAGCATCATTTTAATACTTTTATCATGATTTTCTGATTACTATAATCTTTTGCACCATTAGTATGGTATGTAATTGTCTAGAAGAGATTTAATTTGAATGCAAACAAATTCATTACTCAACATCAGATGCACCTCAATCAGGTCATTAAGATTTTAGCCTAAAAGCATTAAGCATCCAAACAAACATGGGAACAAATATAAGCAACGATATATCCTAAAAAAACTCCCTACAAGAATATTGACATTAAAATTTACGGTTCACCAGAAAATAAGAGACTAGGACCTCCATTTGATCATTGTCTGAGGTGACAACATTAGTATCAAATGCATGCTCTAATGAAGCCTAACTTATGCAAGACACCAGAATTTGTTTCAACATAGGAAGGCAACACAAATATAAATAAATAAAAAGGCTTAAGGAATATGCTCTTCTGTACAAGCATGGATAGAAATTTTTGGACTGAGTTGCGACCACTTAAACCAATAAACATAATGGACAATGTAGACAGTACTACATAATATAATAGAGTGGACAACAGGGATAAAGAAATGGTACTTATTCAGGAAGCTTGAAACATCATCAACACCATCAATCCACTGTACATCAGGGCCAAACTTGACCTGACCATTTAAATCCAGGGTAACATGCACACCAAGGCCGCCATCTTCTGGTATAGGATAAATCAAGTGTCTGAACGGACAGATTGTTGTATTTGATAAAGTGAAGTAGCATCCACGAGCCAAATGGGAAGGAGGAATATGTTCAGTTCGGAGGCCATCAAATCGCTTTGCAAGGGCAGGGGCACTTAAGCCGGCAGAGTTCACAACGAGTTTAGGAATAAGTATCATCTCTGGCTGCAACGGAAACTTTCCATTCCAATTTTCAAGGGTTTTGGTTTCAGAAACATGAAGGCATATATGATTTTGTTGAATATGGCCACCAATAACAGTAGTATTATAGGAGAAGGTTGTGCCATGATTTTCAGCTTCTCCCTGCACCCATATGGGAATTAAGGGTGATAGATACTAGATCGTACAAAATCCAATGTTCAATTAAAGACCAAAATTTTATCTGAAGCATGTACTTGAGTTGATCCTAGGGTAACTAATATAGGAAACGGGAAAGAAAAGAATGAAAATACCACCAAAGATAGCATGAGCGAATGTGTATCCACAATCCCAGAAAGCGGTGATTGTAAGGCTTTCAAACATGCCAATTCAGGTTCCATTCTCATGGCTTCTGAACCCTCCATCATTACCAAACCATCAACTCCATTTTGAATCCCGTGATGCATTAGATTATGCAACTTGGGAATCTCGGAAGACCCAGTTGCAACTATAAGTTTACCAATTTGTTTATGAGGAATATCGTGGTGAGAGCAATATTTGTACAGCAAATCTCTTCCCCTAACACAGAACTTCGCCTGCCAAATGCATTAAAAAGTTAAAAGGATATACTGTGCTTTCAACATTCAAATTAAGAATTGGGAATTTCTTGACATTAAAGTTTATGACTTTTATATTTGATTTTGTGGGTACCTTGAGGGAATGGGTCGGGTAGTAGATGCCGGCATGGATGACCTCGCTGTTGCGGGAGCTGGTGGAAGTGCCAAAGGTGGGAGCTGAATCTAAAACCAACACCTCTCTGCCCTTTAGAGCAAGCTCTCTCGCCACTGCCAATCCCACCACACCTGCCCCTATTACCACGCAATCTACCTTCTCTTTGGGAACTCCGCTGATGCTACTGATACTACTGATACTGCAACTAGAAGTAACATTATGATGACTCCTCACAATTCTGTCCAATGTTCTTTTCAGCATCTATCTCTTTCTAAAACTCAACCGGTCCTCTCGAATGGACACTTAAAAAGTTTCACATGAACACGCCTTCGTTGAATTTCACTACTTCCACTAGAAATTCTATTCAGCGAAAAAGAAAAAACAAATTTCAAATGCATATTAACAATCCGCAAAAACTTGATAGTGTTGCTATGAAGAACAAGAATACCAAAACATTATCTATACATAAAAACAAACTTGTCCAAATGGGGTGATAATCAAATTCCTCATTTCCTCCTACCCAATATTTTGGTACATATCATGCATGTCAAAGGTTATAACTTTTATATGCAATTAATTCATCAAGAACAGATGAACAAGAAGATTAAGACAAGGAAGCATCAACAAGAACCCAAATCACTGGCCATTTCATTTCCTATTCATCCATCTTGATAAAGATAAACAAACCATCACAAAAACCTAAGTCACAAAATTATATTGACAGATCCGGACAACTGCAATGGATACCCAATACCTCCTGATTCGCTTACAACTTTCGCAACCTGAGCTCGCGACGATGGGTTTTCTCCTTTTCTTCAGCTCGCCGGTTGTCTCTCTCTGTGGATGTTACAATGTTCTGTGTGAGACTAATTTACGGGTTTATCAGCAAAATACCCGATAATCAAGCATAGATTCTTTTCTCCCATTTATACAAGACAAACCCATTACTAGCCAATAAACTCTCAAGTAATTTGTCCGTTATGACTATGTTTTATGAATATTTTGTTGTAAAAGTTGTCCGAATAGATGTCTATATATTTTAGCTAAAGATGAAAAGTGAGGAAGACTTAAGAATATTAGCATTTTTGTTGTTGTATGATGTTTTTCAAAATGCACTCATTTCACTTTCATGATTCTTCATGGATATAACTTTATTTAAGGAGCATTCCGTGTATGATCACAATACAAAGAAAAAAAGTGAAAGCAATAATATCAATATCCATTCCTTTCCTTCTCTACATGCAATCATTTTGTGTTATGGTTACGAAAATAAACAATGTGATATATTACACCCGCTTTGCTCCTGTCTCTAGTAAAAGTTATCTCTCTAACTTTTGCCTATTTATAACACGTTATCAACACGACTCTTTGAACCCTAACCAGTTCTCATTTCCCTTCATCGAAAAATGCTTCCTCCAAGGATCTTATTGTTCTTCTTCCTTCTCTGCATCACCTGCTTGATGTACCATTGCCAAGATCCGCTATCACCATGTCTTCTCCTAGTTCTCAATATAACAATTACTTATATTTTTGATTTCTTGTTTGGTGTAGCTCCTGATTACTCACCCAGTGTTTATTTATGTTAATTTTGCTATGATTTTAGATGGAGCGGTACAATCGCTCATCTTGAACTGCAAATTTAATTTTACTGCAATTTTAGGTGGTGCAGTATGATCGCCCACCCTGCACTGCATATTTAAATTTTGATGCTACTTGAGTGGTGCGGTATAATCGCCCATCCTACGCTATATTACTTCAATGAGAGTGGTGCGGTACAATCGCCTTCCTCATTAATTATGTAAATTTCGAGCCTGAAGTTTCGAGTGCTTATCATTTTGGCTTGAAGAAAAATTTGTCAAAACCAAAAGTTCTAACACTACATTCCTCTCGAATACATATTATTGCAAGTTCTTACACATCTCATTTTTCTTTCAGAAAAATAGAATGGTAAACTTGGCAAAGCTTGATTTTGTTGCCATTATATTATTGGAAAAAAACTACCTTACTTGGGTAGTGAATGCCAAGATCCATCTAGAGGCAAGAAACCTTGGAGACACCATCAAGGAGGAAAACAATGCATCCTCTCAAGATCGGGCGAAGACCATGATCTTTATCTGTCGCCACCTTGATGAAGGATTGCAGAGTGAGTACCTAACGGTTAAAGATCCATTAGCCCTCTAGAAGGCATTGAGAAATATGTATAATCACCAGAAAACAATGATTCTCCCAAGGGCTCGTTATGAGTGGACACACCCAAAGATTCAAGATTTTAAGACAGTTGTTGAGTATAACTCTACAATATTCAGAATTAGCTCCCAAATGAATCTTTGTGGGGAGAATATCACTAAGGAAGATATATTGGAAACGACTTTCACCACCTTTCATGCCTCCAACATGATCCTGCAGCAGCAGTATAGAGAGCAAGGCTTTACTAAGTACAACCAGCTAATATTGGTGCTCATTGTGGCTAAACAGAACAATGAGTTCCTGATGAAAAATCACAGTCTCATCCTACTGGATCAACTCCATTTCTAGAAGTGAATGTTGTTTCTCTTGAAGTGAACACCACATCTTTTCATGGCAATAATTACAAACGAGGATGTGGCCATCGACAAGGCCGATGCAATGGGAAAGCCAATGGGCATTGGGCACGTACATGTCGTACCCCAAAACATCTAGTGGACATGTATCAAGCCTCCCTTAAGGAGAAGAGTGTCGAAACCAATTTCATCGTCCAAGCTAAACCAATGGATATACGTGATCTAGTGTTCGATTGATTAGGGCAATTGAACACAACCTACCTGGATGTTTCAGACTTCATTGTGGAAAGAGGGAATGAAGTATATTGGTCCGATTGAATCATTTTTATGTTTAATGAACTCTTATTATCTAAACTTGTAGTTTAAAGCTTGTATTTCAATTCAATAAAAGCGGCATTTCAATTTCGTTTCGTTATGAATAAATTATTTTTAACTTTGATTCCCTTAGCATGGATAAAAACTATGGTTATTTTCAAAGCAAAAGCAATGGCAGAGATATTTATCTTGCAGACAGCGCCACCACGCATACAATACTTTGGGATCGAAAATATTTCTCAAACTTGATGCATATAAAAGTAAAGGTAACAACAATATCAGGCCTATCAGATGTAGTTGAAGGCTCATGAAAAGCCCAGATCATGTTCCCAAATGGAACAATATTGTCCATATAAAATGCATTGTAAGCTACTCGATCTACTCGAAATTTGTTGAGTTTTTAAGACATACATTTAAATGGATACCACATTGAAATGAAAAGTGCTATTAAACATGGAATATCGATGCATTACCTCCAATGATACCCAGAAGTGTACATTGGAGAAGTTGCATGGTTTATCAAGTGGATTGTATTATACATACATAAAGACAATTGAAGCACATACTATCATGAACCAGAAGTTCATTGATAAAAAAGTTTACATGCTTTGGCATGACTTTCTGGGTTATCCAAGATCCACCATGATGCGTAGAATCATTATCAACTCTAATAGACATTCATTATTGAACAGACATATTGCTATATCAAATGATAACCCTTGCAAGGCTTGTTCTCAAGGGAAGTTGGTAATTAGACGATCACAATTAAAGATTGATGTTGAATCCTCATCATTTTTGCAAAGAATTCAAAGGGATATTTGTGGGCCTATTCAACCACCTTGTGGACCATTTCAATATTTTATGGTTTTGGTTGATATATCTACCCGATGGTCACATGTTTGCCTCTTGTCTACTTGACATGTAGCTTTTGCGAGGCTTCTTGCTCATATATTTAAATTATGAGCACAATTCCCAAATTACCCTATTAAGTCAATCTGACTTGATAACGCTAGTGAATTTACGTCTCAATCTTTTCATGATTACTACATGACACTAGGCATGAATGTTGAACATCATGTTCCTCATGTCCATACTCAAAATGGTTTACCATAAGCATTTATCAAGCGGCTTCAATTAATAGCTGTCGCTCAGTTCATGAAAACAAAATTGCAAGTTTCTGCATGACATGCCATCTCACATGCTGCATCATTAGTTCAATCGAGACCTATAGCCAACCATCAATACTCCTCAGTACAACTCGTGTTTGGGCATCAGCCAAACATGACACGTTTACGAGTTTTTTGGTTGTGCTGTTTATGTGCTTATTGGACCTCCACAACGCACTAAAATGGGACCTCAGTGCAGACTAGAAATTTATGTGGGTTTTGATTCACCATCTATCATTAGATATTTGGAACATTTAACATGTGATATTTTTACAACTCGTTTTGCGGATTGTCATTTGATGAGACAATTTTCCCGCCGTTAGGGGGAGAAAAGATCGTTTCTAGAAGAACGGCAAGAACTGACATGGGTTGTACCCACCTTATTTCATTTTGATCCATGAAGCACTTAATGTGAAAATGAAGTGAAAAGGATTGTTCATCTTCAAAGTATTGCTAATAAAATGTCAGATGCATTTAATGATGCTATGAAAGTGACAAAATCATATATACCAGCTGCAAATGCACCTACAAGAATAGATGTCTCTGTTGGACAAAATAAAGTAGCAACGAATGATTCATCCGTTGCACGCTTGAAGTGTGGTAAACCGCCATGTTCAAAAGATTCAGCCCCTCGAAAGAGGAAGATGAGGGCATATCTGAATTCAAATAAAATCATTATGGAAAAGAAAATGAATGACAAATCCCCAATTCATGATTCTATACTTCCAGGAAAAAAATGTCCTTGATGAGACACATGTCCCTAAAGAGATAGAAGTACATGAAAGTAAGGAAATCTCCATAAATTATGCATGTAATAATGGATTGTGGGGTTGAAATGAAATAATCATCGACGACATGTTCGCATTTGCAGTAGCCACTGAAATCATATTAAGCGATGATATTGAGCCACGCTCTGTTGATGAAGGCAAACAGAGACAGGATTGGCCTAAGTGGAAAGATGCAATCCAGGCAAAATTAAATTCCTTGGAAATGCGAAGTGTTTTGGACCAGTAGTCCAAACCCCGCCTGGAGTAAATCTCGTGGGTTACAAAAGGGTATTCATAAGAAAGCGCAATGAGAAAAATGAGATTGTAAGATATAAAGCATGGCTCATTGCACAAGGCTTTTCACAAAGACCTAGAATTGATTATGAGGAGACATACTCTCCTGTAATGGACACAATTACGTTCCATTACTAAATAAGTTTGGTGGTTTTAGAAAAACTTGACATGAGACTTATGGATGTCATCACCGCGTATCTATATGGAGAATTAGATACTGACATGTATATTAAGGTCCCAGAAGAACTTAAGTTGCCTGAAATGACCAACAAACCATGAGGTATGCTCTCAATCAAATTAAGGCAATCAGTATATGGGCTGAAACAATTTGGACGAATGTGGTATAATCATCTGAGCGAGTATTTGATCAAAGAAGGATATACCAACAATGTCATTTGCTCTTGTGTGTTCATTAAGAAGTCAAATTATGGATTTGCTATAGTGGCATTATATGTCGATGACATGAACTTAGTTGGAACCCCTGAAGATCTCAATAAAACTGCTGAATATCTAAAAAGTGAATTTCAAATAAAAGACCTTGGGAAAACAAAATATTGTTTCGGCCTACAGATCGAGCATTATGCTAATAGAATTTTGGTCCATCAATCAACTTACATTGAAAAAATCCTAAAGTGATTTGGCATGGACAAGGCTTATCCACTCAGTACACCAATGGTCGTTCATTCTTTGGACATTCAGAAAGATCCATTTCATCAAAAGAAGATGATGGAATGGTCCTTGATCTAGAAGTACCATATATGGGTGCAATAGGTGTTTTATTGTATTTAGCACAATGTACTAGACCAGATATAGCTTTTTTTTCAATCATCTTATTAGCAAGCTATAGCTATACTCCAACAATTCATCATTGGAAGAGAGTCAAATATGTTTTACGATAACTTCGTGGGACAATAGACATTACTTCGAGAAATCCACAAATGACCAAAGCCTTGTTGGATATGCAGATGCTGGTTTATCTTTGATCCTCATAAAGCATGCTCACAAACAGGATATGTGTTCACTAATGGAGATACAACAATCTCATGGTGCTCAACAAAGAAAACATTAGTTGCTACATCTTCCAATCACTCGGAAATACTTGCTTTACATGAAGCAAGTCGTGAATGTTCTTGGTTAAGATCAATTATATATCCATCGTATCCGGAATTCATGTGGTCTACCTTCAAAGACAGACACTCCAACTGTCATTCATGAAGATAATGTAGTCTTTGTTGCCCAAATGAAGGAATGATTCATCAAGGGCGATAAGATTAAACACATATCTCCAAAGTTTTTTATCAAGGAAGAAAATAAAAGAGATCCCCTTTGGAACTTTATCAATTAATTCAAAATCATAAAATGGCTTAACAAGCATGACAAGTAGCAAAATAATTCACACTATTTTTTAACTAAACCAAAATAATCCACATTATTTTTTAAGTGAAAAATAAACACTATTTATGAATCTATAGCAAAATTACACACTATTTGTGAAATTGAATCAAAATACAACACATTATTTCTGGAACTACACAGAATAACTCACACTATTTCTGAAATTAAACTAAAATATCACACACTATTTCTAGAACTACAACAAAATAACCACACACTATTTCTGAAGCTATAGCAAAATAACTCACACTATTTATGAAAATTAACCAAAATAATCCACATTATTTCTGGAACTATAGCAAAATAACCCACAGTATTTTTGGAACTATAGCAAAATAACCAAATTATTTCTAAAACTTAACCAAAATAACTCACACTATTTCTGGAACTACAGCAAAATAACCATAATATTTTTGGAACTATAGCAAAATAACCACACTATTTTTTGAACTATAGCAAAATAACCACACTATTTTTTTAAACTTAACCAAAATAATTTAATTATTTCTAAAACTACTACAAAATAACTAACACTATTTTTGAAACTACGGCAAAATAACCGCACTATTTATGAAACTTAAGCAAAATAACCCACATTATTTCTGAAACTGAACCAAAATAATTCACATTATTTTTTAAACTACAACAAAATAACTCACACTACTTATGGTCGATCGCTAAAATGCGTCAGGGTCGAATTCCATCTTCCTTGTAAAATTGGGCCCAATTATATCGAAAGTGGTCCATCCACTCCTCAAGAAATTTTTCTAGGTGACGGGTACATTGATTGAGCTTGAGTTCCCTTCCAGTTAAATGATGCCACATATCTATACATGAGCTAGCAGGTAGAAATATTGTTAAAATATTTAGTTTGGGTGGTTATTGTAACTTTATTAGCCAGGGTAGTAAATGACTCTACGCATAGAGGATTTAAAATGGTCCTTGGCCTAACAGTAATTTGAAAGTAAGAAATCAACAAGGATATGAGATTTGTACCTCTATGTTCTAGTTTTGTTTTGAGAATTTTCTGAGTTTCTTCTGCAAATGGCAATTTTGCTTTGAGAAATTCCTAGTTGTGCCAATGTATTGTTTGAAAATGGGAATCCAAGATCAAATGGAATTTAATTTGAACTTTTAAGTTTTGTAAAATGGGATTTGTGTCTGTGGAATTGTACGATTGCAAGTGGTTTAATATCCTAATTGATAAGGTATTGAATTTCCACGCATATGTTCGAAAATTCCATTTCTCTACATTATTATAATAGTAACTCACACCCTTTATTTAATAATTATAATTAAAAAATAAAAAAAATAAGAAATAAAAATAAAAAAATTGCATGACTTGCATGATCTGTGCCTTGATTGTGGTGATGAAAACGGTTGTAGGACTTGAATGCTCTGCCTTAATGGCAATTAAAGAAATTGTACTACTTCGAAGTTACCGTTTGATGAAAGCGGTTGGTGCTCTACCTTAATGGTAGTGAGATTTATATGGTACATCTTAATATTTGTGAATTGGCTAAGGAATAGGTTTAGGCTCTGTTAGGGGTAATTATGAAAAAAAAAAATATATTGCGGATTGGGCTTCACTTCGGCTCATGTTTTTAATATTTGTAAGGCTATTTTATGAATAGTTTTGTCTTTATGATTAGAGAAAATTGTAGCAATGGTCTCTCAACTTTAATCAAATTGGAGCAATGGTTCCTCAACTAAAAATCCATTACCATTGGTCCCTCAACTCATCAAAATGTGTAGCTATGGTCATTTTCGTCAACTTCGTCAGAATTTTGTCAAAATAAGTTATGTTGGAAGGACCATTGCTACAATTGGGATCCCTCAACTCATTAAAACGTGTAGCAATGGTCATTTTTGTCAACTTCATTAGAATTTTATCAAAAAGAGTTATGTTGGAAGGACCATTGCTCTAATTGGGTTAAAGCTGATGGATCATTTCTCCAGTTGAGTTAAAGTTGAGTGATCATTTTTTCAGTTGAATTAAAGTTGAGTAACTAATGGTAATGAATTTTTAGTCGAGGGATCATAGCTGTACGTTTAGATGAGTTGAAGGACCAATGGTAATGAATTTTTAGTTGAGAGACCATTACTCCAATTGAGTTAAAATTAAAGAACTATTGCTACAATTTACTTTTAAGTTTTTTTCCCTTCTGAAATCTGTTACCATAATCATTTCTTTTCCTGCCATCAGTTGAAAGAATATTGGTGGGACTATTGCTGGATAGCAATGTGGTACACTTTTTCAAGGAAGCGGTAGCGTTTTATTGATGATTAAAATAGTACAAATTTCAAATAAAACATATTTAGTAACCTTTATGAATATGGTGTAATTCACTTTAAAATTGTTATTGGATTCTTTTTGCCTGTTCAGATATTATAAATTAATCATGTCTCAGCAATTCTAAACGTTAGAATTTTAAACCTTGAGTTAATTTTGCTTTGGATGTTATGATGTTTCACTCCTGATGACGTTTTTCTCTTGATGCAAGACATTTCATACTAATTATTTTGGGAGAGGGGAGAGTTTCGAGCGTGGAACGCATGGTTAGAAACCCAACACTTTATTCACTAAGATATTAGATCACATGCAAGACATTTCATACTATTTACTTTTCATCTTATTGCATCAATATCAGAAGATATTTTTGAAGTATATGAGAAAGGCGACATCCATCCTCATCAAATCAATGATGTACCAGAATATTGGGCTACATAGAGGAATAGGATCCTCTCCATATCTTATTTGTAGGAATCCAGAGGATTAATCAATCATGTCCGTTTATTGTACATCGTGCGATTATAAATTATTTTAAAATTTTAATTTAAAATAAAATATAAATAGCACCTAATGAAAATTGATCGCACGAAATACGATGAACAAACACGATTGATTGATCTTCCGGATCCCCACAAAGAGGATCCGGAGAGGATCCTTGTCCCTACATAGAAACTAGGTATAACTCTTGATTTTAATTTAAAGTCATAATTTCCGCAATCCAACATTACTCAAAATACATATTATATATTTTTTATCGAAAGAGATACTTATTTAAGGGGCCGTTTGATAATTATTTCGTATTTAATTTTTAGTTTTCAATTTTCATTTAAAAAAATTAAATTTGATTTAGTAACAACTTCTAAAGCCAAATTTGAAAAACTAAAAAACCGTAAATTTTAGTTTTTAATTTTTAAGTGAAAAAAATTGAAAACTTAAAATGAAATAGTTATTAAACGGCTTACGCAACAGTTGCTAATTTTTTCCATCTTCATGATAAGAATATGTTAAAGATCAAGAGTAAGCGAAACACGGGCAAAGTACATATAAATCATGCCAAACGGCTGATGATCACCGAGTACTAGAAGATGATGAGACTGGACTTGTTGATGATCGTCAAGCCAACGATATTGTGAACCCTACGGAAGTCCAAGCTGCATGTATGCTCAAATTCTGTCTAGCCTTAAAGACCAGGCTTTACACACTTCAAGTTAATCTTACCTGTAGGCTGTAACTAGTGCGACATGCCACTACTCGTACTACAAAGCAGAATGGAATGAATCAATGAATACATATTAGTACGTTGATCGCTTGTCGATTATCTTACTTTTAATCAGACTACTGAGATGAGATTTGAAATCGAATTTCTGTTGCATCATCGTGTTCTTCTGATCCGTTAGGCTCTGTACTTAAAGGCCTGGCTTTTATCGATCTGCTGTTAAATGTGTTGAGTCAATTATATCAGCTTGATCACAGGTCTCTAAGTTTCTACTGCTGCTCTTCTTTTCTCTTTCCGTTTATTGTTTATTGATCACAACAATGCTTTAATGCACGGAATGTTAGGCGGTGAAGCATCAACACGCAGACAAATAAGTGTAGTAAAGATGAGAATGCTTCGTTGGATGCGTGGCACAAGAAAGGACAAGATTAGGAACGAGGATATCCGAGGTAAATTAGGAGTAGCCGAAATTGAAGATAAGATGAGAGAAAATCGGTTAAGATGGTTTGAACATGTGAAACGAAGACCTACAGATGCTCCGGTGAGAAGATGTGATACGAGATAGAGGCTCAAGGCCAATGGATAGAGGAAGACCTAAGAAGACTTGGAAAGAGACTCTAAGAAAAGACTTGGACGACTTGGATCTAGCGGAAAATATGACAGAAAACCGAGTGCAATGGCGTTGTAGGATTCATTTAGCCGACCACACTAAGTAGAATAAGACTATGTTGTTGTTGTTTATTATTCTTTTTTAGATCAGCTAAATTCCTCATTCTCAAGAGTTGTTCGTGTTCGTTATTTGCTGTAAAAATCTTATTGCTATAGCAGCATGCAACATGAGACGTTACAGAAATTCGTCCCAGACGGGTGGTTTAGCTCAGTGTAATTTTTGCAGTCGTCGTTGGATTGCTTGATTTATATTTCCGACTGTACTCTAGATTCTCAATGAGTTATAAACTGAATTATTTGATAAAGAAAAAACACATAGTTGCTCATTCGCGTCATTTTCTTCAACACTGGTTCATTTAATCAATATCATAACTGGAATACAGTAGCAACCAATCTTATAAACCTTTGATCACTCGGAGACCGAGTGATGCAAATCAGAATCTCATAAGCTTTTGATCACTCTGAGTGATTGTACTACCTCTGTCATGATCGGCCTCTCGTCCGGATTTGTTTTGAGACACCTCCCTATGAGCTTGGCACATTCCACTACTTGCTTCTTATTTTCTTCTTCCAATACCTTGGCCTCTAAGTAGGTTTTGCAAAGATTTGCTGACTCCGTAAACTCAAGCTCGTTATATGAGCTTGAATCGGCATTGTTATCATTCTCCATGGACCAATTTAGTAAATCACTCCATCTCTTTCCTGCAAAGATCTCACACAATAGAACTCCAAAGCTGTGGACATCGCTCTTTTCTGAAGTACGTCCGGATATAGCATATTCAGGAGGCAGGCACCTGTGAGTTCCGGTAATCACTTCAACGTCTACATGAGTTTTACCAAAAGGAATTGGTACTGAGGTTCGGAATTCAGACAGCTTGGCGACAAAGTCTTGGTCTAAGAAGATATGTCCAGTCTTTATATCTCGATGGATGATCATCTTCGGCATGCCATAGTGGAGATAAGCAACTGCACCTGCTACTTCAATTGCAATCCTTAACCTGATCGGCCACGGTAGTGATTCACCATATCCATAGATGTGGTGGGCGAGATTACCTTTTGTTGGGAATTCATAAATTAGTGTAGGCAACTCGCTCTCAAGGCAGCAGCCCAACAGCTTCAAAACGTTCTTGTGCTCGCTCATGTTCGAGGCAATTGCAACTTCATTCGTAATCAATTCCAGAGGATCCATGTAACCACTCGAGTCTGCTTCGAACTTCTTAACCAAAATCTGGCGTTCTTCGTGGACTCCTTTGTAAAGTCGAGAATTCCAATCCCTATGTATCATCCCATCCCAGCCGTAGTCATTCGTTGCCTTGTTGAGGTCTTGTTCGGAGTACATCCGAATCGGATTACAACTCCCATCGAAAGAATGTATGAACTGTTCCAACATAGCAGCTCCATTCTTCAAGAAGCAGCCCTTCTTTTCCCTGTTGTATTTGTTGTTTCTGAATCTTGATAGCATATTGGAAGATTTGCTTTTCAGTTGCCGAAGTTACAACTTTATTTGGGATTTAAACGCGCAAAACATCGAAAGCGTGATTAAATTTCTCTTCACGACTATCGTTTACTTTGAAAAAGTCTTGAAGACTTTGCAAATGGACTGGCCCTTCGAGAAGTCTTCAGGTTAAAAATTGAAGACAATTAAAAAATTAAATTAAATTGGGTAATAATCTAATTTAAATTACGGGGAGAGGAGGGGAACCGAACTTGGTAAGGGGAGCACACTCCTCTAGCCAACTTGACTGCGTTAGGCCCCAAGTTGGCTGACTTTCTGAACAGGGCCGAAAGACTGGAGCTAAACCTCACTGACACCAATACGCAATCACTCTTCAGAAACCACAAAAATAGAGCAAAAATGGATACTTTCTGCGGAATGGAGCTGCGAGGTTGAAGCCACTCATACATTCTTATGATGGAAATTGTGATCCAATTCAGATGGACTGATCATCAAATTCATATGAGCAGAAGGCTCGGTTATCCTATAAACAACCGATCAAAACTATAAATAAAACTATAAACAACCGGAGTTGAAAATAGTCGAAGGGCTCTCGAAATCTAGTCATTTGAAAAATAAAAGTTCGGGTAATACATTTGAGAGGAGAAGGAAAAACCTCAAAACACTTCAGCCTAAATCACATAACGTGAAAGTCTGATGAGAATACATTGAGAGAGAAAAGAAATAACAAATTCTTAAGAACTCGGAACAAATAAATTGTACACTTCCCTGAGTTTATACCACAAGCACTAGACCCATCCAAATCCAAAGCACAGCATTGCAAAAGAAACCGCCAAAGCCCGAAATCCCAGTTGAGGAACCACCAGGACAGCAGCATCTGATGAAGAGTTATGAGCACTGACGGCGGCCGTTGGGGGGGAAGGCAGAGGATGGACAAGGACAGAGACCTTCATGCCATTGTAGCACTGGCCATTGCCACAAATGAAGTAATACCTCTTGGACTGATTGAGGGGGATGAAGTCTTTGCCACTGCTCCAGTTCCCAACTGCACCATCCAAGGTGCAGTTGTCATACCCTGTTTGGTTCACTTCAAAAACATTGTACTGGTTCTTTTGGTACCTAAACGCTGCAATTTAACAAACACTCCACTTTGAGCACAAAAAGTAAAACATGGATAAATAAGAAAAACTTGCACAAAAGATAAATTGATTGATTTGGCCCAAAAGATTTAATTTGGTATGTCACAAAATGCGTCTGCACAAATGGGGGTGGAATATTTTACCATATTACCGTACCATACTCATGTTGTACCAATTGGTGATGATAATGGTAAACAAAATCATTAAGTATACCAAAAGTTTGATATGGTAATGGTAATAAATTTTGACACAACAAAAGTTTAACATGGTAATTGGTACGAGGGTTTTGGTATGGTAACCGTACCAAACCCAGCCCCATGCACAAATATAAATATTTCAAAGAACAAGAATGATGGTCCTTGAGCTATGAAATTTGTGAAAGAAAACTTTCTCAAATAGAAAATTAAGGTATACTTCAGGGTATGTTTGGGTGAGGAACTTCCAAATTCTAAGGGATTTAAGCATATTTGTAATGCTCATGTGGTGCATTTTCTAATTCCTCATATGTAATTTTTTGTGATCCATTTCTTCTTCATTTTACCTAATGGCGTTATAATTTGAAAGTCCCTCACCCGAACACACCTTAAAGATTTTCAAAATGTATGTGCTGGTTTCAATTCTAGTGTACAATAATATGGCATTTCTCATTTCTCTATAAATTATTTTTACATCAACAAAAAAAAAAGCAATTTTTCCGATGGTATATAGCACCGAGTGATACAAAAATAAATGGCTAAAACTAAAATAATAGATTTAAACAGTTTAGGAAATCAAATCTAACGGTTAAAACATATAGGCAGAAACACATACATATATAGAGAGAAAGGGAGAGATTGTTATCTTACAGATAAGGTCGCCAACATAGAAAGTTTGGTTGTTGGCCCAGAGGGTGTAGTTTTGGCCAGGATTCCAGCCACGGTTGGCTCCAACAATGTGGTCAGTGGCAAGGATTGGAGTGAGCACTGCAACCCCCGAGATGATGAAAACGAGAAGCAAGATGCGGTCGTGCGATTTGGACTTGGACATCTCTTCCTTCACTTCCCTCTCTCTCTCACTCTCTCTCTCTCTCTCTCTCCCCCTCAGCTTCTCGGTACTCACTATAATATCACTCTCGTGGAGTCTGGAGAGAAGGTTCAAAAGTTGAAATTATCTGGGTTGTGTGGGGAGCCACACAACACGACAATTATAGTATATATGGGGGTCCAATCCAACAATGTTGACAGAGTGGTCCACTGTTTGGTTTTTGGGAGGATATAGATTTGAATTAAAGCATCAAATATAAGTGAATACTATATTAGCACTATCAAGTGACCTAGGAGAATCTTCAAAAATGTATCAAAAGATAAATGTCAAATGTTAATTTGATGGCTGATGTGTTAATTTCAGATTTTCTCTTTTTTCAACTGATATGTTTTTTTATTTTCAATATCTATAATTGGTGCATTAATAAGACCTACATAATAAAATAATTAAAAAAAATTTGACATCACCTTTTCTTATATGTCAAATTTAACATATGAAAACTTATATGTGACATATCGATTTAGCTGTTTATAAGGATATGGGCTCGTATTGTATTGGTTCTATAATACAACTTTAACTTTCTTTATGTGTTAGCATCAATGGTGATTGTGAACCGTTGATGTGATCTAAAACTTATTTGCATCAATAGCCGACACTGCTCTATTCATTATAAACAGCTAAAGAAGGCCCAAATGCAAAGTGTCAGTCACGTATTCTTAACATGAACTTCAAGATATCATCGTATTAACCTGTTGAACCCTAAAATTGACAAATTTTTAAGTTTTCCTTTGTATGTTAACTGGTCATGTGGGTTTGCCAGGTTTAACCGAAATCGGAGAGGGCACATTTTAAATGCACTCCATGACATGTTTATTTCTATATATTTCTGGATTGAAGCAGAGGTTTCCAGAAAATTTACTTGAAATGAACAGTTTTTAACGCAGAAGAAACAGTCGTAATCTCTTTCACAACTATGTCCCTGCGTCGGAGGAGATAATTTCATTTTATGGTAAACAAATTACACGTGGCATCCAGACAATGGCCCCAAATTGGAGTGGGTCCAGACATGGGACCTCTAACGCCTCAACACGCGGAACTTTGTCCTCTAATCGTTATTAAGAACGTAAGAAAAATGAAAAAGCACTTAAAAGTCTTTAATCAAGTTCATTAATCGTCATTTTTCTTTGTTGATTTTTGAGAAAATACTTGAAGGTCTTTCTGGAAGAAAAAACGTGTTAATACCAAGAGATCTGACCAAGAGGATAATTGAAACCGAATGAGAATCCTCTCCGGATCCTTTTTGTGAGGCGTCCGTGAATCCTCCAATTACATCCGTTCATCGTATATCGTGCAATCAGAAATCATTGTAA
>JAOTRO020014023.1:0-15821 GCA_028566515.2 Pyracantha coccinea | reverse complement strand
ACCTAAGACCTCTCACTCTCACTTACAAGTGTAGAGGAATACCACTATACCGTAGTTTTATACAAGTCTTAAACTGTTAGATCTAACAAATTTAATGGTTTAGATACAATCTAATTAGTCCAATTAATTTAATTAATTTAAATAATTTTGGTTTGGCAACAAAATTCTAAAAATCTTGTAATTAAGATTTTTAATTCTCTATCCTATCTCACTAATTCTTTCTCATTAATTCTTTCCTATTAAACTCTTTCTTCTCCCTTCCTTTTCCTAGTTCATCCTCCCCAGCTATCTTATCTTTTTCAGTTCTCGTCAAATCTGTTATCACGACATCCAACACATCCAGACTCATTAAACCAAAGAAACGAAAGAAAAAAGAAATCAGAAATAGGAACACTATCGTACTTTTGATTATTTGTTGAAGATACTTGCACTATATATATATATATATATATATAGACACACAAACTGATGACATTCCCCTTTACTACAGATATATAGGTCCTGCGTACAATAGTAGAACCCACTCATATTAGTGTCAAGTTTACATGTTTTGCGTCTAAAGAGCTTCACCGTTCCAATGGTAGCATGTCCCCTCGACAATTGACTCGTTGAACCAATTAACCCTACATGGGCCTGGAGGATATAAACTCCACTGGAACTTAGTACTGGTTTGGTACTGAGGTGCTTTTATAAAAAGTGAGTATTAAAAAAAAAAAAAAAACAGAGCTCAAAAAGGTGTTTGGTAAACACTTAAAAACAGCTTATTTTCATAGTTTTGGGTGAAAAAAAGCTGAAAACATGGAGCAGGAAAAATGAGCTTATTCTCATAGCACAGCAGAAGCAGTTTTTTTTCTTTTCAAAGTACAACAATACCAAACCAGCGCTTACTAATACGGTAGATGTCTCTGTCGTCATTATATACGTCTAACCACTTAAATTGACCCCGCCATGTAAAACCACAGAAGTATAAAGTTGCGCCCAAGAAATGAGGAATAAAATCGAATTCCCAGGAACTATTGAAGGGGTTCACTTTCTCACCAAGATCATCGTTCTTGGATTTGCAGTTAAGGGTAAGCGTGAACAACGTTTCGTTCAGTTGCAAGAAATTTTTCACTCTTACATGTCTTCTTTTCCGATGAATACTTATACCTGCATCGCACAGGGTTATTGTAAGCAAAAACAGCGCTAGCACTAGATTTCTTGTGAACAAAGCCATGCTAGCTATTGCTTGGTTTGAAGAATTTTATGTGGGTGTGAATTGAAACATCAAGGACGCATCGTATATATACTCGACAGGTTCCGTGTGCTCGCAACGTTGATAGTGCCTGATTTCCCCGGTTATGGAATTAGTTTAAGGAAAATATGGAATGCTATTTGCTCACAATTCTATCCACACAACGATCAACTCCCTCTACCCTGATTTCATCAACATCCGTCATGACTATCACCAGCTGTGTCAACTGTTTCATTTTTTTCTTGTTATATTGGTTCTTTCTATATTAATCACAAATAATTGTAGGTAAGGAAAACAACAATTATGTTTTACAAATTAGTAAAACAAGGAAAAGGGAAACAGAAAGATCTCATTTGCTAATCAATCCATGTATACGTATATACTAGTCTATCTTTATCTTTATCTTCGAGTGATGTTATTCACACCCCAATGCTATTCTGCGAGGGCCTTTTCTAGCGGATTTTGGGCCACTTGTGGGCTACGGTTTGGTCTTGGGCGAGTTGGGCTTCAAACTATCCATTTTAGGCTCTTAAAATATTCAAAATAAGATGTTTTCTTCAAGCCCTTACTTTCATTAAGTACAATACAAACAACAAAATACTGCATTCTTCAAACTTAACTGATTGGTAAGCTGACGTAATCCGATACCATGCATTAGCTTCTGAAACATGCACTTGGGTAGAGATTTGGTGAATAGGTATATGCCAAATTTTCATTGGAATGGATTTGTTTGACTTCAATAATTTAAGCCTTCTGAAGCTCATGTGCTAATTGCCAGAGAAAAATCATCTTCAGGCCCTATGCCAACACCGTAACCTCGCCCGTGATGGAATCTATCCCTCGCCCTGTAACGGAATAGCGACCACTAGGTAAGTACAAAACTATTCAACATACATATATTTGAAAAGCAACTTCATAGTATAAAGTCATCCATCATCTATACTATAAAGAGGTGTTCGAAACATGTTCTAAGTATTATATTGTCATCCATCAGATATTCTATAAAGAACACGTGTTATAGGAAAAATAGTAATAATTCAAACTCGCCTCAATAAGCATGTTATCTCGCAAAACGTTTCATAAAACCTAGTCATTAAATCATGCTTTTGATGTATGCATTTCTACTAATAAAACATGCATTTTAGAAGGGGTCCACTCATCGTACACCGTTGGTGGAAAGCCGTGCCAAAAGGGAATATTGGAAATGCCGCTAGTAATTGCACCTAAGCACATAAATGGTACCTTTAGTCAAACTCTACTCAAATGAATTAATTTGGGAAAACAAATATCGGAAACGGGTTTAGGACGTCGAATTATCCTAAGAAGGGTCATGGTTAAATTTCCGAAAAGTCAACAAAAGTCAACAGGGAAATATTCCAGGAATATTCCATTGGGTTCGAAACTGGGTTGGGCCGAGGGTCCATGGATTTAAAGGGTTAAGGGTTAAGGGTTTTGGGTTTTAAAGGGTTAAAGGTTTTGTTAAATAGGTGGGCTGGGTTTAGTTGGGTTTAGGGCTTTAGGGATATGGGTTTAGGGTTTAGGTAATTAGGTGGGATGCGGTAGTGGGTTTATGAAATGGGTTTTCGGAAATGGGCTTAGGGCCCTGCCCCGAGGCCAAGGGCCTAAGGAGAGAGAGACGGCCTGAAGGCCTTAAGCCTTTAAAGGCTTGGGTCTTTAGGGCACACGGGCCTGGGTTTTTAAAAAGGAATGGCCCAAAGGGCCTTTTGTTTGAAAAAGAAATAAATAAATAAAATAAAAACAAACTAAAAAGGTTGGGTTGGTGCTTAAAGGGCCTAAGGCTAGTGGTGTTTTGAGAAAAGGCCCGAGGGCCTAGCTTCTTGGCATGGAGGTCGCCGGACCTAATCGAAAGAGAAGGCCGGAATTCAGCCAGAAATTAGACAAACTTTAAACACTCATAGCTTTATCGATACTTAACAAAATTGAGTGATTCAATAATGAAAATTATATTTCTCGAAGAGACGAAGAGAATGGTACCTTGCACGATATCTAACTCGCCGTGGTTTGGCCGGAAAATGCCTTGAAAGCAGAAGAGGTCACCGGAAACTGGGTAAGATTCAAATGAGTATAACTTTTTCAATACTCAATTAAATTGGGTGAAACAAAAAGGAAAGTTGTAGTACTCAGCGAGACAAAGAGATTGATTCCTTGCATGCCGGCCAAAGTGCCTTTGTTTGGCCGGAAATTGGCTCGATAGTGACGGGTTTCTCACCGGAATCCGGGGAAGTCTCCCCAACGTGTTCCTTCGTAGTTTTCACGTCCAAAACCCACACACACGGTCAGAAATGACTTAAGAGGACCACAAAGGGAAGTTTTAGATTTGTTTCGAAACTTACCTATGTCGGGGTTCGTCGGAGCACACTTTGAACAGTGATGGTGTCACTGTTCCGTGAGAGGGGAAGGAGGACAACCATAATGGTCCAAGGTCACGATGGGGAGGTCCAGGTGGTTGATGGTGCTCGCTGGAGGGAATGGGTGCTTGCGTGTATGTGAGGTGCTCGAGGGAGGAGGTTGCAGAGAGAGTCCGCAACCTAGCATGCCGTGAAATGTTGCAAATCATAACTTATATGTATAATAATCACTAGTGAACGTCCAATATAACACTTCAGGCCCCATGCTAGCTCTCCATCTCTGAGCGAAAAGTCAGAGGAAAATACACTACACGCCCTATGCCGGCTCCCCTTCCCTGTGCTACATAGCCAGAGGAAACACACTCCAAGCCTTATGCCAACACCAAACCGTCACCCGGGACAGACCGGAACCTATCCCTACGTCCCGTAGTGGAATAAGGACTACTAGGTAAGTACAAAGCCATTGAACATATATATATTGAAAAGCAACTTCATAGTATAAAGTCATCCATCATCTATACTATAAAGAGGTGTTCTAAACTGTTTTAAATATCATATCGTCATCCATCAGATATTCTATAAGAACACGGGTTATAGGAAAAGTAGTAGTAATTCAAACTAGCCTCAGTAAGCATGTTATCTCATTAAACATTTCATAAAACGTAATCATTAAATTATGCTTTTCATGTATGCATTTCTACTATGAAAACTTTCATTTTTAGAAGGGTCCACTCACAGATACTTAGCTGCCGAAGAGCCACGCAAACTAGCAAGCATAGAATTGCCACAAATAATCGCCCCTAAGCACATAAAGGGTATAATTAATAAAACTATATTATAACAATTAAATTTGGGAAAACGGATGTCGAAAACGAATTCAGGACGTCGAATTACTCTAAGAAGGGTCCCGGATAAATTTCGTAAATGTCAACAAAATATTCCCTGACAGAATATTCTCTAATGGAATATTCCCTAACGGAATATTCCACATAAAGGGTTTGAGCCGGTAGAGTTTAGGGTTGGAAAGGTTAAAGGGTTTAGGCTTAGACTTTTAGGTGGGTTGGGTTTAGGTTTTTAAACTAAAAGGGTTTAGGGCTTTAACATATAAGGCCCAAAGGCCTTTAAAACCAAAATAAATGAAACAGAAAAATAAAAAGGGTTGGGTTGGGCTCGGCAAGAATGGCCCGAAGGCCTAGGAGGTTTCTTGGGCTTGGGGCGTCCAACAGCTCACGGCCCAAAGGCCTTTAACAAATAATTTAAAAAAAACAATTAATAAAAAGGGGCTTGGGCTTAAAACAAAGGGCCTGGTTCAAAAGGATTTGGGCTAGAAAGCCAAGCCTAAGTTGAAACCATGGGTCGCCAGACCTAATCAAAGGAGAAGGCCGGATTCTAGCCGGGAAATTCCCGAGCTCCGATGGAGTTCAAAACTCAACCAAAACATGCCATTCAATATACCAAATTGAAGCCTCGAAAGTAAGGAATCGAGACCCTTGGTTCCCGTCATCGTGGCCGGAGTTGGCCGGAAAATGGCCTGGAAGCCACGAATGTCCTCCAGAAACTGGGAAAGGCCTTCTTGAAGTGTTTTCATGTCCAAACCTTCACGAAAACCACATTTCAGCAACCATGAATCCTTCTAGACTACTAAGGAGAAAGATAGAAGGGTGTTTCAACCTACCTTCTTCGAAAACAACGATAACTCGCCAGGGAATGTTTGCACCGTGGTGAGAAAAAGAGAGAGAGAAAGACCGGAGAGGTGAGGGATAGAAAGAAGGTCCGAGTGATGGTGATGGGTGGTGCGTCGTGGCCAGTTGGGTGTGAGGATGAGTGTGTGTGTTTCTCTGTGTGTGTGTGTCACCGGAGAGCAACGATGGTGGGTGCGTGGATGTGGTGCTCGGGCAGAATGAGAGAGTGCATAGAGAGTTGAGAGAAGAAAGAGGGAAAAAGAGAAAGAAGAGAGTCACGGGGGAAGGGGGGAACATAAATAAAGGGGTGGGTCCCTTGGGCTCACCAATTAAGAACTAAAAACCATTTTTAAATAAAATGGGGGTGAGATGTAACATAATACTTCGAGTGTTCTTTCTTTCTCTTGCCTATCAATTTCGCTGCATTACATTCTTCTTTGTGAGATAAACATCTCCCAAGTAGTGAAGTCTTTTTTAAGCCCCAACAAAGTGGTATCAGAGCTATGGCTAGCAACGCTATGACAGCCTTCCAAGTTCTAGTACTTGACAACAACAACTTCGATAGTTGGAGTATCAAAATGAAGGCCTTTTTGGGAGGACATGATGTTTGGAAAGTCATGGAGAAAGGCTACACTGAGAAGAAGAGTTTGAAAGATTCAAGAAGGAAAGACAAGAAGGCTCTCTACCTCATCTACCAAGCATTAGATGACAATGGCTTTGATAAGGTCTCGAGTACAACCACTGCCAAGCAAGCATGGGAGAAGCTTCAAATCTCTTACAAAGGAGCTGAACAAGTGAAAAAGGTTCATCTTCAAGTATTAAGATGTGAGTTCGAAACTCTACAAATGAAAGAGTCTGAATCAATCTCCGATTATTTCTCAAGAGTCTTAGTCGTTTCTAATCAATTAAAAAGAAACGGTGAAAAATTGGAAGATGTTAGAATTATGGAGAAGATATTAAGCTTGTTAGACCCCAAATTCGAGCACATTGTCGTGACGATTGAAGAACTTAAAAACTTGGAAGAAATTAGTATAGAGCAATTAATGGGTTCGCTATAAGCTTATGAAGAGAAACATAAGAAGAGGCAAGGGAATGATGAGCAGCTCCTCAAGACGCATGTCCAGCCAAAGAAAAAAGAAAAAAGCTTCGATAACGAGATAAGCCAATACGAAAGAGGCTGAGGTCACGGATGTGAACTGACACACCCCAACCGAAGTCAAGGCATGCTGGCCATCACGTGAGGGTGACGTAACCATGTGCACAGTGCGGAAGCAATTTATAATAAAGAGAAATACAAATGAATAAAAACCAAGTATTATGAAATACTAGCTAAGAAAGGTGCTAGTATGAGATTAGGTATGAATTACATAACCAGAGCATAAATAGTCTAAGTGCAGTCAAGCAGAATAAGTACTAATTATACAACACCCAAAGGTAATCCTATTTGAGGGAATTTGTAGGAACCTCTGCTGGAAACCTTGCAAGCCAACAACGAACACTCTTACTTAAAACCTGGAGAGCGCAAAACAAAGTTGAGTGGGTCAAAAACAAAGTTTTGGAAACCATTTCATTTTTCAAAAATTTTAACCCCTCGTCGTAAAACCTATATAAATATTCCCAGAAAAATAGCATAGTAATATCAAATCTCAAAACCATGCTCAAAGGCAGTGAAATTCAATGTATGCCATGCCAAAAATCTCATGATAATAGTGTAAGTAATCGAGGTGAAATGCATAAGAGTTCATGTAAATTATAATCAGCTAGGTCCACCCTAAGTGGCCCGTACAATAGAAATCTATAGCTCATAACCAATCTCAATCATAACAAATACTGCACACGAGTCGGAACCACTTATAGTGGTTTGTATGACAAGGCTGGGTGTAAAATAGTTATGCTCTAGTGCTACAATCACATGAAGACTATGTGAAAGATCGCGGGTTACCTACGAGTCGGAACCACCTATAGTGGTCTGTACGACAAGATTGTGCACCTAACTTGGATCCAAGGCGAGCATACGGTGCGGGAGGTGAATGACACGTAAAAGACTGTGCCCTAACTCTGGCGGGAGCACTAACATTGGGGTGCAGTTTGATGAGCTCTCAATATAATACATCATTCGCATAAACCATAAATAACTTACCTGGTACTTACCTGAGCATCCACAGTGGTAATTCACATTATGCATACTAATATCATTTCATATGCTAAGTATAATTCAATATGCATGGCATTTAAAACTCATTTTCATTTAAAACGATTTTCTGGGAAATATATCAAGTATATAAATATATACTGAAAAATCAAATGCCCACTCACTGATAGGTCGAAGGGTCGAAGCCCCCGAGTTGTCCCTTGACTGCACTCGTCCCTAGGATAGGTCTCGCCTATATGAGAAATAACTGTATAAACGTCATTTAAAGCACATAAACGAAACTAGGTAATCACTTATCATACATTGCTCAATTTTGGTAGTTGAATATACCAACGTGATCTACACAACCTCACGAACATCCCCATATTTTTAGAAAAAATTTCCGACGTCCCACGCGCCGGCCAAGGCACGGCCATACCCGCCGCCCACGGGCAGGAACCCTAACGGAATTCCTGACGCCATCAAGAATATTTCATCAGTTACAAAGCAGAATTTAACGGCGTTACCTGACACCGTCAGTCACCGTTAAGAATATTCCGTCGACTTGACGAAATATTCCCCTTCCTTCTCCAGCTAGCCTTCGCCGTTGCCGTTCGCCGGAAAATTGGAAAAACTTCAAATCTTCATATCTTTCTCATTTCTTAACCAAAATCCATTAAACTTGTTCCAAAATGAAGCTTACAACATAAGGAACAAAACCTTACCACTTTTTGGACCTAAAATCCACTGGATCTCACTGGAGAACCCTCGATAATCCAGCTAAACTCTACAACCTTCGAAACTAGGCTTCCTGACGTCCAAATTCTTCCAACGAACTACCCCGAGCCTCATGAGGACCTCCTAAAGCTCCCTATGAGCTCCAAATCCTTTGAAACCTTTGATTTTACGTGTGCATGAACAGTACACAAAATCGGGGTTCTCGGATTCTCGGGTTTTCGAAGGTTTCAAGTCAAACTAAGGGTACCACTCAACTCGTACAGATAAGGGGAGTACGATGGTGGTCCTAAAAACTTCGATCTGCGACTGGAAGGATGTGTTTGAGTTTTGTCCGTACAAGTTGTACGGAAATGGCAGAAAAGTCGAGCGAGGGAGGAGAGAGAGAGAGCACAGGAGAGTGAGAGAGAAAGAAAGAGTGTATGTGTGTGGTCCAAACTTGTCCACTCACACCAACCAAAACAACTAAATTTCCCATTTAGGTTCAAAACAAAGGAAATAATATAATTGGACCATACATTAGCCCATTTACACTCACACCCATCAACCGTTCAAGGGAAAAATCGTCTTTTCACATACACATTCGAGACGGGCTGTCATAGTTATATCCATCTTCGTCAATACGAAAAAATATATTCCTTTTGTTTACTCATTATAATTTAGTAAAAATTAATTTTGTGATCTAATATTGGATGCATAAAATAATTCAATGACCACTTAGTACTACGGTCTAGTGGTATTTATTTTCACTTCTAAGTGAGAGGTCTTAGGTTCAATTCTCACCAAATGTGAGTTTGAGCCACATTATTGCTAGCCCATCGTGAGGCTTAGTCTACCACCCCACCCTCTCAGTGTAAAAATATCGTTTGTTAAAAATAAAATAAAAAGATTCAAATCTTGTGAATTATAAAAATCAAAGCATTGTATTTAAAACATTGATGACATTAGCTGAACTTTGATATCTTCCATAAGTATAATTGAGTTCTCATGGATTTGATTCAAAACTTTTGAATTTTCTCGTAAAATGCAACTTTTGTATTCTCAAGGTAATGGATTCGGTGAATAAAGAAAATATATAAATTATATTATATATTATTTGGGTCGAATTCAAGGACGGATACAGATTGGGAGCCCTATAACCATATTCAAAATCATAACCGGATAATATTCAAAAAATTTCTCCATTCTCAAATTTTCATACCCACATCTGTTCCATTCAGGCATTTATCTACTGTTGCCATCCCTACTTATCGGTGATTTTACGTTTAGTAAGTTCCAAAAGAAACTACCCCATTGCAGACACCCTTTGAATTAAGGACTGCCAAGAATAATAAATGGGCCTGAACATCAGCCTGTTCGATTAAAAACAATCCCAGCTGAGATTTATCATTTGTAGCCCATATCCTCCCAATTCTTAGCCCACAAGGGGAAGGCAATCAAGGGCAGTGTTCCCAGCTATAAGTACTAACACCACGAAGCAAAACCTAAGTCACCAATCCGCTTATTCGTCTCCTCCCTCCAACCTTTTCATTCACTCTTTCTCAGTTCTAACTTCTCGCCGCCCCAAACTCCATAACCGAATCCCCTAATCTCTGTTTTCGTTTTATTATTATGGTTTGTAGGAGGCAAGCAGGTGCGATGATGATGAGAAATTTATAATCTCGTTAATCTGATTTTGTATGAGGAGAAACTATCTCATCCATTCATAATCTTTCTGAGCACCTTCTTCCTTCTTATTCGCATTTATTTTATTTGAACTCAAAGTTTTCCTGCTTTCTGTACTTCTGTTTTCATTTTGCTTTAGTTTTTTTTTGGGTTTTTCTTGTTCTGGGTTTATTTTACAATGCGTCGAATTTGTGTGGAAACAGATCAGAAATCGTGGGTGTTTTTTGGTCAATAGAAATCGTGGGTTTTTTTTTGGCCAATAAAAACCGTGGTCAAAAGTTGTTTTCTATTTCACATAACTCCCTTTTGAAGTTGAAGTTGAGAATCTGAAGAAACAAATTTCATCTTAAGGGAAGAAATATTATGCAATAGTTAACTGCCATGAGTCTTTTGAATTGAACTAGTCAGAATCTGGGGCTTTAAACTTTGATCATAACCCCTAAACAAGAATAATGCTGTGTTTGAAAGTGCTTTGTAACGAGGTGCTTTTGGGATAAGTGTTTATTATAAGAACATTGATTTTTTATTTGTAGAAATCTCACATTATTTTTTAAAAAATCATTTCTAATAAATTAAATAATTTGTGACTAATGAAGAATGGAACTTTATTACAAAAATTGCATCAACTTAAGCATCTAATTTTTGAATTGGCAAGTGTACGATCATCTTCAAGAGTCGGATTAATATGAGTAACCGTGTGATTTCTTTGATTGCCCTTCTTCATTCTTGTCAAGGCTATCATTCATGCTTTGAGATTTCGATGTAAATCGGCGTCATTTTTTCAATTTTTATAATTGAAAGCTTAAAAATAATAAATTTTGTATTTAATTTTATTGTTTTTTAGGTTAACTAAACAAGAAAATTCATAAATTTTAGAAAATTAAATTATGTTATTTTAATTTTTGACATTTTAATTTTTTTAAGTAATTTTAAATTTTTTCATCCTTCTTCTTTTCAAATTGATTAACTTGCACAGAGACAAAAACCTTTTAGAGTAAAAAATAAAGGCAATTTTATGACCCTTACCATCAAATTGTCATTACCTTCCATCAACTAGTAGAGATGCTAATGGTGTAGCGCTAAACTTGTTATTTATGTGTCCCTCTTGGCATCAATTTTTGAAGCCTTTTCATTATTTATAGAGGTCAATTCGATTTGGATAGATTGACGATTTGAGAAACCAAATCGCTTTGGTTAGACTGGTTTGGTTTAGTTGGCTCTGTTCACTTGTGCCCTTTGTCTTTTACCTTAATACTCAACAATTTAGCTCACTATTATTTAATACAAAATTTTCCACTTACGGTAAGTTTGATTCAAATTTATTGTACTTATTTAAATTTCAATCATTCACTAAATTTGGAACATGATGTTCATTGACACACCTCGATCTAGATTTTTTCATATTGATGCATGCTAACCGACACCAAAAAAGTGACTAAACTATAACATGCATGATGATTCAAATTAAGTGACAAATAATTAAATCTACCAAAAATTCCACTCTGAATATAGAGTTATTCCCAAATTTAAACACATGTAAGAAACAACATTTATTCCAACACATTATCTCGAAGTGCCACACCTAATGAATCTCAGAATCTCTACTACATGGATAACAACATTCTCAAAGCATAGTTTAAGTTATGAGTACCACAATCATGGAAAGATACAAATATATTCAAGTCATACGATCCATTCTAAGATAGATGTTTATAATAGAGAATTACATTAAGAAAAAGTGTCATCCTTTGTAGGAGCAATTCATAGCTGGCGATGTTTAGGCCTCAATGTTAGAGTAGTTACTGCTACTATGTCCAGAGGGGGCAAAAAACAAATGAATGGACAATAACGAAAATTTCCTAAAATTAATTTCTCTTTTGGAACATACTAATTCCCTGCTTTAATCCTCTGTTTTAGAAACCATATATGCATAAAATCCTTAAGATGCCAGAGTAGCAAAAATAAAATCATTTAGGAGAGGGGGTGTAATAGGCCGTCCCTGAAAATTATGATTTTTATAATTTTAGCAAGTGAATTTACGAAAATGCCCTTTGAGGCAAGTGCGTTGATCTTTGTGGACTGTTGTGTGGTCTCACGTAAGATTCATTTTCTTGGCATATCTTCATAGTACTCAGCGCTACGGACGCGTGGGTGCAGACATAATGTAATTTGGAGCTATAACGAATAAGTTATTAACGATTGAAGTTGGAGATGAAATGGTTATTTAAATATTTTGTAAGGCTCCAGATTTTTTTAGAATAAAAATCTGGTGATGCCATTTGTACAATCAAGATGAATAGTTAAGAAGAGAGAGGGATGGGCACTGCCCAATCAGAAGCATAGGCAAAGAGGGAAAGGAGGGAGAGTGGAGAGCGGGGGAAAATGGGGGAAATGGGTACCCAACCCGTGACCCGTGTATACCCAGTCCAATTCTCCATATTTTCTGGTGGTTTTCCACCAGATTTCCCACAAATTTGGACCAAGAAACCATTCCCAATCATCCCATAGTCCTTTCCTCTTCCATTTCCAATCAAATTTTATAGGATTTGAGCTTGAATTCGAGTAGAACGAAATTGTGGGTTCCGAGGGTGCCATGACAAAATCCGACGATCGTGAAGGTAATCTAGAAAATTGCGACCACCACTAAACTCCCCTAGAACCCAGGAACAAAGCCCAAGCACACGTTTGGAGGTCGAATCGAAGCACACCCAATTCTAGGGTTCCGACGGGTTTTGATGAAATTGGAGCCTTTCCAGGCCAAATTGACCTTGGTCACAGGCATGAAAGTTGTTCTACTCATTGAGATCTTCAAATCTGCAAATTTTGGTAATTTTTATAGATAGTTGATTTTTCTGGCGAGTAGAGGCGGCCAACCGCCACCCACGACAGCGTGTGGCCAGAGGGCCTCCAATGCTATTGTAGGCTATATTAGATGCCTTGAATTCAGTTTTGAGAATTGAATGACGTAGATTGATCGTTAGACCCAAAATTCTCTAAAATACGTTAATAGACCATCATATGAATCGACGATCCGACCGTTGGATCGTCATCAAACTTTAATAGGTTATTGTCCATAATATTTGAGGAATGTAGGAAATTATGGATTGGGAATCCGACATACGGATCTTCTTGAATTGGATTTGTAAGTTTGTAAAATAAAATGTTAGCTGCCACTTGGTTTTGGCAATTGACGGAGATCCGACCGTTGGATTGTTCTGAAACTTTAGTATGTTATTCTAGAAGCGTAATGTGGATCCTTGGAAGTTACGGATCAGAGATCTGATTTGTAGATCTTTTGGACCAACTTACGTAGACTCATGTGCAATGTAAGTTATGTATTGTATCGACGAGAATTCTGAGATGTGGTTTGATAATTGATCTAGGCGCTGATCGTTCGTGACGCCTCGATGTTTGTGCTAGGAAGTTGTAGCGCGAACTCCAGGTGAGTGGATCTTTCCTTGCTTATCATATTTTGATGTGATTGATAATTCTATAAATGCTTTTAAATAGAACTGAGAAACTTATGCCATGACATATATGTTTATATGTTATAAAATACTATGAGATGGTTGAGTTTAGATTTCATCATGATATATCCATATTTGTATAAATGATTATTGTGAACTACGATTGGCTTGATCCCTGTTTAGGGTACGTAGGCAATCTAACGAGACGTTAGATGCAGCCATGTAATAAGTGAGATTAAATAATCGAGGCCAAAGCTTTGTTTGGAAAATTGAGCAACGTGGAGGAATCTAGTGAAAAATGTGAGATTTTAACCTTATAAATTGGTGATTTAATGTGGGTTATAGATCATCGTGTGATGAAATGAGAAATTGTGGTTTTACGTTTTATAAAAGCTATGCCATAATTAGTTTATATTTTTGGTATGTGATTAGTACAACTTTGCACAGCATTGCACAACAACGCGGAGGCCAAGGTAAGTTCAGGTGAGTATATAGTGTCGGTATAATCGAATGGTAATTAATAATGAATGGATTTGAGTAGAATTCATTGTCTTGCACCCCGATGTTAGTGCTCCACCCGAGGCCAGGGCCAGCCTTTACGTGATCGTTCACCTCTTGCATCTTACGCTCACCTTGGATTCCAAGGTAGGTGCTAGCCTGTCGTATAGACCACTTTAGGTGGTTCCGACTCGTAGGTTACTTGCGATACTTTGCACAACCTTCACATGATCGTAGCACTTGAGCGTACTCATTTACACTCAACCTGTTGTACAAACCACTTTAGTTGGTTCCATCTCGTGTGCAGGACCTGATTGATGAGATATGGATAACTCGTACAGGTCATTATAGGTGACTCCGACTTATGTGCTAGCACCTGATTGATGAGATATGGATAAGTCGTACATGTCACTATAGGTGACTCCGACTTATGTTCATTTTATATTGATTTATTTCATCTTGATTATATGATTGTTGTTGAGATACTTCAACATGGTATGCCTTGGTTTTATACCACTTTTCAACATGATGTTATATACATATGTATTGTTATTTTTGGGGAATTATACGGATTTCAATGAGGGGTTATTGTATTTCTAAAAAGAAAGATGCTTTCAAAGTTTTGATTTGTCTACTCACATATTCTGTTTTGTGCCCCTCCAGGTTTTAGTTAATGGACGTTCGTCTCAACAAGAATTTTTGGCAAATCTCAGAATTTGTGGTTACTTCTGAGGGTATTCTTACCCGCTCTACTGCACCTTACTTATGCTCTAACGTCACGTGTGAGATGGGTTCGCTCCCGTTCACCAGCGCACTTTAGTATTTAGGCACTTTTGGACTTAAATTTATTCATATTTTCCACATCACTACACTTTATGGCTTCGTTACCTTCCAGGTGTCGGCCAACACAGCTCGATTCGGGGTCCTAGTGGACATTCTGGGTCGGGGTGTGTCATCAGACCTCCAAACCCAGGCGTGCCGCAAACTTGGATATATAGAGGGAAAGACGAGGTAATGATCTCTTGGAATATTATTTTATCCCTAAGAGTGTATTCCCTGATCATGTTTTTAGACGTCGTTTTAGATTGCAACAAAGTTTGTTCAATAGAATCATGATTGTTGTTTGCAACCGTGATCCATACATTGTGCAAAAAAAGGATGCTTTTCATGTTATAGGTCTCAGTCCTAGGGAAAAAATTACTACTGCCATGTGCATGCTTTCACATGGTGCATCTGCAAATCAAGTGGATGAGAATATGAGCATGGGAAAATCAATTGTTCTGATGAGGTTTTTCTCCGCAATCGAAGTTATCTACACCAATGAGTACCTCCGGAAACCCACTACAATGGACTTGCAAAGGCTTTTGAAGAAGGGTGAGATGCGAGGCTTTCCTAACTTGGAAGCATCGACTGTATGCATTGGACCTAGAAAAACTGCCCAAGGCCTTCGCAAAGAGCTTATGGCGACAAAAAAAGAGCCAAAAATATCATTTTGGAAGCGGTGGCATCATTTGATACATGGATTTGGCATGCTTTTTTCAATGTTCCAAGAGCTCAAAATGACCTTAATGTCCTTACCCAATCTCAAGTGTTCGACGAAGTGCAGCAAGGAAAATCACCGAAAGTCACATGTTGGGTCAATGGAACTAAGTACGACGGAGCATAGTACCGAGCAGACAGCATTTACCTAAGGTGGACATCGTTTTTCCAACAAGTAAGCGATTGGTTGAGGTTTTTCCAGCGACCTTGAAGACCTTGACTCGTTCTTGTGCTACCAAGCTTCTCGCAAAACGATGTAGTAATTTTACTCCAAAGTTCTCGCAACTGCACCTCATTACCCCTAATCGGGTCATGAGTAACTTGAACCCAGCATTCACACAACTTAATATCTTTGATGACCGTCAAATTAGCCATTTTTTTCCACACAAAAGTATTTGAAAATTTTGGTTGAAAGTGTTGAAAATATTGAAATGCGGTGTACGGTGGAAGATGATGGTAAGGTATTTATAGAAAATAATAATAATTTTTCATTTTATTTTT
>JAOTRO020013730.1:0-15829 GCA_028566515.2 Pyracantha coccinea | reverse complement strand
GATTATGGAATGAAGTTGGTTATGATCGTTATTATCATGATGATTAATTTAATTGATTAATGTGGCTTGAGAATAATGTTGTGCTCGTTGGTTATTTGATATGTTACATCATGTGGATGGAGGTAGCATGTTGAAAATAAAATGAATTATGTAATTATTGTTCGAGTGTAGAGTATGGTGAACTACGAATGGCTTGATCCCTGTTTAGGGTACGTATGTAGTCTAACGAGGAGGTTAGATGCAACCATAAAGTATATGAAAAATTATTACGCATTTGGTTCTCGGGTTGTGCTTTGCCCATATCTAGTAGGCACGGTATGTTAGATATACAGATACTTGGTGACGTCAAGTGTCGATCCTGGCCGTATGTCGGGATCGGAGCGTGACAAATATGATCAACTGTATCCTATGTCCATAGACGTCTACATACCCGATTGTGTGTATGTGTAAATCCATATCAAATCCAGAGCTCAAAACCTCAAAGCCTCATTATAACCATGATAAACCATATTCATAAATCCATAAAATTATCATATGTGTAAATCCAATACTTCATAACGTTTCGTAAAACATAATTCAATAAATCATAAATATTTTGTAAAAGCAATTTAAATAAATCATAATTTCTCCGTAAACCATGGTATAGAAATCCTTAAAACATAATATAAAGCAGACTCAATTTATGAAATATGCAATGCATGCAAGCCTAATATTTTATAAAAACATGCAAGTTAAGAAGGGGTCCACTCAAGGATATTTTGTTGCCCGGAAGCCGCACAAGCTAGTGTGAATGGAGTCACTTCCCACCGATGCACGTAAGTGGGATGTGAATCGTGGCTAGATATGGCCGGAAAAAGGTTTGCAACCTTGCGGATTCGCTGGAATATGGGGAGAAGTCCTCACGTCGTTCTGTGGAATTCTACCGTCCAAAACACATCTTCACGATCAATAATAACTAAGAGGATAAAAGGGAAAAAGGTTAAGAGAGTCCCGAGGCTTACCAAGGTCGAAGTTGTCAAGAATCTCATTGGAGTAACTCGGGTTCGATCATTAGCCTTTGCTAGTTTTGAACAGTGATAACAACTCAAAAGAGAGAAATAGGGAGAGAAGATGGTGGTGGTCTAGAGGGTTCAGGTGGTTTGAGGGCTTGCCGGAGAGGCGAGGTGGTGTAGCGGTGATGCTTCTTGGCTCTTTTTTTTTTTTTTACAGAAAGAAGAGAGAGAAAGTGGTGAAATAAGAGAGTTAGAGAGAGATGATAGTGTTTTAAAAAAATAAGGGAAAGAGAGAGTTTCCACGATAGAGGGAGACACATGAGTAAGGGGAGGAGTGGTGTGTGGCCACCATGCGGCTCACAAAACTAGACTCAAAATAGCCTCCAAATATGAAATTACTAATTTACCCTTGGTATTCGATGATTTGTAAAATCTTCGTTATAACTTCAAATTCGATTTTGCATGCATCCACACGTTCACAACGTCGAGTGCTACATAGATATGCTAAAAGAATGCATCATACGTGTCCCTATACGACGGTCAACAAAAGTCAACCCACTCGCTTCTAAAGCATTTTCGTTAATTAATTATTTTAAAATTAATAAAATTGTAAAATTGGGACGGGTTGTTACAATTATGGTATCGGCTTAGCGATTTCTTTAATATTTATCAGCATCTAAATATTTTTAGGTTAAAATGTTTATAAAATTAAAATAAGACAGTCTACATAAACTTTTTTTTTGAAAAGTTACTTTAAAAAAAAAAGCCTAAAGTTATTCTTTAATAATTTATGATTAAAAATTAACCCAAAGAGTTGGACAAAAAAAACTGTTTCTGGATTAAAACCTAAATTTTCTAAGTTAAAAATTTTAAGTAACCCAAGAGTGGAGCATGGTCTTATTTTATTGCACTAACCAGGTAAAAACCAAATACTTTTATTTTTATTTTTTTTGATAAAGAAAATGCATTAAAGAACAAAATCTCGGGTACAACCTGTTCCAGCACAATCAAAATGAAAAGTAAGAAGAGCAACTTTGGGAATATAGTGGTCCCAAAAGTGAGGGTTAGAGACAGATAGGCCGAAATGAGCTAACGAATCCGCTACAAAATTAGCTTCCCTAAAAATATGCTTTCACTCCACAGGAATTCATGAGCCAGAAACTGAATTTCGTGCACAATGGAATGGATATGCCAGGGAATTTCCCATTGACCAAACGCCGCATTGACAACAATTAATATTAGTCTCCCTCCACCAGCAGTTTTTGGATCCCTTTGCGCCGAGCAAATCTGAGGCCCTCTCTGAGACCCATCGCTTACACCGTAATAGTAGTACCATCTAAGTTTAAAGCTCCCGCTCCAAGAACCTGGGAATCACTATTCCGAAAAACAAAAGCAGCAACCGCCCAGGAATCAGACACCGAACCATCAAAATCAAGTTTGAACACGTCTTTGTGATCAAGAGGATGCCATTTGATACAGGAGCTTGGCCATATATGACTCTTTTTCTCATTATGACCATTGGCATTTAGAAAGCCATACCAACAATAGCAGCCACGGATAGACATCTCCAAGGGTTTAGAGCCACATATCTGAAAACCAAGTTATTTCTTTCCGACCAAATTTGCTAGCAATTAAAGAGTATTTTACTTAAATCAGAAGTAGCATCTGTATCCTTATAATTAAGAGAGTCCATCCAATCCAGGATTTGATCAAAATAACCAATAGAATTACAAATTAAATGACTGTCAGCAAGACTCCAAACTTTACTAGCAAAGCTACAATTATAAAAGAGATGAAATTGATCTTCTACTAAAAATATACAGAAAGGACACATTTTTCAATATTTTTAATAAATTTACGTAATCGGTTCCTTGTGTGTAATATTCCCTGAATAAAAAGCCAAGCAAATATTTTAACTACAGCGGAATTGAGAGCTTCAACATTTTCTTTAACAAACTAAGTCGAGAACCAGATTAATTGCACCTATTTTGCGACCAAGTAGTGGATTTCACCGTAAATTTACCATTACTAGAGAGACCCCATATCAGTTTATCTTTGGTAGGATACACAGGGAGAGCAATTAAGCAAGTTTTCTTACAAATATCGTCAGCCATTAAAGAATTTAACTTAGTACGATCCCAATGAAAATTATCTATGACATCACAAACTTTGAGATTTCAGTCAATAAGCTCTCGATCATCCTCAGCAATAAGCTGGATTAACGGGAAAGGAAAAGCCCAATTATGGGTCCAAAAGAGAATTATCTTCTCCATTTCCCGCAATCCATCTCATTCCCTCAACAAGGACGTGCCTATTAGAAAAGATTCATTTTCAGGCAAGAGAACAATTTTGCTTCATTTTCGCATTAAGAAACTCGTCCCTCCGTAAGTACTTGCTCCTTACTATTTTAGCACACCAATTATTTTCATCAGAGATAAGTTTCTAACCCAATTTGCGAGACAAGTATTGATAAAATGATCAATACGTTTAATTCCTAACCTCCCTGATCTTTGGGTGTGCACACTTTCTTCCATGCCATCGGTTTGATTTTGTTTGTCTTCCCTACAAGAAGTCCCTACATTCTTTGTTAATTGTTGAGGTGACCTTGTCCGGACATTTAAAGCAGAACATAATGTGATTTGACATACCAGTGAGGTTGGAATTAATAAGTGTCAAACGACCAACCATAGATAAGGTATGCTCTTTCCAACCAGCTAGTTTTTGCTTAACACGTTTAATTAGCTCAATTTCATTAAATGGACCTTCCCAAAAAACAATTTTATGAATACCCAGGTATCTCCCAATAGTAGTTTTATGTTGGATGTTAAGGATGTTAACTATATTACACATTTCTTCATTGTTAGTATTACTCGAGAAATAGATAGAGGATTTATGAAAATTTACTTGTTGTCCAGTAGCCTAGGAAAAGGTTCAAGATGTGTAGTATATTTTTAGCTCCCTTATGTGTAGCTTTGGCAAACAGAAGACAATCGTCTGCAAAATCAAGATTAGAAATTCTGTAACCCCTTGGAGAAGACAAAATGCCAAAATGAGATTTAGGGGTAGTTGCTAATGAATTGAAGTGTCTAATTAAAGGTTCCATTCAGAGAATAAAAACGTACGGAGATAAAGGGTCTCTCTGTCAAATTTCACGCTTAGAGAAAAAATAACCATGTGAAGTTCCATTAATTAGGATTTAGAAAGAAGTAGATGTAATACATTCCATAATAAGATTGATCCAATTACTGTTAAAGCTCAAGCGAGTTAAGACATACCTGATGTGGTCCCAATTCAAAAAGTCATAAGCTTTTTTCCAAATCAAGCTTAACCCACATGGTGCCCAATTTTTTTTTTTTTTTTTTTTGCTTTAAAACTAAAAATAAGCTCACGAGCTATTAAGTTATTATCATGAACGGACCTTTTATTATGTAAGCAAGTAGTCCTTTTTTTTTGGGGAGAAGGAAAGTAAAATTAAGAGAGGGAAAAACCCCGAGAACATCCAAGGCCCCTAGAGTTAAACAACAAGGCACTGGTAGTTGCAGAAGGAACACAACCAACCCACACATGAAAGTTATTTAACACATGCCCACACGAGGTGACAGCATTTGCTACAAAATTTGCTTTACTAAAAATATGCTTCCAACTTATAGAATCAAAGGAAGAGGCCAACCATTTGATATCTTCAATTATTGCATGAATACGCCAAGGAATGCAACACTTTCTTGTGATCGCATCAATGACAATCTTCGAGTCTCATTCAATCAAAACCTTTTTGATCCCCCGCGATCTAGCAAGCAATAAAGCATCCCTAGCAGCCAAAGCCTCTGCAACTGTGATCGTGTTCTAGCCTAGTTTTCTTGAACCCGCCAAGAAAGGGCGACCCAGCTGATTTCTAATGACAAAACCCGCAGTAGCAGAATTACCTAACTTTAGAATTAGCAAACAAGAAGATTTTAACTAAGGAGATTGAAGCCATCTGATCTTACTACTACTATTAGGTTGAGCCCCCACCCTCACTTTAGAATTAGCAAACAAGAAGCTTTTAACTAAAGAGATTGCAACTCTGAAGTTGTGGAAGGGGTTCGGTTTGATCTGTTTGAAGACAAAATTGTTCCTTTCATTCCACATTTGCCACCACATAATAAGGACCTTACTAAGATCAGAGATGCCATCTTTATCTATATAATCAAGGCTATCAAGCCAATCATTGATACTCAGAACAAGGGATATAGCTGGCAACTTATTATCAAGCTTCCAAACCTATTGAGCAAAAGGACAAGTTTTAAATCTATGACCAACATCCCCCTCAGCATTATTACATAAAGGACATAAGGCAGAATTGTTATTGTTAAAACTATTTAACTTAACATTGGTGGTTAATTTATTTCTAACTAATAGCCAACCAATAAACTTAACCTTGTGAGGAATATTTAGTTTCCAAATCCTACTAATAACCCCTTAAAAGGGTGACACTGACTATCATCAAGTTGAATTCTGTGAGCTGATTTGACTAAGAAAACACCATTGGAGGTTGGACCCCAAATAATCTTATTTTCTACATCATGGATTGGGATAGAAATAGCTAAAATTTTGTCAACAACATCAACTGGTAAGAGTTGGTTAAAAAGGTTAATATTCCAATTTTTATCCACCATCACATTGTTTACTTTAAGGTTCCAGTCAATAAGATGATGAGATTGATTGGCAATGATGTTGGATAAGGGGAAAGGAAAAACCCAATTATGGGACCAAAAGGCAATGTTTTGACCATTTCCCACAATCCATCTCACACCCATCTCCATAATATGTCTTGCTGGTAATATATATTTCCAGGCGGTAGAATGATTTTGCTTACATTTCGTATTCCAAATAGATTCATGTCTCAAATATTTAGCTTTAACAATTTTCACCCACCAGTTGTCATTATTGTTAATAATCTTCAAAACAAGCTTGGCCAAGAAGGCAAGATTGAATTTTTCAGCTTTTCTAATACCAAGGCCACCTTTCAGAAAATGGGTACAAACATCCTCTCAGGCCACAGAGGAAAAGTTAGACTTCTTATTCCAAAGAAATTTCCTATTCTCTCTATTGATGGCTTGGGAAAACTTAGAAGGGCATTTAAAACAAGCCATGATATGATTAGGCATACTGGCAAGGCTAGGCTTGATAAGGGTAAATCTACCAGGTCTAGACAAAGAACTTGCTGTCCAGTAGGCAAGTTTATTCTGAATTCTAAGAATGAGTTTTTTAGCATTAAATGGGTCATCCCAGCAAATAATATTTTGAATACCAAGATATTTACCAATTGTAGTTTTATGCTGAATTTGAAGGATATTAACGATATCATTTCTTAGACTAGTAAGGGTATTATTAGAGAAATAAAGAGAAGATTTATGGAAGTTAATTTTCTGACCTGAAGCCTCAGCGTACTGAAGTAAAAGGGAAGCAATCCTTCTAGCAGCTTTCGAAGAGGCTTTGCTGAATATGAGACAATCATCAGCAAACATTAAGTTAGCAATTCGGTAACCAAATAGAGATGAGAGGATGCCAATACGATTGCTTGGGGTATTTGTTAACTTATTAAAATGTCTTATTAGTAGTTCCGTACAAATGACAAAAATATACGGGGAGAGAGGGTCACCTTGCCTAATACCTTTACTTGGATAAAAGTAGCCTTGTGGTATCCCATTGATCAAAATAGAAAAAGAGCAAGAAGAGATACATTCCATAACTCTATTGATCCAATCATGACTAAATCCAAATTTCCTAAGGGTCATTTTAATGTAGATCTAATCTAAAAGATCATAAGCCTTTTCAAGATCAAGCTTAACAGCCATTTACCCCATTTTGCCTTTTCTATTCCTAAACCTGCATAAGAGTTCATGGGCAATAAGGATACTATCGTAAATAGACCTACTAAGAGCAAAAGCACCTTGATTATGAGAAATAAGTTGTTCAAGAATAGGTTTCAACCTATTAACTATAATTTTTGTGATTACTCTGTAGACCACGTTGCATAGGCTACTTGGCCTAAAATTATCTACTGAATCAGGGTGATCAATCTTGGGAATAAGGGCAATATTAGTGTGGTTTGTTAGCCTTAAGCTAGATCCATTATCAAAGAAATCCTTGACAAAGTTGATAACAGAGTTTTTCACAGTATTCTAAAACTTATGGGAAAAAGATAGCATGAAGCCCATCAGGGCCAGAGGCTTTAAGGCCGCCAATGTTATTAACCATCGAGTAAATTTCCTGCTCAGACACTAGCATCATTAGGGAAAGATTTTGATCATCAATAACTGATGGTTGGATAACATTGAGAAACTCATCCATAGTGTTGTCGTTAATTTGGTTATTACTAGAAAATCTCTATTTAAATTTTTGAATGAAAACCTCTTCAAGACCTTTTCCCCTCTCCCACCAAATGCCATGATCATCTTTGATTTTGAGAATTTCATTTCTTTTTTTTCCTCATGGTGGCCTTAGTGTGGAAGTATTTTGTATTACGATCACCGAACTGAAGCCAGTTTGCCTTGGCTCTTTGAGCCCAAAGAAACTCTTCATGATTATAAAGCTTTAATAAGTTATCCTTCAGCTGTTGTTCATTATCAAGAAGTCTCATATTATCAGAATGTTTCAAGCATAGTTCTTGAATATGTTGTAGTTCATTTTGAGAATCCTTTATTTGCTTTGAAATATTCCCAAAATTCCTTCTACTCCAGTATTTTACTTTGAGCTTAAAAGTGTTAGCACACATTCTAAAGAAATCATTTGGGTTATCGTCAACTATCCTCAACAACTTTCATAAATTTAGGGTGATTAAGCTAAATGGCTTTAAACATGAACTTATTATGGTACTGAACTAAAATACTTTAGAAGGAGAGCTTAATGGAGCCATGGTCGTAGCCAAAAATTAGGAAATTGTGAACCCTAGAGTCAGGAAATAAATTCAACAAGTGATAATTTGCAACTACTCTGTCAAACTTTTCAAAGATTAGGGTATGATCCTTGTGACCATTGGTCCAAGTATATGGAATGACGGAGGCAAGGATGGTGGTTAAACCCCCCGTATTAAGGAACTCTACAAATTGAATTAAATAGTTAGATACATGATTTTGCCCACCCACTTTTTCACTTAAGTTTGTAATGGCATTAAAATCTCCAACTAAAACCCATGGATTATTCCTAGGATTACGGCTTAAAATATTCTCCCAATCATTCTTCTGATTTTTCTTTTGAGGAGATGCATAAAAAAAAGTAGCAAACCAGGTTAAATTAGTTCTCTTGTTAGTAACATGGCAATGGACAAATCTAGGAAAAGCAAATAGAATATCCAAATGGATTGCAGAGGAATTCTAGCAAAGGCATACACCACCAGCCTGCCCCACTATCGGGGAAGCAAGATTCATATAAAAAACTGATTAAAAAAGTTCAAGCCATACTTAGACAAACTCTTCCTAGGTTCTACTAAACAAAATAAATTTAACTTATTTATGTTACTAAGATGCTTAAACTGACTCTTGAATCCTGGTAGACCAAGACCTTTGCAATTCCAGAACAACCACCCCATTAGTCAATGTCTTCATGGTTTTAAACGAGCCCAACTATCTTGTTACTTTCATCTCCTATCCTCTTCCTTGGGCTAAGCATCCCCACAGTAGGCCTCATAACTTCCTTGCCTTTCCTATCAACTTAGGTATCCTTCTCCACATCAATCTTTTGGGGGCCAAAACATACTCCCTGCATCTTCAATTAGCATGACATCCTGCTTATCAACCATATTGTTATCTATATCATTATCTAAATCATTAGTTGCAAGCCAGTTCCAAAAAAGAGAGTCAATGAGTAGACTATCAACCCAAAGGTTGGCCATCTTCCAGACTAACTATCTCATGCTGAGTACAACATTTATTAATTTGCCGAGAATTATTTAAAGGATAGCTTACCCCAGGGTGGTTTTCATCCGGGTCACCTCCCAATTATGATCTTGATAATCCTTTGCTCATCTCTCTCTGCCACCTCTTTGAAAGTTCGATTTTCCCTTAAAGACCGATCACCTCTCCCTTTAGTAACACTACTTCTCTTTTTGAATGGCACATATGTCGAACCCTCCTGATCAGGCTCACATCTGTCAGCAGACCCATGAATTGGATCCGAGTGGTCATCCTAAAAAGGTGCAGCTTGGGGGAAGCAGATCATGATATTCTTCTGAACCTCATATTTCCTATCTGACAACTTCGAGACATTGGCAGAGAGCACTCTAGGTTCTTCCTCGAAGAGCCTATCAATAAGGAAGGAAGTTCTAGGGTTTTTGAACTTATGAGGACATCTATGGAAATCCAACCGTATCCGTCCGCAATAGAAACAGACTTCAAAAAGCTTATTGTAGCTAACATAAATGGGATCATTGTCCCTATCATTAAGCACAAGTACTCTCGGGAGAGGGTACCAGATATCAACCTCCATCAGCACTATCACAAACAATCCATTTAAGCCTTGCAAAGTAACTTCATCCACTTTAATCACTTTCCCAATATATTCGACCAGATTCTCCATAATATCAGCCTCGCAAAATTGGATAGCCAGCCTCGGAACCTTAACCCAAACTCTAATGGTGTGGATCCCATCTAGGTCATAGAAATCTGGGATTCATTTTTCAATATGAAAAATTTGCCCTTTAACATACCATGATTTTCCCTCCAAAACCACATCAACATCCTCTTCATTTGTAAACTCAATCATGTACCAGTTCCTTCCATAATGATCCAGGAAGAAGTTACTCTAAATCAGACCCTTCCAGCTTATATCAAGCTTTCCTTTGATGAGTTTCGCATCCACCACTTGCCCAAACATCTTCCCAACCAAGCAGCGATGCTCCATATGTTCAACATTTTGTAGTAGAATACAAAGAAGTGGACACTCTGGTGAAATCTCTTTCAAGGGTGACAACACTCCTAGGTCTCTCAATAACAATGGATTGCTACCCAAGTTGAGGTATGGGAAAAGGATTAATCCAATGGGCATCTCTAAGGTTAAAGGGTTCCTAGCGGACTTTGAAGATGAAGCGAAAAGTTGAGCCATGGGTGTAAACAGTGAGTAAGCTAAGTAATAAGAGCTAGAAACTGAAATGAGGGGTTTAATGCAGTAACAACCCTTTATAAACAGGTTCAGCACATAGGTAAAAGTGAAACTAAGTCTAGAAAAAAAGTCTAGAAACTAGAAGAAACACAAGGCACATAAACCAGTTAAGAAACTAAAACTCATGCAAACAAGAAAAAGGTGAGCAGAATCGCCGATTGAGCTTCACCACATAACATATAAAGCTTCCTCGTAAACTCAAACGACGTAATCTAACAAGAAACACCAATTTAGTAGAAACAACAGTTAGCCTATTAAAAATAAACCTTTTCCATAAGCTAACGGTTAGCCATTCATCAACAAAATGCACTAACCAATCACATACATTGAAACACTGACGGTTCAAAAAGGAATCATCGTTAAGATTAATCCAGTTATCTATTAACCAAATTTGCAAACAATAATAATTACTTTCCTTTAGCATGGAGATTTGCCATACCTACATTCTTGTCTCGTGAACAACACTTCTGTCGGCTTTCCAATTCACCAGATTGGTTGAAGGAATGATTATCGTTTTCATGCAGGACTCAAACTTTGGATTGCGTCCCTTTCCCCTTCTATAAACAAACTTTCCCATAATTGTTTGCAACTTAAAAATAGGCTGATAATTACTCTACAAGATATAGAATCAACAACAAATTGGATTAATTCGGTGAACAGCAGGAGAAGCTAAGGGAGCACAAACCTAGGCCCTAAATCACCCCCTTTCCCCGACGGGAGGAGAAAAGGGGAACATTTTTCATTTTTTTTTTACTTTGCCTTTTTCTCCCTTCAAAACTCTTTATTTTGGACAAATTTTTTTAATGATGTTGTTCAAATTAACTATTGCTCTAGTGTGATGAGTTCAAGGACTAATATACACATTTTAGTTTAGATACCAAGACTCCACTTGAATCAAAATAAAAAAGCCAGCACTCTAATTTTTTTAATTTTTTTTTATAAAGAAAATATATAAAAATGCAATAAAAAGAAAATAGATATATCAAGTTGGTTAAAATATTATTTATTACTCATGATGTACTACATACATACGATAATAGTGGAACTGAATGGGCTATATATGATGACAATAGGTTGTAGTAACCTTATTGATATGCTAATAACCCAATATAGTAGAAATAAGCACAAAACTTACCTAGGCTACATCTCACTTTAGCCGTGGGTGTAGCTTCGCCGGTGCCATCATCCTCATTTTAGAGATATCTCCCTCCAATTTCATCCTAGAGTTTCTTCACCATCACCTTCATTTTCTCAAAGGCAAACATGTTTTTTTTGTACAATGTCCGATTATACATGGAAAACAGAAAACAACTTCAGTGTGGACGCAATCCAAATTCAGATGAACCACAATATATTGTGTGTTTGTGTAATTTCCTATCCCACATAATTAAGTTAATCCAACATTTAGTATAAACAATGATAATAATAGTTTGTTCTATTGCATGATAGTATGACACGTGTTCGTGATCAATTCCAAAAACACTATAAAAAGACAAATTTATTGAACAAAAGAAATGAAGTGTGAGATGTTCACTTCTATTGTCATTGACCAGCCTTTTGTGATAAAACTCTACATCTAGTAATATGTGATTAAGGTTGTGATAATATCGATAATATTGGTGATGATTGTGGTGAGTTATGTTGAACCTAAAAAGTTTATTAAATTGTTCGGTTAGAATACAAATTTAACTAAAAGTTCATCATCTTGTGAAAATTTTAAACTGATACATGTAACTAATCCCTTAAAAGAACATTTCCATAACATACCTAGTCTTGATATACGTTTATTACACATTGAGGAGGTTTAGATTTTAGGAGCAAGAGACTGGAGAGTTGTGTATATAAATCGAATGAATGAATGAAGAACAATTTTAATTTTTTGATCCAAAACAGGTTTGAGCTAACTTAAAAAGGAAGAGATTTAATTAAAATCCATTTTTTGGTCCGAAAATAGCTGCTTATCATTAAAAGAGAGCCAAGCCCAGAGAAAACATACAAGGAAAGAGAGCCATGCACAAAAAGCTACGACAGACAAAAGGCGATTAATTCGTGCAAGAAAGATACCAAGAAGGAGGTCGACGGTGAATTCCACCTCTCGTTTGGGGGTATCATAGGTAAATCTTCGGAAAAACGTTGGGTTGAATATGTGCACATCTTCAAGTCATACCGGATTGCCTTCTTCCACTACTACATGAGCTAAGAAGCCTTCACAACCTTTTCTCAGCATTTGTTTTGCCTTTATGACAGAGATTAATTCGTGCTTCAGTTTCCTATGTTCGCCTATGTGACTACAGCATGTCTAGTTGTCGGAAAGTGACCACTCTTTGTCCGCAGTCTACCAAAGCATGATTTTGATGCAGCCAATCCATCCCTAAGATCACGTCAAAGTCCACAATATCCAACAGAATGAGATTGGCACCATTTGATTGGCAGTGAGAACGGGGCTTCCTTAATTCTGATTCCCTTGGCCCTGGTTGCCTCGGTTAGCCTGCATGCTGGTTGTGTTGCTACCTGACACTTCTCCGATAAATTGGCTAGTCTTGCCCACTTGTTTGGAGGAGGATTTTCTCCCCTCTTATTTGAACGGTTACGGTTTAGCCATGTCAACATCTTATATTGATTTTTTTTATAGACACAATAAGACAAAAAACAATATATGAGAGGAGGGAAGGAAAGGAAATGAGAACAGGAGGGGAGAGAATCTTCTTCCCACTTGGTTTTCGATTTTGGAAAAAATAAAGAAATAAAAGAAACCGAATTCACCCCTAAGAACATCTCCAACAATACCAGCTCTTTTTTTTATTTTTTTATTATAGCTAAACAATTGATTCAAATGTTACTTTGACTAGCCAACACTTTCAACAATACTAACATCTTTGCTTAAGTTAAAATGGTTTAATATTGTTTTCACCTAAACTTAACAACCGAAGTCCTTGTTCTCCAGTTTAAGCCCAGAAACGATGCGATTTTATCGTTTCAATGTTTAGCAAAAATTTAATTTCTCTCTGTCAGAAATTTTATTTTTGTACTTTTATATATATATTAAAATAGCCAAATAGTTTCATTTAGATAAACTGCTGGAGATGCTATCTGATTCTAACCACAGAATTTATAGGATGGCAGGCTAGGCAGTTGGCATGTATATATAATAGCAAGGCCTAGAAGTCCTTTTATAACATGTATTGGGATTGGGTTTGGACTGCTCCAAAATTTGATTGATGATTATGACTTGTCCAAAGCCCATGATCAGTAGAAGATCGACAGAAATATCATTGGCCTTCGCTAGCAGCAGCCTTTCTCATTCACAGGCTGGTGAAATTTACTTCATCAAAGTTCATAGGCCTATAAAGTGGGTCAATGTCCTCATCTAGCAGCAGCCTTTCTCATCCACAGGCTGGTATCAAAGTTCATAGGCCTATAAAGTGGGTCAATGTCCTCATCTAGCAGCAGCCTTTCTCATCCATAGGCTGGTGAAATTTACTTCATCAAAGTTCACAGGCCTATAAAGTGGGTCAATGTCCTCATCATTTTCTCATTTAGTCATCCTATACGAAATAGGATACTATTAAGTAGGCGTGGGTATGAGACAGGCCGGGCCCAAAATTGAAGAAATTGGACTGGAGCCCTTAGAAAATAAAACAGAGCGAGCCGAGCCAGGTAACAGAAAAATAAAAGTTGGAATTGGAATTGGACCTAACTCAGACTTAAAACGGGCCGGCTCCTACAGGTCCATGAGTCATTCTCCTGCTTTCTCTTGATCTGCAACAAGCAGCGAACAAATCTACGAAGCTTCAAGAAATTTCAAGTTTCCAGGGCCCTACATGCATGTTTCAGCTCAAATTCCTGCAAATAACAACAACCCATATGATTGAAATTATCAAGAACCCAAAAAACACATACATAATAATGCAATCTTCAACCTAGATAAAAAAACAATTCAATAAGAACCATATGATTGAAATTAGCTACGAAATCAGCTACGAACACTGGAATTTCAAGATGGATCGTCAGATTTGAATACCCTTTGTTTGAAGATTTGGCTTTGAGATGGATCGTCATGGTGGTCGGAGTTGAGAGGTGTTGATGATGGAGCTCAGCTATCGAGAATTCGGTCAGTTTGGGAGAGCAAGTTTCAGTCAGTCTGGGAAAGAGAGATCAAGATGGAGGAAAGTCTCTGAGCGACGAAGATGATCTGGGAGAGAGAGATCGAGAGGGGGAGAGTCTCCGAGTTTAAGAATCAACGAAGATGATATGAGTAAGAGAGATCGAGAGGGAGAAAAGTCTCCGAGTTTAAGAATTGACTAAGACGATCAAGATTCAACGAAGATGATTGAGGACTGAGGAGAACCGGAGAAACCGAGAGAGGAATTGTAGAAACCTGTGTGTGTGTGTGTGTGTGTGAGAAGCAATGCATGAACGTGTATACGGTCCGGACCGGGGGCCAGTGTATACTCAGAAATTGGACCCGTCCCGCCCCGCCATATACTTAGACCCGCCCTGCCCCAATCCGTTTCATGTATTAAATATAAGGCCCCACCTCGAACCTGCTCAAAACCCACCCTGGACCACGGGTCCAGGCCCATTTGCACACCCCTACAATTAAGGCCTCATTTGACACACGATATAAAGAACTGGATAGGAACGAAGGTAATACTTGCTTTCCACCAATAAAAGATTGCACCTCTTCCATATTTTTTGAATAAAATCTTTTTACTATATGAATTTTATAATCGAACTATTTATTTCAAAATTATCTGTGCAAAAAATATTTGAATTGGAGATCAGTTAGTAATCCAAATAGATGAAATAAATCGACGGTGTGAACACTAAATAACGTATTCATGATGAACCGTCCAATTATTTTATATATTTAAAATATTAAATAATCTCCAGTTCAAATAATTTTTTGTTAGAATAATCTTTTAAATGATCAAAATTAAATAGTTTCGATTATGAAATTTGTACGGTAAATAATGTTATTCGCAAGGCATGTGAAATGTACACTTTCGTATGGATGGGTTGCAAGTACTATCCTAGGAATAATAATACCAAAGTAAATAAATTTGTTTATTAATTAAGGTGCGTATGTTAACTATTATGTTTTCTGTTCTTTTTGGGCTAACTTTTTAAGTTTTCAAATAAAAGCAAACTAATAATTTTTTGACAACGCAAGAGTTTTGTAACTTCGGAAATGCTAAGGAGACTCTCTCAAAAGTGGGACTCTCCATGAACTTTTTTGGCACCTCATTTCTTTGGCAAAAGTTTAAGGTTTAGTCGTCCAATCCATGAAGAGTCCCACTTTGAGAGAGCCCCCTTAGCATTTCTCTTATAACTTAGTTTGTTAAAAAAATTTACCAATGCACTTGAGGTTCTAAATTTGAGAAGAAAAAAAAAAACTTGTTTAACATCTTATTCCATTATTCTAAGGATAATGCTTACATTCCCCTTTAGGGAATGAGCTTGTTCTCCCACTAACTTATAACGTATCTTCACCGTAAATTTTTACAATCGGAACTGTTCAATCTTCTTGTCTTTATTTAATTTCATTCCTACAAAAAATTATTTGAATCGTGTATTGGTCATCTAAATATATGGAATTAAATAGTGGTTCATCATGAATAGCTACTTTCTATTTATACCGTTGATTTATCTGATACATTTGAATGACTAAACGATATCTAATTTAAATGATTTAGATC
>JAOTRO020013448.1:0-23407 GCA_028566515.2 Pyracantha coccinea | reverse complement strand
GATCGGGACTTTTTCGGTTTGGTTCGGGATTTTCGGGATTTTTTTACAGCCCTAATGCAGAGTGTGATGAGTCTGAACAATGTAGTAATGCACAGTCGGTTGTTATGGAGGGTGGACTTATTTTTAATACTTGTTAACTTATTTTTGATGAGGAATATTTGTATACTTTCTGCATCCATTGTTGATTGTTCTGAAGGGTGGAGTTGTTATATAAGATCATCCTAAAGCAAGTGGTGGAAAGACCCTTGAAGCAAATAAGAGTCCTCCCACAAAGGTATTCCCTACTTACTTTCTTTATCCCTTCATTTTCTTTGCTCTTGTAAAGTGTGTGGTTTTTCTTTATCTTTGCATTTGTTATTCATGACTTCTGTGAGAGTCCATTTACTGCATGTCATCTGATTAATTCGTTTGTGGAGCAACAAAGATTTGATGAGGTGCAAGGCTTGTTGGGAAGATGCATCTGTCCAAAAATGTTTGCTTTCAAGTTTTTTTTTTTTTTTTTTTTTTTGGTATTAGAGAGAAAATATGTAACACTACAATATATGTTTGTGAGATTCAGAAAGTGAAAGTTGGTTTCATGGTTGTAGGCTTTCTTCATTTCGTGAAAATTTAAATTTTTGCATTTCCTCAATTTAGATTCAATTTTTCAAATTTTGATTTTTTTTATTAATTAATTCATGTTGGCACAATTACAATATAAGTGCCAACATGGCTGGAAAAGCTAATCTAAAAAATTGTTAGAACGGGGCACAAATGGGCCATTATTTGTGCTTGCCTCTCTGATACAAACACCCCTATTGTGCCCTTTTAACAATGGTGACGCCCATAGAGGGCACAGACATAAAGATAGTAGCTGCACTGTTGCTATTGGTCTATGAACACAGTTGTTGGTGCTTTTTGGCCTCAAAGGGCACAAATAATTTATTGTGTGCAGTGCTCATTTTTCTTGTAGTGTTTCTTCGCTTACACAGCTCTGTTTAAACGTATATGTTGTTTTGGTTTGATTTACAAAAATAGGTACGAGGACAAATCCTTACTCATCAATGAAAGGTTCCCTATTCACGAAAAAGAAAAGAAAAAAAAGGAAGCTATTCGTGCATTAATTAGCGTAGACCATGGGACTAAGAACAATAGCTGATACCCAGAACACTAGACCGGAAGAAAAAGTGATCAAACCGCCGGCTACCAAAACCCACCCCAACTCCTCAAACCCTCAGCCCACTCCAACCACTTAGGCTTGCTTGGTCTACATATTATTTCTTTAACCAAAGTGTGTAAATCTTCAGTTGTACGACCATACGATTTAACAGCCTCTTCAGCAAATTCTTTGAGCACGCTAATCCTCTCTCTCATTTCCTTTCCTTCTTTACTTGATAAACATAACTGCAATGCCTTCATTGCTCCACTTTTTGTCACAACTCCTCCCTCGACCCCCACCCCAATCTTCCACACAGCCTCTAGAGTCCTCATGTTCAGTGGCTGATCAGCCTTAAAAGGCCTGCATATCATTGGCACGCCACCGGTTATGCTCTCCAAAATTGAGTTCCAACCACAATGCGTCACAAAAACTCCGACGCAGGCATTGTTTAGTATTTGAGTTTGGGAAGCCCATGGTATTACTTTCCCGTTTCCATTTTGTTTTGTTCGTTCAAGGAATCCCTCAGGGAAATCTTTTTCATTTCCCCTAAATGACCAAATGAATGGAAATCCTCCTTCCTCTAGGGCTTCAGCTAATGCTGCTAGCTCATGCGGCGGCAGTGCTGCTACACTTCCGAAGCTAATGTACGCTACGGATGCAGGCTTATGGTTACCTAACCACTCTAAGCATCCGTTGTCCTCCGAAATTTTCGGTAGTAGTGGTGGTGTTAGGGTTAAGGGTCCAACATGGAGAAATTTTTGAAACTTTTTCTTGAGCTCAAACGCAACTTCGAGATCTAGATCTTGAAAAGAGTTTATGGCAACTGCAGTTGCCTTTGGTAGCTTGAGTCCCATTTTATGCATCATAACTGCAATTGGGGATCCTAAATTTTCTGTTGATATTCCACCAGGTAAGTCGGATGCAAGGAATGCTGAAAATCCAGGAAGGAATTCAAGGGTTTGATCTTTGTCCCCTGCCAAGAAAAAGAAACACAAGTAAACAAGGTTCAGATATATTGTAAATATTGTTTTGAAACTTTGATGCTTGCATCTCAAGTCTCAACTTAATATGCTTTACGTATCTAACCATTTCTTCAGTTTTATATGTTGAGAGTGAATCCCATATGAGAAAGGAGGCACCTTGCATGTACTCATAAGTAGTTTGGGCACTTCCCATTGTCAATTGGTTTTATGGTGGAACTTGAGAGTGAATCGTACATGGGAGAAAGGAGGGACATTGCAAGTGCTTTTAAGTAGTTAGGTTACTCTTCATATTGTCAATTGGTTTTATGGTTGGACCTCAATTTTCTTCAGTATATGGTGAGACAGATGATTATATTGCTAGACTGTAAATATATTTCTGTGTATTAAGTATGTTCATGTGTAATAATCAAATATATGTAACTGCGAACTGCTTTAAAATATTCTGCTGTGAAATAAAATTTCTTACCACTAGCTCCCAATTTTTCTTTAATCACATCGTTAGCAACATGAATAAACAGAGGGCGTTGTCCAGAAGTCCACAAGGGTACCCAAGGGATCTGCATTTCCTCTGCCATGTCACAAGCAAACCAAAGGAACGCATCCGATATCAAACAGCCTACTTTGTGCCCAATCTCAGCCTCAGCCTCTGCGATACCTTTCTTAAAGCTGCCTGGTGCTGCCTTAAGAAAAAAGTCAATTGGCTCCAGAGGGTTCCCAGAAAACACATAACTTTCTGGTAAGCCATCCCATACGTCGTAAGGCTTTATATTGTCAAATCCCTTGATGTTACATTTTGTGAAGAGGGAGCTATTAGATTTGGCTAGGCTGAAGAATGAAAACTTCACATCAGGGGCTACCGCCGAAATCATACGTACAAAAAGGAGAAGTGGGCTGGGATGGGATGCAAACGGAAAGACTAAGACGGCAACATGCTGACTACAAGATTTGTGGCTCATTACTGGCATTGTGATGCGTACAATATATCTCAGATCTTACTTTTTTGTGTTCTGCAAGCTTGTGCATGTAATGCAGTTGTGATGGTATTATATTTTGTTTGCGGGAAACAAGAGGAAGCTAATTAGCTGCGGACAACGGAAATGAGAAACATGAGGTTTTCTTTTGTTTTTGCAGGTTTGGAAATGGGTTAGTTTTATCTTTTGGGCAGCTTGGAAAATGGTTATTAGTTGGTTACTTTTACGGAGAGATTCTAGAACGGGAAATTCGGGAAAATACCCTTTTCTAGATGGTTAAAGGAGGTTTTGTTCCCTTTATTAAATTCTTACTAGCCTCTTCGCACGTGCTCAAGCACATGCGAGATGTCTTTTTAGAGCCCCCATAAGATGTGTTTTGTTAGTTTTTTTTCTTTCTCATACCGCATCCTAAAAATAAAATAAAATACAACATACAGTTACAAATAAAAGAAAATAAAACATAATTAAGTCGCACGTAAAATGCGTGATAAAAGAAAGTCTCATTACACGCACAAAAGCATAGAGAACAAACTAAACAATTAATCTATGACATTAAGCTAAAGACTAAGAATACATATCCATCGTCTTTTTCTTACAGTGCCACATATTCAAATCATTTCTATCAAATCTATTTGAATAGTTTATCTTATTAAAAGTTGCTAAAGATGAGTTCACATGGTATGTGGCTTTGTAGCGTAATATCTACTTTTTTCTTTGACATATATGTCACACTTTCCCATTCCACATAAAACTGCTGTGTCAATTCAAATCCACCACAACATTAATGCTTTCCATAGCTTCAAACGAAGTGTTTGAAATGAAAATATGAGTTGAAGTGTAAATTGTTTGTAGTATTTAAAATACTTACATTGACAAAAAGTAAGAAAAACAATAGTCATATCCAATTAGAGAGATCGGAAGCTCAATCAAAGATGATATCAAATGTAAAACCCTTGACTTTGCATTTCGTTGGCATTTGGAGCTGTTTAAATTAGCTTTCATTACCAAAATCTAAACAATAGAAAGAAGAACCTCTTCGACGAACAATTTACAGTAACTACATACTATAATGCTTTTGTCTACAATAATATTAACCCAATAAATAAAAAAGAGTTCTCAAATGTACATAATCTTTACTCTGTTTTTTCAAAATCCAAAGCATGATACGGTATCTACCAAATGGAAATAATAAAAGAAAGAAGAACCTTAGAGTATATGAATGGGCAATCTTTTCCTATATGACGACTAAATGATGTCCTCTACATTTGTCTCAACTATATTTGTTTTTCAAAAGTATGCTTGTATTACACAATTTGTTAGGAGATGAGTTCATTAACTGATACCATGACCAAAGTAATCACCAAACAAAACAAACAATGGGTTAAGGGGATGTAAAAATGGCTTCTAGAACTATTGGATGAATAACATTTGGAAATATGTTAGGCTGCAGGAACTACCATGTTGGCATCAAATGAAACCTTTCTCATATGACCATCAGATGAGTGGTAATTAATTTGAGAGTAAGGATAATAATGCAGACACAAAACGAAGTACATCACACATATCATATACCATCAACATGGGTGGGAAGAAAACATTTTGAGCAACTTCCAGTCAAATAGTCTACCTTGTCAATTTGTGTTGCTTTTACCTAAAGAGGCGCAAAATTACTCAATCTGAATGCCTTCAAATTGTCCATTTCCCTTGATTTTTTCTGCTGTCATGTCCTTTCGCAATGTTTGTTGGAATAAGAGTGCACGCACCTAATGGAATCACCAACAAAGTGATTCAAACTTTTGCGGAGCTTGCAGTTACACTCTAGAGGCCCCATCATTCTTTGTAATTCTGCAAAGAAAGAAGAAAATAAGGATGGTGATTGAAGTATTCACCAATTCAAACTTTCGACCTTCAGAAAATTTCGCCGATTTTCTCTCCCTTTTTGCATGATTTGTGGGTAGATAATAATTGATTAACCCATTCTTCTCTTCTTAAACTTGTGGATGGCGGTTTCTATGTCCACTCTCTGCAATGCACTTTGTTTAAGATTAATATCTTTGTGGGGGGTGTGTGGGTGTGCTTCGTCTAATGGTTGAAAGGTAACTGAATAAGAGCACATCATGTGTTGCTTGAAGGTGAACAAAATACCTGTTGTGCAGACACAAATAACCAATTAGGGAGACTCGAATTCCTTAATCCATGACATCCATACTTGATACAGATTGCTGGTTAATTAAAGAAGAAAGAAATCAAAATCTGGAATAAAACAATAGTATGTACAAACTGCAAATTACAAACTAATGTTAGTAAGACTAAAACTTGTTAGAGTATGAGAATATTTGATATGCTTCTATGAAAGCTTGATGAAGGTTTGACAAAAAACCAGCAAATGGCAGAGAGAATTTCAGAGAATGATGATGGAATTGATTTCGATATTCAAACATGTGAGGTTGTTACCGTTATACATGGAAAAGGAAGGGAGATCCTTCACTCATCAAGCAAACCTAAATCTTAGTCCTTAATTGCTATCACCCTATGAGATGATGCCACTTGTTATAATCTATCACTTTAAGCTAGATACAAGTGAGAGCAGCCACATGGACTATGATCCAACAGCTCTAATTTAAACTTGAAACAAATATTAAACTAAAGGTTTGAATTGTTCCTTTGCCTCCAATTCTCGGCTAAATGGTTACACACCAACACTCCCTTCTAACCCTTTAGCTGACTTGACTCCCAGAAGCTCTCTTAGATAGGCAAATCGATCTTTAAGCAAAGCTTTAGTAAGAATGTCTGCAATTTGCTCCTTTGTCTTGCAGTACATCAATTCAATCTCCTTGGCTTGAATTGCTTCTCGGATGAAATGAAACTTTCTGCTGATATCTCTTGTCTTTTGATGAAAGACAGGATTCTTAGCCATAGCAATGGCTGATGTGTTATCACACTTGATCTGTGTTCCTTCCACTTGTTCTTCTCCAAATCTTCAAGTACAAATCTCAGCCATTTTGCTTAAAAAGTGGCTTCTGCAGCACTTACATATTCTGCTTCTCATATCACCCTCACTTCCAGTTCAATCATTGTCACAGTAACCAATTATAGTAGTTGCTTTTCCTTTTTCAAAGACAATTCCAAAATCAATTGTTCCATGAATGTATCTTAGCACCCTCTTTGTTGTTCCCATGTGTTTCTTAGTGGGATTATGCATGAACCTTGCCAGCAAGCTTGGTGCAAACATTACATCAGGTTTGGTTGCTGTCAAATATAGTAAGCTCCCCACAAGTTGTCTGTATTCTCTTTCATTTGTAGTTTCACTACCATCAACCTTACTCGGTTTCTCATTCACTGCAAATAGAGTAGCAACAGTTTTGTAGTCTTTTAACCCAAATTTCTCAATTAGCTTCTATGCATACTTCTTTTGATGTATGAAAATGCTTTTTTTTTAATTTTCAGTTTGTAGTACCCCCATTCCAAGGAAATGATGTAACAAACCCAAATCTGTCATCTCATAATGTTTCATCATGTCATTTTTAAAATTTTCAAGCATTTGTGAACTACTACCAGTGTACACAATATCATCTACATATAGGGAGACAATAATGATACCTAAGTCCTCAGTTGTTTTAACATACAATGTTGCCTCACTTAAGCTCTTCTTGAAACCTGCATTGTTGAAGTAGGCATCAATCTCATCATACCAAGCCTTTGGTGCCTACTTTAATCCATACAGTGCCTTGTTCAGTTTATACACCTTAGTCTCTTCATTCTCTTTCAAAAACCTTATGGTTGCTAAACATACACTTTCTCATTCAGAACTCCATTGAGAAAACTAGACTTCACATCCAGCTGGTACAAACTCAATTTCTTCTATGCAGCAAGTGCAGTCAAGGTTCTTATGGTATCCAATCTTACCACAGGGGCAAAAGTCATATTATAGTCAATTCCAGACTTCTGTGAGTAGCCTTTAGCCACCAATCTAGCCTTATTCTTTTGCACTATACTATCCATATCGTGTTTGGTTTTATAGACCCATTTTACACCAATGATTAGCTTATCAAGTGGTCTCTCAACTAGCTACCATGTATTGTTCTTATCTATCATTTCTAATTCAGCTTTCATTGCAGTCCTCCATGAGTCATCCTTGGCTACATCATCATAACTTTCAGGTTCAACAATGCACATATTGCACTGAGGCATGATTTCACTTACACTTCTTTACTTCTTAGGTGTATCATCATATATTTGAGGTTTTCAGTTATACTTTCACTTTGAAAAGTAGTGAATTGATCGGAATGAGAACTCTCACCAATATCACATATCTTAGTAGCATTCTGATGCTCAATAAGTACTAGAAATCTTACTTCATTGATTGTAGTGCAGTTCCAATCCCAAAAAGCATTATCATCAAATGTAACATGTTTTGATAGAATGATCTTTCACCATAGCCTACAAAGATGCATTTATGACTGTTTTCTTCCAACTTGTGTCTGAGATTAGAAGAGATGTGCACATAGCTATGTGAACCAAAAATCTTCAAGTGAGTTATCCATGGTTTTCTGCCACCATATGCCTTAAATGGAGTTAGTTTTCCCAAAGCTTTGGAAGGACATCTATTAAGCAAGTAAACAACAGTGTTCACTGCTTCTGCCTAAAACACATATAGAAGATTCTTCTCATGCATACTTTGCCATTTCCACCACAGTTCTATTCTTCCTCTTTACACTCCATTTTGTTGGGGAATGTAGGCTATCGTCAACTGTCTTTGGATTCCTAGATCATTGCAATACTTATCAAATTCTGCAGAAAGGAATTCTCCTCCTCTATCACTTCTGAGACATTTCACCTTATACCACATTGTAATTCTCTCATTGCCTTGAACTTTTTAAAACACTCAAGTGCACTAGACTTATATCTCAGAAAGTACACCCATGTCATTCTAGTGCAGTTATCTGTGAATAATAGAAAGTATTTGTTTCAAGAGTGAGAATCAACCTGCATTGGACCACAGATATCTGTGTGGATCAATTCCAATGGATACTTGGCTCTCCAAGCTGACTCAGAAGAGAATGAATCCCTGTGTTGTTTTTCCATCATGCATCATTCACATGGGGCAATCCATGCACCATCTCCTGTTCTTCAAGTAATATGAGACTTTTCTCATTCAAATGTCCCCATCTCTTATGCCATACCTGAGAGCAATATGTGACCCTTGCTCTTAGTACAAGCTGATTTGCAGGCATCGTTGTCAATGGAAAACATTTATTACTGGTCATTTGCACTCTAACCAGTAGATTGTCCAGTGACCATCCATCAAACACATTCACAGCATCCCTTCGAAACACCAAGTAATAACCATGTTCCATCATTTGTACATTGAGAAAATTTTCTTCAAGTCTAGGTACCAGCATAACTTTTTGGATATGTTTTCTTCCTAACTTGGTTTCAATGACCAAGGTTCATTTTCCTTCAACTTTGACAAATTCTCCTATGCCCATTTTGACCTTTGAAGACAAATTTCTTTGTACATTCACAAGCAATCTCTTATCACCTATCATGTGGTTGCTACAGCCACTATCAATATACCAGGGATTATTTGTTTTGCCTAGGAGCAAAATTAGGCCTGTGATCCCAATTTCTCTGAGCATTATTTTGTCTAGGAGCAAAGTTAGGCTTGTGATCCCAACTTCTCTCCCTTGGTTTCAAATTCTTTTGAAACTTCTGATTTCCAGAGAATCCACCACTTTTAGGACCCTTAGCTGTAACATTTAGGCTAGCAAATGATCTCTCAATAGAGGTTTCAACATGCAAATCAAGTCTCTGCTCAAATCCCTTGAGTGAAGCAACAACTTCTTGAACCTCAACAGTTTCGAGATCCTTAGAATGCTCAATCACAGAATAAATTGCATCATATATTTTAGGAAGACTAATTAACAATTTATGTACAATTCTCTCCCTAGATAATGCCTCTCCATAGCTTCTCATTTGATTAGTAATATCAAATAATCTAGTGAGATACATGGATAAAGATTCATTTTCCTTTATACGAGTATACTCAAAATCTCTACGTAACCTTGCATTTTTACACTTGTTTATCTCCTCTGAATTCACTCTTCAAGACATCTCAAGCTCCTTTGGATGTTTCTTCATTCATAATTTTGGGGAAGATTTGATCTGAGACAGCTCCTTGTATCGTTCCAAGTGCACGAACATCTTTCATCAAGGTCTCAATGAATGACACCAACTTCATTGCTCCCTCTTCGTTTCATTGAGCATAACCTTCGTATCCTTTGGATATAGAGGTTTAAACTCATTTTCCACCAGCTCCCATAGACCATACGATTTCAGTATAGTCATCATACAAGTCCTCTAAAACTCGTAGCTTTCTCCATTAAAAACTGGAGCTCTAAGCTCATCGGTACCTTATGTAGCCATGTTAGACCTTGGATTCAAGAGATCGCATAGTTTCCAGATTTGATTTGAGTTCAAAATGCAACTCAATCACACTCACAAATTTCACGCCCAGTTTAGAGGATGAAACCTGGCTCTAAGGCCATGTTAGAGTATGGGAATATTTGATATGCTTCTATGAAAGCTTGATGAAGGCCATAGAAGCTTGATGAAGGTCTGAGAAAAAACCAGAAAATGGCAAAGAGTATTTCAGAGAATGATGATGGAATTGATTTCGATATTCCTTACAACAAACATGTGAGGTTGCTACCATTATACATGGAAGAGGAAGGGAGATCCTTTACTCATCAAGCAAAACTAAATCTTAGCCCTTAATTGTTATTAGCCTATGAGATGATGCCACTTGTTCACTTAAGCTAGATACAAGTGAGAGTAGCCACATGGACTATGATCCAACGGCTATAATTTAAACTTGAAACAATTATTAAACTAAAGGTTTGAATTGTTCCTTTGCCTCCAAGTCTCGGCTGAAGAGTTACAAGCCAACAAATCTGACAATTGAATTGATAAACTAAAGTTGTAGAAGGAAAAGTAATAATAGAGAGAGAAAAAAATATCTATGTAGCATATATTCTCATAGAATTTGAATCGGTCTATGATCCTGTGTAATAAAATACAAAATATAAAAAGCAATGAAAGATACAAATATCTGAACATTAACTGTTTTTATATACTTGCTCGAGAAACGAAAGCATGAATCTAATTATCTCTGAAGAGTAGTCTGCATAAAGAAAACACAAACAGAAGGAGGGTCCTTTTGTGGCCTAGAAACTGAGCGAAAATAAAACTAGGAAACGCACAAAATAGGATAACCTCTGTTGGAGGCTACAATGAACCAAAAGAAAAAACGGAGTTTGTGGCAAAGGCATGGGCTTAGGGTGCCGATGGGTGAATACTGAGTGTGGATGGCAAAAAAGAAAAAATCTGAAAAGGGTTGAAATTGAACACCCCAATCTCCTTTTCAGAATGTGGGTTGTACATGGAGATGTCAGTTTCCATCATCAAATCATTGCAACTGCCGTTTGTTTGGATAATTGGAGAGTGCTTATATCAGAAATCGGAGTGTTGTTTGCATCTTCCTTTTTTTTCCTTATTGTGTGGGATCACTAATCTAAGGGGACACATTCATTGATGAAATTTAGGAATCTTTGAGGGGGGTTTGACTCCTCTAACGAATAGAAACAGCCTTTGCTAAGAGTGCAGAAAAAGTATATCTCACGTAAGCATCTCCCATGTGTGTTGTGTTTCATTTCACTATGTTACCCCTATTATAAGCGGTTACTTTTGTGTTGTCTTTTTTATTGAATGAGGACATTATTGGAATATTGAAAGCTTCACCTGTTTGGACTTTTCACTTTATATATATAGATATAGATATAGATTTATATATAATTCTATCTTTTTTTTTTTTGCGAATTAATACTACGGTCCAGTGGTATTCCTCTTCGTTCATAACTTGTAAGTGAGAGGTAAAGAAAGCCACTTAGTACTACAGTCTAGTAGCATTCCTCTTCACTTGCAAGTGAGAGGTCTTAGGTTCGATTCTCACCAAATGCGAATTTGAACTACATTATTGCTAGTTCATTGTGAGGCTTAGCCCACTTCTCCATCCCTTTAGTGTAGATAATATCGTTTGTTCAAAAGAAATTCTATTCTTTTTAATGAAAATTGTAGCAATGATCCCTAAATTTTAATCCAAGTGAAGCAATAGTCAATGAACTAAAACTCTGTGGTCGTTGGTCCTTGAACTCATCAAAACTTGGAGCTATAGTGCTTATCATCAACCCCCGCTATAATTTCCGTCAAAATGAACCATGTGTCACATACGTGATGCTGAATTAAAGGGCAAATAAGAAAAATCAAATACTATTTCATGAGGTAATGTGTTGAAGCCGATTTGGAGGCAAAATCCATCCCCAAATTGAAGCTTCCTTCCATGCCCAATCTCATATTCCTCAAATTCCCAATATGTATTGCAATATTTAGCCTTAGTGTTATGACCCGTGCTTTAATAAATGTATTATATTCTCAAAAAATGTGAATTGATGAAAATGCTCTTGGTGAAGGTTATTAGATTTCTCGCATTTTCTTATTTTATTTAGTTAGTATACGTACTCACGAGTGCGTGAGCTAAATCGGATTTCAAAAAGGGGTGTGCTATCCGCATATCCCATTTTATTTCTTACACATCCCTTGTTAATTTCTATCCTTTGATTTTCTTCAATTCATCTGATTAGACGGCCGAAAATTAGAAGGATGTGTGAAAAGTAAAATGGGTGTGTGAATAGTAAAATGGGTGTGTGAATATCACACCCCTTTCAAAAAACACTTAAGTTGGTTAAGTTACATTTTATTTAGTAAGTCAGGGGCAAAATTACCATTTTGCTAGGGAAAAAATTGAGTGGGTTAAATCCAACTCTTGGACCACTCTCTCTCTTCTCTCGTTCATTCTTCCCGATCCTCTCACTTCTCTGTAACTCTATCCTTCTGACTCTCATTGGAATTATCTTTGGCCGGAGTAAGGTGGATCAGAGTAAGTGCCCCTTCATAGGATGGTTATGGACTAAACAGCTCCGATCGCAATGAGCTTAACAAAAGGACCCACAATGCCACCACAACATGAATTTTAGGCCCTTAACACGTTGAAACCCGGGTGGCGAGAATGACTGGAGTGCTTATAGCCCGTGACTCTCAGATTATCGAGATAGTCAGGCTTCTTAGTTGGATCAAACTTAGCCTTAGTCAGATATGCTAGGCTTAAGTCCGTTAACTATATTACTTGTCTCCCAAGTAAGGAAACCTTAATTCAACTCACATTAGGATTTCTTGGAGATTGGGCAACTTAATCCTAATCCTAGGAGGACTAGATATCTTATCCTAGATACCTTCCTAGTTAGACTCTCGAATTAATGGGGATTACCATCTCAAGGTCTCTATGAATATCCTAGCTTGGGTATTTACCAAAGACATCTGATATTCTCTACGAGGATACAATACGCATATTCTGTCGTACATGTCATTCGTCTACGCCTAAACATGGAAGCATCTCATTCATGCTTAAGCCAAGCCACATTCGTCAATGATGTATTCCGATATAGCACACATCATGCATACTCCTCCTTTCGGACTACACTTGACCCCGAAGATATGTAGGCAACACGATCATGGTTTCAATTATACCCCTAGTCAACCCCATTCACCCATCGCTGGAATTCATGGGTAATTACGACTGAAAATCGCCTATGCCCGCAAATGTGCGCAAAATTCGTTCCAACAACATGGAAATGATGAAATAATTCGTTAAATAGTTTAATTAATTATCTTAAGTGTTTAAAAATACAAAACAAGTTGATGGCCACTTGCTTATACGGAAATGTGATGATGGTGGCATTGAGAAGACAAATGTGAGAGCTTCTTTAGAAAGCCAACTCTCACCATTTCTCAATAAGTCATTCACAACACTCAAGGTTGACTCATGCATTGCATGTAGAGCTCTCTAGCTCTCTCTCTCTCTCTCTCTCTCTCTCTCTCTCTCTCTCTCGCATGAATTTCTCTAGTTGTTGAGGAAGACGAGAGAAGTAAGAGAGGTACCTAAAGTAGAAGGAAGAGTACTCATCCTTTAGTACTCTTCTTAGAGAGCAAAAGTGAGCTAGTGTAGTTTTCTAGGAGAGAAAGAAAACACACATCCACCACCCCCACCACCACTTTTGGTGTTTGCCTCCCCCTCGTCCTTATGGAAAGCCTCTCACACTTATTCTAGACCCAACAATTATCTCTACAATGGAGGAGTGGAAAGTTAGAGGACTCTAGCTTTAAAGTTTTAGAGGAGCAGCTATACAAACTGGATCAAGTTTAGAAGGCTTCACGAAGGAGCGTCCTCGGATTCAGAGCTTGTTCCTAAGTATAAACATAAAACCCTCTCTTTAATCTGAAAGAAAATGAGTAGATCAACCAAGTCGGTCGAAGATCTTGAAGGTTATTTCATGACTAGTTTTGTCGCTTCCGCTCTTAATTTGTGCTGCATGTTTTTTATCTTGCTTGTTATGTACATGCATGGTTAATTAGTTCGCAAAATTTTAATCTCTAACCATACAACCCTTTCAATGGATGCAAAAAATGTTTCATTACAAGGCGACATAGAAGAAGTCTACATGTGTATTCCTCAAGGGCATAATGAAGAAAATAAAAAAACGGTGTGCAAATTAAATAAAGCTCTATATGGCCTCAGGCAATCTCCAAGGGCCTGGTATGCGAAACTTAGCTAAGTTCTCGAAAGTACAAGTTTCAAGAGGAGCAATGTTGATTCTTCTTTGTTTGTCTAGGTAGACCATTTGGAAAGCTTGTTGTTTAGATATTCTTGATGATTTATTATCACAGAGAGTAAAATGGAGGAAATTAGGAAGCCCAAGTCTTTTCTCTCTAAGAAGTTTTCAATTAAAGACTACGGTGTTCTAAAATACTTTCTTTGGCATTGAAATGGCCTCTTATAGAAAGGGATTGTTTATCAACCAAAGGAAGGAAAATGGAATTCTTGCTGGCAAGCCTGTTAATACTCCAGTTTGTAGCAAAGAAAAGTTTGATTTAGATGGCGATTTATTGTGAAATGTTCGACGTGTAGGGATGGCATTAGTTTGGTTTGGGGAAGGAAATGCTATATACATCCCAGTAACCACGAAAATTAATCATATCCATAACCGTAAATTAACCATCAGATATTATCCACAACCATACCCACCGTGTAACGGATTCCCCATCGGTTAACGGTTATATCCATTTTCGTCAATACAGAAAATATATTTGTTCAATTGACGCATTATAATTTATTAAATATAAATTTTGTCGTTAAATATTTGATGTATTAAATGATTCAATAAATGGATCTTGTTGAGTATAAAAGTTATATCTAAACATTGATGATGTTGGCTGACCTTTGATATCTCCCATAAGTACTATTGAATTCTCATTGATTTTGATTCAAAACTTTTGAACATTTCCACAAAATGCAACTCACACAATTCAACTTATGTATTATCAAGGTAATGGATTCAGTGAATAATGAATATATATATATATATGTGTATAATATAACATTTATATAATTATAGTATATATCATTCGGTTTGGATTCGGGGACGGATACGGATTGGGGACCCCTATAACCATATCCAAAACCATAACCGAATACTATTCACGGTTTTTCTCCATATCCAAAATATACCTGAATTTTCATACCCAAATACAATCTATTCGCGCGGTTATCCACGGTTATCAAGTTTAACAGTTATAATTGTCATCCTTATCTACGTGTCAATATCAAAGACTGGTTGGGAGGCTTATTCATCTAGTCATCACTCGCTCGGATCTATCGTATGATGTTCGTTTACTAAGTCAACATATGCATGCTCCATGACTAAAAGGTTCTTCCTCGATAAGAAGTTTTGATGAAAAAGAACGGCCATAATGAGATTGTTGGATACAGCGATGCAGGCTAGGCAGATTCCACTACTGGTTCTTGTACATTTGTCGGAGGAAATCCAGTCAAATGTAGTTGCTCGTTAAAATAGAGAAGCTGAATATAGGGATGACGTCTACAAATAGTGTGTTAATCTGGCTTCCAGTTCTTCGTAAAGACTTAGGATTTGGTTTGCCAAAGCCCATGAAATCACTTTCTGATAATAAAGCTGCTATACACATTGCCGTCAATCTTGTGTTTCATGAAAGAACAAAACACATTGAAGTTGATTGTCATTTTGTTCGAGGAAAAGTTCAAGCCAATATCATATCCAAACGATGTTTGTTAGAAGCGGTGAGTAACTGGCTGACATCTTAACTAGACCTGGCATTTTTCACCCAACCATTAACCCGACCCGTTAAAATTAGTATTCGGGTGGGTGATAAACCGGTGGGGTGGTTAACGAGTCAACCAGTTAATCACCCGTTAAATAACGGGTCATTTTGGGTGAACTCGTGAAACCCGTTAACCACCCGTTAAGACCCGTTAGTAAGGACTTTTGTGTAATTTTATCAGTCCTAATAAAAAACCCTCAGGGCTCAATTAGCCGATCTCCTTTCGAATTGGATTGGATGCCGTCACCCCCTCGTTCCGAATGCGATTAGAACACGTTGAAGCCACCTACAGGTATCTCATCATCCATGGACTTCCATCCCTCGCAGTGGATGGCCGACCCCCATTGCATTCGGTATCAAGTGTTCTGCTCGATCACCGGCTTCCCACTCTAATCTCCCTTCAACCTCGGATTGAAATGCAGTATCCTCGGCGGGTCTTCCCCCTCCACGTTCTTCAAACCCTGCAACTCCATCATAAACTGCGAGACCATCACCTCCTCGTCCCCCTCCTTCAGTATTGCAATCTTCGGGTCGTACTTCGAGTGGGCCCACCTCGGCGTGCCCACCACCGTTATGTGAGACCAAAGAGTCATCCCGCAGGGAATAACCATTACCCGTTTCCGGGACTCGAATTCAGACCCAGACAGTAAAAACGAGTCCGGGCACGACTCGGAGGGGTTTCTCGGGCTTGGTCTCCAGGTCAGACTCAAGCTTTTCGGCCTCAAGCTCCGCCCAAAGCTCCTTCCCAGATTGAATTGTATGGTTGCTGAGACAACTGAGGAAATTGAAATCAAACTATTAAAAAAAAATGTTAACGGGTGAAACGGGTTGAAACGTGTGACCCGTTAGCTTAACGGGTTGGGTTCGGGTGACCCGTTAGCTTAACGGGTTAGATTCAACCCGACACAAACCCAGTAAACCCAACCCGTTTACAGGTCTAATCTTAACCATCGAGTTATATGAGACTTGATTTAGAAACCTTCTCTTCAATCTTCGCTGCTTCATCCTTCTCGCATCAGCTGAGGGAGTGTTGGAATAATTATATTGTGCTTTAGTTACGTTTATTTCCAAGGTGGCTCGATGGTGTTAGTTGTGTTGGATTCTTAAAGGACTTCTCGGAACATGTATGTATAGTTGTCAGCATTTATTCTTTCTGGTACTTGGATGAACACTCATTATATGCTTGTTCTCAATGTTTTCAATATGTTATAATACTTTATAATTTATAGGTTTAAGTACCTAAAGCCCCCCAACCTTTTAGTGTCATTCCAAATTGGTTTAAACATCTTTAAGTATTCCATACAAGTATCTAACCTACTGAAATGTCACATCCGTTAGTTAAATTTTCAAATATAGATTATATTCAAAACCCACCAAATGAGTATATCATGGTCAACATTAATAGTAGTTGCCTCAAAACCTAAATTTCAAACATAAATCATACAATATGGAACCTAATCGATCAAACGGGTATGAATTAAATAAAAAATGGATCCAAATAGAACTTATATTAGGAGGGCAATCTCGGCTCGTAATGCTTTCAGTTCTTCTTTGTGGGCAATGAAGATGGTGGTAGTTGGTTGCATCATGGATGTCCATACTATTTCAGCAACCTCCGTAACCTTCTTCTCGATGTTCGCGACTACAGTTGCATGGTGGACTTGGTGCTTTTGCGTTGGGTTTGGAGGTGATTGCCAGATGGGGTGGTGGTGACCGTTAGTTGGTGGAGACTACGCTTCCATGACCTTCTATTGATTTTGGATACAAAGTAAGCCCTAGTTAATTTAACAGATTTTTAGCTAGGACTTAAGGGATGTGTATTTTCAATAGGTTGGGCACTTGTTTGGAATGCTTAAAAAAGTTGAAACCAATTTGGAATGACACTAAAAGGTTGGAGGGTTCTAGGTACTTAATCCAAATTTACACTACTACATTAAACACTTCACACGACGAGGGAGTATTTGTCGCGCAAAACATTTACAGGTCGCAAAAAACCTATGGCGACGCATAAATTGTTGTGCATAATTTGTCGTGCAAAGGTCATGAAGAAAGACCTTGCATGACGACGAGTGCAGTTTCGTCCTGCAGCAAAATGATTGCTTGACGCTTTACTGCTCATCGTAAGAAAGGTATACTGACAAAGGTTTTTGTTACATGATATAAGAGGGTACAAGTGTGCTTTGTGACAAGAAATTTCTAGGGACATCTATGGCTCGTCTCGAAAATGTATGCGCGACGAAACATGTGAGACGTGCGTGGTTTTGCACGACGACATATCTTCGTCGCGCAAGTGTAATTTTTAATTAAAAAAGAATTTAATATATAGAATATTATTAAAAAATATATTTCATAAAATTAACAAAAAAAAAAAACAAATTAATGAATAGAAAAATAATTTATTTATAATATAAATGAAAATGTACGTATAAATACAAAGTTTAAAAAGAAAGCGGGAAAAAACTGCAAAAAAATGAGGCATAATCTATGGGCAAGCCATTCGGAGGTGCTTGGTAATCTTGCTGCTAGAAGGGGGTGGGGTTGGGGACAGGGTCAGAGGTCAACGAGTTTGATTGCTCTGTATGCTCGGGTTTGAAGGGCTCTGACGGCAGTGGTGCAAAAAAATCGAGGAGACGGATCCCAGAGGAACAGAGGGCCTGTACAATCAATGACATTTGAGTCTTGTACGTTGCGAGCTCACTCCTCAGGCCTGCGACTTCCAGCGTCAAAACCGTAACCTCGCCCTTCAACTGCAAGGATGAAGAGGCTTCATTATCCCGCCGCCTGACATTTCCCATCCCCCGACAATATGTCCCCGACCTCTGACCGAAAGTCTAGTCCAACGTATCTATAAGGATGTAAAACCCTGCATCGTCAAAGGGATCCACAGACTCGATCGGCATTTCCGGGGGAAGCTGGGAGGCGGACTCTTGAAGGATCGATTAACCCTTCTCCACCATAGTCGCCTGTGAAATAAAACATGGAATATTAATAGCAAACAATTTGAAATATTTAGTATAAATCTTTAATGCATAAGAAATTAATTACATGAAGGGTCTCAGTCAACTCATCCCTGGGCCGAACACAAATGTCAGCAAAAACATCGATCTCTAGGAATTTTGAACCCCCTCCCCCTGAAATAGAAAAAGATAAGGAAAATGTTAGTACGGGGAAAAAAAATATTAGTGACATTTTAATATTGGAAATGAAAGCTTTAATATATACCTTCCGCCCGGCCTCCATCCTATATGAGAAAGGCCTCGAACCCAAATGGTGGAGAAGAGTCTTCTTCTCCCGATTGATCTTGTTCGCCTTCACCTGCTTCTGTTATACACAAAATAAACGTATTAGTTGTAATACTTAAAGAAAATAAAAAAACAGTAATAAATATTAGTAAAAATTTAAAAAAAGTAAAATGAAAGAAGTCCTATTTAAAAACGCACCACATAGCCCGGCTCCAGAAAATGACCGAAGAGCCAAACCCAACTATCTTCTCGGTCCTCGAACTCCTTCAGGCAACCCTTCTCGAGAGTGACCTGCAGATCATCAAACATCTCAAAATGTTGGTGCCGGTCACTCTTCCACTGCTTGTAACATTTGGAGAAGAGCCGATTGAGGTACGCCAACATGTCCTCATTGATGTTATCGAAATTGTAGCTTGTCTGAATATTACGAAAGTATGAGTAATAAAAGACATTAATAAGTATAAATATATAAATTTTACATGAAAGCATTAAAAAGGCAACGATACTTACCAACTAATGATTGCGCATCATGTTCTTTACCCCCTCCGGCATTGCCTTCCAAGACTTCCACCGCATAGGGCAAAAGGTCCGCACAACATGCCCAAAGTCATGGACCAATGCACTATGCTGCTCCGCCATTGGTGCTGCCCGATATCACTCATATTATCCGATTGTGATACGATCGTTGGTCACCCGGGTGACCTCCACCGTCTTCAATTGCCGACAAGGTCCCTGGGTGTTTTTCTTGGCTGCAAAGAAATGAAATATTAAATTTTACCCAAAACTAATAACAAATCCAACCAAAATTCGTAGAACCTTGCTATAATTAAAACATTTCCCAAAACCCTGAAAATAACATAAACAATATATGTATCCAACACAATGATCTTAACTGCTTAAGAATGGGTTCGAAACGATGACAACAATAAACAATATATACATATATACATATATATACACATATATATACATATATATATAATAACTTTGTAATCCTTAAATGACATCACTTAACAAACTGAACCTAAAATAACAAAACTAAGTTAACATGGGAATGCAGGAGTTAATTAGGATAGTATACTTGGTTGTGGACCCGAGGCATCGGTTTTGGATCCTGATGGCGACATCTGCTTCAGAGTGCGGGGGCGCCGGTGAGCACGTCGGGTGCTAACAGGTAGCGCCACCGAAAAATTTGAAGATGCCGGCACATGTGGGACTGGAGGACTAACTAGGTCAACCGGATTCACCGGCCTATGGTCCATCTCTGCCGAAGCAGTGGCGGCAGTAGTAGGAGGTGTAGTAGACAGATGAGGTGTAGTCGTCGGACAAGGTGTAGTCATCGCCTTCCGGCTTCTAATGAGATGTGACATCTACAAAATTGGAAATAAACTATTACAACCCTAAATCTAACTCAATGTCCTAATTCGAAACCCAAATTTAAGAACCCTAATTCTAACTCCTAATTCAAAATCAAGTAACACCTAACTTAAGAACCCTAAATCTCACCCTGTTAATTAAGCACCCTAAATTTAACCCCACGGCCCTAATTCTAACCCTTTACTTAAAATTAATAAACCCCCAAATTTAAGAGGGAGTGTTATGCTAATCAACGATTTACTATCAAAGTGGGATTATTAGATATCCAACGATTTCGGTCGGTTAGGACAACAAATTGTTTTAAAATTTGTGAGACATCCAAAAAATTTTCTTTAGATCAATTTTCAATTGATAAAGAATTTACTTTATTAGGTAAAAAGGTTAATCCAATTCCAAAGATATTAATAATCCATGCAGGCAAATGTTTTTAAGTCAATGTTAAATTCGCTAATCTTATTCTTATCCGAGAGTTTGAGTGTGAGATATGCAGAAAACTTGGCATATTTGCTAATATGTATTGAGTGTGAGATATGCAAAAAACTTGGCATATTTGCTAATATATATATATATATATATGATATAACTGCATCCATTAGTCAGAGATGACCAACTTGATCATTGAGCTTCATTGCACCGTGACATAAAGAGAGGAGTTCAACCAAAACCTAGCACATTGTTTGTAAGCACTTCTATCTATAAATAAATTGAATTCAATCAAATAAACTTTAGCAGATTTGATTTTCAATTCATGTAATCTGTTTGAAATTAAATTGAATAATTAAGTTGATTTACTTTTGTTTAATTAAAACAGAGGAAACAAATGATGTGGTCCCAACAACTATATTATACCTGTTGAACAAGATAACTATTGCTCGCTAGAACTGTTGTAATATGCAACAGTTGCACAGACTGGAATTTAACAAAATTAGTATTAAAAAAACAAAAATTTAAAATTTTAAAAAAATTAAAAATTAAAACCATCCAGTTCCATCGAACAAAACCCCAACACATCACTAGCCATATGTTCTTATGTCTTTTGATATCATGTAGACGCAATAATGCGAGCAAAACTCATGCAATTTAAATGACAAAAATGGAAACCAATGGGTTACTGCAGGCCCCACAGGGAAATCTGTGGAGAATGAAGATAACAGTGCAGAAACAATAAGGGGACGCAGGGCTACTCTTGGAACGAGAGAAAGTGTGAGAGAAAATTAAAAAGAAAACTAATGAAAATGACTTGAAAATTTTGATTTTTAATGATAAAGACAAAATAAAGGGTAAAGTGAATAGTACCATGATTGACTTTTTAGTTTAAAAATGTGATTTTTCGTTAAAGTGAACAGTACCGGGAGCTTTTCGTTAAAGTTCCCAAAATTAAATTGAAGAACCCCTAACTTAACATTAAAAAATCCCCAAATTGAATAACTCTAATTCAAAGCCCTAATTTAAGGACCCTAATTGCAACCACTGCCCTAATTTTAACCCCTAATTTAAAATGAAGAACCCTAATTTAAGAACCCTAATTGCAACCCACTGCCCTAATTCTAACCCCTAATTTAAAATCAAGAACCCTATTCTAACCCTAATTTAAATTGGAAGCAAAGAAAATCAAAAAATCGAATAAAAGGGGATGCAAATTAAGACGAAATTACCTCTTGGTGATGAAGACACGACGACCAGAGAGCAATTGCAGGCGAGGCGAGGTGAGTGACGCAGAGAGGTGAGGAAGAAGAGAGAAGTAGGGAGGAAGAAGATCGATATAAGTATATAGAAGCTTGTGTGACAGAGGCTCTGTCGCGCAAGCTTCTATGCGTCGTTGGGATTTTTTTAAAATTTCCATGAAAAAAGGCGCCTTTGTTTTCAGACACTTGCGCAACGAAATTAGGTCTTCGTCTGAATTTTATTTTTGTTTGTTTTTTATGATAAAAAAGATAGACTGTATTTATAATATAATCCAAATGTTTACATCCATAGCAAGTGTCTGAAAATTAAATCCCCTCGTAAAATTTTAACGCTTGCACGACATAAAAGTGTTGTGCGTAGATCAATTATGTTTCAAAATGGGGTTTTTTTTTTGGTAGAATTTTGGTTACAATTTATTATACAATACCAATAAAACAAATGTATTTATAAAGTAAGTCACATATAAAATGCATTAACCATTTCATGTATTTTACAACAAAAATTACAATAAATTGCATTAATCTTCATCCGAACTATAATAACTTTCACTTTTGTCGCTTTCATCATTTTCAGTGTCCCATTCCTCATCATCATCGATAGATACGTCACCATCGTCATTTGTGCACACTGAACCATAGTAGCGCGGAAGATTACCGAGGTCAATTGTGGTTGATTCAGTCGGTATTTAGATAGCAAATACTCCTTCTATCTGAAATGGTTCTTGGAAAAAATTAGTATCTCAGAGTGTTTCCACACCAATTTCTATCGAAGATTCTAGCTGTTGCTCAGCAATATTGTCAATGTCGTCGTCAGTTGGGTCTTGTTCTTGTATAGCATACACGTTCGTATGATCCATCTTCTAAACAACTTTCCAACCCCTCCTGGCTTTAGGGTCTTCTATATACAAAATTTGGTTTGCCATGTTTGCGAAGATGTAAGGGTCATCATAGTACCAAGTTTTGGTAGTGTTCACTGATAGTAATCCATGATCTCTTTTCACAGTTCTTTGCCTATTTGGGTTTTTATCAAACCATCGGCACTTAAGTAAGATCACTTGGTGATGTGGTAGAAACTAACACACAAATTAAACCCTATATATTATGCAATCGTAGTACGAGTAAGTAGAGATCGTTCTATTCTGAAGATTAAAAGGGCTGCTAACAAACACAAATTAAACTTATAAAATTGAAAACTAAGTTAAACTTATAAAATTGAAAACTAAGTTAAACTAACAACAAAACATTGAGGGGGGAGATTTTGGACGAATTTAACTAAAACAAAAGAAAATGGCAACAAGTAAACTAAGTTGTGAATGAAATACAGATAAAAGGATAGCTAAAGGATTCTTCTCCACACATGAATCATATGCATACAAATCGATTTTCAATTATTCTTCCTATAAACCATGAATGGCAATGCCCCGAATTAATTGTGAACAGCACTAATTAACTCTCAGAATTTCCTAAGTTCATTGAATTGGACTCAGCGATGCAACCAAATTATTCTTCTCCAATTCCCTAACTATGAAAAGCATGATAGAGGTACATCTCAAAGATCATTAAGTTCTGTGAAAATCATAAGCATTGACAAAACATTCGTAACTATGAAAAGCATGATACTCCTACCAAGAATTTACTTAACTCAATCATGACTAGTGACTTTTACTACTTGCAAATATAAGTTCATAACGATTAGGTGAAA
>JAOTRO020012673.1:0-15856 GCA_028566515.2 Pyracantha coccinea | reverse complement strand
AAACATGTTTTAACATCACAACTGCATGCAACATGCTAATTGTTTACATAACAAATGTCTTTTTCCTATTGCTATTGTGAAATGCTTATTAATATGTTAAATTGTAAATTGTACATTTTTTCCTTAAAAACCAAACCAAAACTGTTTGAAACCGCACTGAACCGAACCGCAAAAAAATTCGGTTTCGGTTTTGGTTTCACTCAAAACTGCACCAAACCAAACCGTGCCCACCCCTAGAACCGGGGGATCAATTAATATCAACCTTTCATCAAAGATCATACGGCCATAATTAAATATTTTTTATATTTTCAAAAGTAAAGCAGTCTTGTTTTACGTGAAAAATATAAAAAGAAAAAAGAAAAAAACAGTGGTCACACAATCTTTAATGAATGGTTGTTCGTAATTGATCACCAGAGGGGATCCGGAGATGATCTAATTCCAGTCAAAACACCCAATATAAATTGCACCCCATGTTGAGTTTTCAAAGTTCCAAGATCCTCTTTTTGCTACCATTCTCATTTCTCCCTGGCTAGCTATTCTCCTTTCCTCGCAAACATAGCTAGGCCAAACCTCCAAAACCAAGCAAGAAAAAAGAAGATGGGTGTTCTTGTCAAGCTCATCGATGCGTTACTCTTCCTCTTGCTCCTGGCGATCGCTTTCAAAACACCATTGATTGAAGCGCAAGCATGCCTCCCTCGCAACCTCTACCCGGACATTCTCGTGGACCTCAGGAACTGGTACACTCGCAAGTCCGGCGACTACCTCATGACCGAAATGCCTGACTTCTACGTCGGGATCATGTGGATTGAGCTTGTTTTTCAATGGCCTCTCGTGTTTGTTAACCTTTATGGCATCTTGGCTAGCATGCCTTGGTTCAACATTACGTGCTTAAGCTACGGAATATCTCTTTTCACTTCCATGGTAATTATTCATATTGCTAGCATTCCATAACCTTTCAAATAAAATTATTTGTACCATCTCAATTGACGGTTTGCCTAATATATAATTTTTTTTAATAAAAAGAACAAGACCCATGTCACCCATTCGTGTGGGATTCGTGTATGCGAGTCACATTCATTAGAGAAATCTGCATAAAATGATCAGTTGAGAGGATACAACTTATAACTTCCTTTTTCATGTAATAGATATAAATCACAATCACGTCCATTAATTTTTCATTAATCATTATCGTTTATCTTCTTCTAAAATGTTTTTACTCCCTTGATTTTTCATGCAGGTGCCAATATTTGCAGAATTGACATGGTCAGGAAGGGCACCTGATAAGCTACTGACGGTGTACTACTGTTTCTTGAGTTTGGGCGTTTTAGCCATACTGCGTGGGCTGCTACCCAACTCATCAACCAATCATACTGCAACCATTGGCAAAAGACCTGCTTCAGATAGGAAGAAGAAAGTTTAATCAAGAAAAAGACTCGCGCTCCAACTTCAACCCAAATTTTGTAAACGCGAATCGATCTCATCATCAGTAATTTGTATTAATTCATCATTGTGATTGCCATTTGCGTCGTGCCTAGTTAAGACTTTATATTGTATGGAGGAAATTAATATATTTCAAGAACAAAATGTACTGGTTTTTTGTAGAATGGTAATTTTCCCAATTATTCTTGTTCTGTGGAGTAATGTTTTTTTGTCAAACAGTTTGGTACATTATTGCATCAATCATGGTGGCTGTTTGCCTATCAAATTGTTTAATAAGAATTCATTTCTGAAGCATGGACGTTGGTTAGTGGATATTAAACAATGACCAAATGAAGATTAATATTTAATTAGTGGCAGTAGACTTTGCCTAATTAGCTTCAAGGTTCAAATATGGTGCCTTGTGCCTTGGTGCCTATGAAAGTATATTTTTGAATCTAGTTAGCAATATCAAAACTGAGAAAGAGATCGAGAAAAACAAAGGGTACTTTTCTGAAGATCGCGGCGGTGTTAGCGGCGTTGATAGATACACAGTTGTGTCTGCCTCAGAGTCAGAGCCTCTACTCAAATTCGCTGGTGGAGCTCAAGAGCTGGTAATCCGCGAGTTTGATGATTATCTCGTAGCGGAGAAGTCTCATTTCTTGATTGGCATCATCTGGGTTGAGCTTACATTCCAGTGGCCTCTTATGGTTGCCGACTTGTATGGGATTTGGTTTGCTAAGCCTTGATACAAAACCTCCTGCTTGGCCCTTGGCGCCTCTTTTCTCACAACCATGGTAAAATTCCTCTCATTTCTTGGTTGGTTGAGATTTTGTTTTTTTGTTTTTCTAGCAAGCCACAATCTAAACTAAATTAATCTAAATTATGCGAAGGGAAATTCGAGTGAGAGTACATTATTCTAGCTAGTTTAGCTTCCTGCTTCTCTACTTTCTTTGTTGAGAGTTAGATTGGTTTTGATCATTAAGGGTGCGAGTGTGAGGAAAAATTATGGGTCAAGCATCCGAACACGTGTCCGTGTGGCCGAGACACAATAAAATCCACATACCTCACCTCTTGACATTGAGGCCCACTACTACCCCATGTAATAATCCTACGCTCTCTCACATCACCATCCATGGCCCACCCCCTCCGAATTTCGGATGAAAAAAGTTTCTTGAGCGTGTATGACATTTTTTGTTTTTAAGTTATACAACAAGCGACAGAGAATACACATATACATAGTAACAAGAGTTTATTTATTTATTTATTTATTTATTTTGTACATTTGAATAATGCTATTTGTAGTTCTATGACCACATTTACAAACCCTAAATCACACTTGTATTAGAGAAATAGTTAACAATGTGATCAGGAAATGTGGTTCAAATAGCAGCACTTGTACGTTTAATTACAGATGAAAAAGATGGCGGAGAGCAAATGGGGCTTATCTGGCCTTTTTTTTTGTCTTGAACTCCTCCTAGAATTAGAGCTGACTAACAAAGGAAATTTAAAAATTAATTTTTTTAACTTGTATGCGCTGATAATTGCAAAATATTCCTTAGTTTCTTCAACTTGTTAAATATTTTCTGGCATGCTGAAAATTGCAGGGCAATTTATTACCGGAGTTGTTACTTGTTATGGTCCGGCAAGGCATCTAATAAAATGTTGATTTTGTATTACCCCGCTATGGGGTTTGCTGTGCTCACCATACTGCGCGGGCTGCTCCCACCGCCCGCCACCACTACTTCCACCAACGGCAAAGGAACAACCAAAAGAACCGCCCCAGCAAAGAAAATAATTTAGAACTCAAATCTTTTATCCTTTCTTCTTCTTTTTTTCCTGTATACTTTATAAATTTTTTGCAATTCTGCTTTGTTGATGTTATAGGCTGTTTCAATGAAGAATCTTGTCTGACTATATAATATCTGCCTTATCAATCATAACACAAATTTAGTTGTTATCCAGTCTAAGGGTAAAATCATAGGAAAATATTCTGGTATGATTTATTTTTCTACTTAAATATTATTTTTCCACACAATAGAAATTAATATATAAGTTACGCAATCATTAGTGACAACCAGGTATGTATAAGGCTCATCACAAATATATAATGTCCTAATATACATATATCATATATGTTAGTAAGTCAACTAAAGTTAAATTGAGACTTCCTCCAAATGAAGATAACGATGGCTAAACCAAACGCTAATTGGTTCTTGAGGTTGTCTTACTATATGCACTAATCAAGATATTACCTTTGAATATTATTTCCTTATAATCAAATTTTTGTTCTATTTGCTAGACTAAGGTTTAAATTCGTGTTAATCTATCTTGATGTGGGCGATATGTAAAAACAAAAAAAATGACAAAAACCCTCTCTATAAATCTTCAAAAAGACTTATATGGTACGCCCTAATCCTGAAATGGAGTAGCCTTCCTCTCCCTAACTTTTTTCACCAAATAAAGAAAAATTCTGGATCACACACTGTATCAAATTGTCTAACAATAAGGAATTGCTGAAGTAGTTAACATGCATGTTACCGATGGATTATTTAAAAAAATGGCAATCTCTAAAATTGTATAATATTAATGCGAGTAGACTTCTAAGATGGTGTGCCAGTAGTAGGCCCATACAAATATCTCCAAGATCCAACTTTGCCCGCTAAGCATTGGTTCAATACCACCACACTAAACAAGAAAGAGAGCAAATCAAAACCTAAAATGTGTGTTTTTGTGAAGATAATCGACGCCATACTCTTCGTAATGTTCGCCATAACGGCGGTGAACGCGGTGCTGATAGACGTGCAGTTGTGTCTACCTCAGAGCCTCTTCCCAAGCTCGCTGGTGGAGCTCAAGAACTGGTATGTCAGGGAGTTCGACGATTATCTTGGTGAAGAGAAGCCTCATTTCTTCGTTGGTCTCATTTGGGTTGAGCTCATACTGCAGTGGCCCCTTCTTGTTGCCAACTTGTATGGGATTTTGGCAGCTAAGCCTTGGTACAGAACCGCTTGCTTGCTCTATGGCGCTTCTTTCTTCACCACCATGGTATAATCCTTCTCTGTCATTTCTAACAAGCTCCAATGTTAGATTAGAATTTAATTTTTGAGAATTCAGTTAGCTACTTTATTATGATGATACACGTAGTTACGTACTTATTCTGTATATAGAATGATGTACCTGGCTACTGATCAAAATTAAAATCTATTCTAACATCAATTAAAGTTCGATAAAAATAAAATCACCTTCTTCAAGAACAATCTTATTTTTTACCTTTTTTAAATTTAAATTTTGTAAACATACTGATTCTTCACCTGGGTGCTGATTATTTGCTTCTTCAAACTAGTCCAAATAATACAATATAAACAAACCATGTTGAAACCTCCAAGATTTTGATAATTTAAAGTCGATTAAGTATATCATATTTACACGGCAACCTGACAATTAAATGGATTTGTCACTATGATTAATGTGTTTTAACTGCCTGTTTCTACACTGTTCAATTTCTTGTTAAGATTTAGTTAGACTGGTTTTGATGGAGGTGTTAAATACAAAGTGATTTTTCAGTGTAGCTCTCACACTCAAAAAGTTTCTCATGAGTATGAGCCGTTAGTTGATTAAGCGTGTGACAGTCACAGAGACACTGTTTTTGAGACTTCTCCTAGAATTAAAACAAAGAAAATTCTGAAAATTAGTCTTTTTTTTTTTTTTTTTTTTTTTTTTTTCACATGTACGGAGCGTTGTTTATAAAAGATTCCTTAGTTTCTTCAACTTGTTACACATTCTCTACCTTGATGAAAATTGCAGGGCGCTATTTTACCAGAGCTGTTATGGTCCGGCAAGGCATCTAATACGATGTTGATGTTGTACTACCCTGCTGTGGGCTTTGCCGTCCTGGCCATACTGCGCGGGTTGCTCCCTCCGTCTACTGCCAATACTTCAACCAGTGGCAAAAGAACAACAAAAAGCACCGGCCAACCAAAGTATCGGAAAGTAACTTAGAACTCGGATTCTTTATCAAAATTTACGTCTTTTAGTTGTTCACTTCTGTTACATCTATGTACCTTAAATTCTAATGTCTTGATGAGAAAGAATTGTTATGAACTAATGGCATGTCAATCATGCTGTTGGTGTTTATTTGGGAATTTTTTGGTGGCCGTAAGTTAGAATGCATACCCCTCAGGGAAGAAGATACAAACGAAGTCACGAAAAGGATGCAAATGAGGGCTTCTTAGGAAATAATCCCCCGTCCTAGGACTAGTCTCGCCAAAACTCATTTAACTTTAGAGTTTGATTTGATCGATCCAATGCATATGAGTGATAAACTTTATAGGCCTAGCATGGTCAACCACCAATATTACCGATATTGTCTCAACTTAACTACCTATTGCTAAGTGTTGAATTTTATCACAAAAGGTTTCAGTGATGTTAGAAGTGAAAACTCCATATAGTAATTGTATATTATTTTGCCATATGACCATTATAAGATTATGTCCTCCAACAATGAGTTGGTATGATCAACGATGCAGAATTTTAACCTCATGCACTCACATGCTCTTCACAAGTTGCCTAGAATACACTAATTAGTCAGCTAAATTGTGATAATTGTTTTAAGTGTCCTCACCATTCTGCTTGGGCTGCTGCCACCCTCCGCCACCACTAATTCAGCCATAGTAAACAAAGGATATGAAAAGCAACTAGAACTCAAATCTTTTATTTCATCATTTCTTTTTGCAGTTATTTTACACGAAGTGAGAACCTGATTTTTAATTTTTTATATGAACACCTTTATGTGAAAGAGTAGACAAAAGAAAACAATGTTATGGGCTGCAATGTTTTGGACTCCTCACTGTACTATTGGAAGGTCCACTTGGATAAGAAATTGAGATTCCAGTTTCGGTACAAGAATTTCTATTTCGAATTTGAAATCCCAAAATTTTAATATTCTGAAAAGCTTGGATGTAAATTGGAATGTATTTAGAAATTTTGAAAATTCTGAATTTTTTATCTGACTTATTTCAATAAAGTACCGTATTTCGAATACATTTTTATACAAAGAGTATTCCTAAGTCATAATAAAAAAAAAGTACATGTCAAATATGCATAATCTGAAAATTCCAAAATATGAGCCATTAACATCTTTCTGTACCTTTTTTCTTTTAAAACGCAAAAGATTTTTGAACAAAAAAAAGATTATCATGTTTGACATGTACTAAAAAAAGAACACGAATTTGTATAACTCAAGCTGTTAAAAATATTTATGGATGCATTCACTTAAGTAAGTTCGATTTTCCTTTTTTTCATCATCACTTGTATAAAAAAAGAAAGCGAATTATAAAGTAAGAAGGGTTATGAATAATTATTACACATAGGTTAGTCAGTCATGAAATCTTTTATTTAGAGGAAGCAAAAAAAATGAAAATATGCAGATAAGGGGCATCGATCGGCTTGATCTACCATCTGAGCTACATCCCCCTCAGTCTTTAGATTTTCCTCACAATAAAACAAATCAATACGAAAAATACGATTGAGCGTGTGTCAGTGCAACAAACATATAAATTAAGAAATTACACGTCGTTGGGATCAGGAAGAAACGAATGAATCTGTAATTCTGTTACTCCAAAAGTAAAATGGGTGCTTTGGCGAAGCTTGTGGACGCCACACTGTTCGTCTTCTTCGTCGTGATCGCGGTGGCAGCACCGTTAATCGACGCGCAGATATGTCTGCCCGAGAGCCTCTTCCCGGACGCATTGATTGATCTCAAGAACTGGTACGGGCAAAGCTATGGCGATTATCTGATGACCCAGAAGCCTTATTTCGTCGTTGGGATCATCTGGCTCGAGCTGCTCTTTCAATGGCCTCTCGCGCTTGCCAACTTGTACGGAATATTGGCCGCCAAGTCTTGGTTCCACACCACCTGCTTGATCTATGGCGTTTCGGTCTTCACTTCCACGGTAAAGTTTTCGTTTTATTGTTCTTTAATAACATCATAACTTAAGAGCCAATCTGTTGTTTTTATTGATTCTAGCTAGAACTAGGGTTTTTTTTTTTCTTGTAATAAAAAAAAAAAAACACAATTTGGGTTTTTTTAGATTCCCTTCTTTTGTTTTCCATGTAATGTTATAGTACTTTCGGTTTTTATACAAGCGATATGAGGGGAGAATCGAGTACATGTCGGCTCATAACCCGTTGCTCTACAAGTCCCTAACATTATAGTTTGTTTTTTAAATGATCTCTTAGAAAGAAAAAAAAAGTTCCTAATGAGAAACCTTTAGTTATAGTTAAGGATTTAAGACAGAATGACTGTGATATCAAATAAGGTTGGATGCATGAGTTATGTTGATTTTCTTTGGGAAGTTTAAAGTGGTCGATCAAATTTCATGGCATGCCCACTAAAAAAAAGAAAGGAGAAAGTAATCAAGTGAAAGATGTTGAGGAAGTGGGTGCTTAAAAAAAATTAGCTAGCTAGCTAAATAGACTTCTGAAAACTATTGTACTTATGTTATGGATTCTTAGCATCGGTTAAACCTATAACTCTAAACCAAAGTGGTATAAAATCCTGACATCGCACTCTGTTGATTCAGCTAGTAGATTATCGAATTTGGTTGTAAAGTTGGGAATTCCTCATAAATCTGCAGCATACATGCATATTACCACATTTTATTTTGTAACCCTCGTTTTAGGCATGCATTGAATTAGAAACGATACACACCATTGAAGGTGAAAGTAGTGTCTTAGGCTCACATGTTGAATTTTAGTCATTACAGTTAATTCGGTAAAAACTCACCTAATTATATCTAATGGTGATTGGTGATGAGAATTATAATTGGATGATGGGGAGGGTGTTTCTTCTTCCTGTTTCTGCACCACTTAATTACAATTTACAAAGTCTAGTGATCACATTGAATTCTATTTCATGTTGGATTGTATATCTTTCCTTTTCTTCAACTTTTTTTCTTAAGATGTCTTCCTTTTCTGAAAACTTCAGGTTACTATATTATCAGAACTGCTTCAGTCCGACAAGGCTTCAGATGACCTCCTCTATATGTACTTCCCTTTTCTAGGCTTAGGCATTTTGGCCACAGTACGAGGGCTGCTGCCGCCATCCAACGCAACTACTTCGAGGATTGGCAAGAGACCTACATTGGGTAGGAAAAAGAAGGCTTGACGTACAACTGAACTTTCAGACACATTTTGCAATTTATCATTATTTTGATAGTCCATATATGTCAATTATGTGTCCATGTTCTCAATTTATCAATAAACTCTTGTTATGAATGATTGAAAGTTGTTGCTAATTGGATTTATCAATAAACTCTTAGTAACATATCAGAATTTGAAGAAAAGGAAAGATAAACATAAGTTACTACAGTATTTATTTTCCAAGGATGTCGATTTACGTATCTCTCATCTCATGCTAAGTTCCTAATTACACCCAGATTGAATTGATCCTCAGTATACCAATTGTCACGGAAGATTTTCTTACGAAAAGGCCACAATCTGAAAATCAACAGAAGAATACTTTTATCTAAAAGAGTACGATATTCAATTATTCATTCATGTAAACATCGTAAAGGAACCTTAAAAGAGGATATAAGTGTGGGCCTCAAAAAAAAACCTTGTTGGGAATTTCACCCAATCGAAGGAAAATATGTACCGCACACTAAAATATGAAACATTATCATCTATCGTCCAAACAAAATATTGAAAATTGCGTCAGCAGGTTCTTCCAAGCAAACCAAATCATGAGACGTAGACAGAGAAAACCGAACCGATATTCTATCCATTGCCAATCTATGAGCCAACTTAATTATCAGCAGTAAACACAAGAGATCCACCATCAAGAACACTATCTACAGTGCCATGTCCAGTGCTAGATAGCAAGAGATCCGTTGAATATTTTCCATCAGATGAAGCGTCAACAATTTTATCACGATTATTGGCAGACCTAAGTTGCTCCGGCTGAATATGCTGTTTTGATGTTACGGTAGAGTCTACATGAGCCGGAATCCACTTCAACCACTTGTCCCGTAGCCGTATCTTGTAACCCTGCACTTCTACACTGGTCGAGCCCAACAACAACGAATCAAGGATAAACGGTATGTCGGTGCACATATTCTTGAGTCTCTTAAATTCAGCGATAGTGGATATCGAAACCCATCCTTGGTCATCCATAATCGAAATTAGGTAAGGATCCTTCTTTAGATTTTTATCACTGAAATAATACTCTATTTGTCTAACGATGTTACTTCTCAAAACCAGTAAATCTTGTGGCGGTAATGGAGCCCATGGATTGACCGTAAGGCCTTGGTCAATCATGATCACGGAATTAGGAGGAACATAGTAAAACGGAGGAAACTGAACACACTGCAGTTGCGGATTGACCGGTGTAGGACATGATGTACGGTGATAAAACATAGGAGGAGGAATATAGTGTTGTTGGTGGTGGGGCAAGGGTGGAGGAAAAAGAGGTGAACGATTGGGGTTTTGTTTATCACGGCTGCTTGTTTTTCCTGGAAAGAATGCTTTCGCATCGGCAGAGAGCTTCGTGGCGGAGTGGGATTTCATAGGGTTGAGGGTCTTGAAGTCGCGTATCGGCATCACCAGTTCTGCTGTGGGATTTGACAGGAAGTTTCAACTTCTACTTCGCGGACATAAACAAGGTTGAGAAGCGGGTGGTTTTATAATCCCTCTCTTTTTCCTTATTGTATTATGAAAATCGGAAAAGGAAGTTCTTATTAAATAAGGATTCCCAATCGCTTTTTATTTCTTTTAGTTTTATTCCCTTTTTCATTTTAAATTTTGAGTTCGTTTTAATTTGCTCACTCCCTAACTCAAGGTAATCGTTACTTTCGGTCTAAATTTACGTCACATGTTAAAAATGTAATTATAGTTAGTTTATACTATTTAATTATATATTATGTAAAAGAAAAACAATTAAACTAATTAAGCAAAAAACCTTACCACCATTTATTCTCTCTAATCCTCATCAAACAATTGATTGGCATTAATACACCCTTTCCCGTCCTACCAATTCGGCTACGACATATCAAAATGAAAAGGAAAAACTGTAGTACAGGAAAATCGAAAGAAGAATTAACCAAAGAAATGTTAGTTTGGTTGATATACAGTCTTTCTTGTAGGCAACTTCCGGATCGTATGAGTAATATGGGGAACCTCATTCGCTTAAAAGAATTCATAGACACCCTTTCTTGGAGGCAATTTGACTCAATTTATTAAGGTGCAGTGGCATGGTGTATGTAAAGGCTTTTCCTTCAGGAGTTGTTGCTACTTCTACGCCCGAAGAAGTGGGAGGTCGAAGGGGGTATTACTGTCGATCAACTATTTATGATGAGATATTATAGAGAGAATAGATGGTAAATTTTGTTTCTTCATTAATTTAATTTTTTCTTTTCCGTAAAAAAGATTAAATAATATAGACTAATGGTTAGTTCTTTATACACGTGGCACAAATATGGAAGAAAGTAATAGTTATCTTGATTTAAGGGGTAACCTAAGAGTGAGGGTGGTAAACCTGAGAGTTAGGGGGTGAGAAAAAACGAACTCTTTATTTGGTTTTTTTTTTCTCGTAATTTGTAGTTTAACAAGTTTTCCCAGCTAATTTGGAATGTAATTTATTCCTAGGTATAAAAAGAAATCTTATTGTTGTCACTCAGTACTACGATCTGGTGATATTTTTTTTCACTTGGACTTAAGAGATCTTAGTTTCGAATCTCGTTGATGGCGAATTCGATACCAAATTAGGCTGTTCATTGTATGACTTAGATGAACTCATCATCCCCTTAGTGTAAAATATCGATGTACCAAAAAAATAAAAGAAATCCTATTCCTGCATAACTTAGGGTGCTTTCTGGAATGTAATTTATTCCTACGTATAAAAAGAAATTCTATTCGTGCATAACTTTGGGTGCTTTATTTTGAAATAGCTAAGAAAACAAACTTTTTATTTACAATAACTTTTAATTTTTCGTTAAAATAAGGAAATTTGATGAGAGTGTTTACTTTTCTGAGTTGGAAATCACCCTCCTTAAGTATAATTGTATCGAAAGACAAAATCAATCCATCAATCAACTACTTTTCTTGCAAGCCAAGTTATAACTGAAATCTACATCCAAGTTGGGGATGCAAAGAATAGGAATATGGTCTTGCTGCCTAGTTGGTAAGAAAAAACAATAAAACGACTTGGCGTCTGAATATGTTCCAAACATATTAGGAAACGACACGTCGTTCAGATCAGGAAATTTGACCACACAAACAAACGCGAAGTTTCACGGAGCAAACCAGAGAGATCCATTGAAGGAAAGCAAAGCTATCCACCCTGAAAATTCCAAATGGGTGCTCTGTTGAAACTGGTAGACGCCACGCTCTTCGTATTCTTCGTGGTGATTGCGGTGGCTGCGCCTTTTATCGACGGGCAGACATGTCTGCCGCAGAGCTTCTTCCCGGAGGTGTTGGTGGAGCTCAAGAGCTGGTACGCGCGCACCTATGGAGATTATCTGGTGAGCCAGAAGCCTCATTTCTTTGTTGGGATCGTTTGGGTTGAGCTGCTCTTCCAATGGCCTCTGGCGGTTGCCAACTTGTACGGAATTCTGGCCGCCAAGTCTTGGTTGAACACCACCTGTTTGATCTATGGCGCTTCGGTATTTACCTCCATGGTAACGTTTTCTTCTTTCTTTTTTAGGGGATATATTTAAATAAGATTTTGAGGAATTTTAATTCTTTTAACGAATAGCTAATTAATTAGAATTTTAAGCGATTCTCTAAAATTTTAAATGTATTCAATCAGAATTTTAAGATAGTAAATTAAAATCCTTAGAAATCCGAGGTAACATTCCGATTGTATTCAATTAGAAATTGATTTTAAAGAATTTAAAAAGGTTGAGGAATTTGATAGAATTTGAGAGATTTCGTAATGTATTTTAAGCATCAACAAATCTCACATTTTTCTAGGAGATTTTGAGAGAATTGAATCAAAATGGAATATCTACAAATCAATTAAACTCTATAAAATTTCATGAATTTATAAATCCATCAAAATCTCTCAAATTCTCAATAGAATACACTTTCCTTAATAACATTATAAATTATAGCAAATTGGTGATCTGTTTGGTTTTAGATCTTGGGCTGGATCACTTATTTTTTTTAATAGGTTTCAATTGGTTAATTATACATATTTTTGTTAATTATCTTCCAAGTTTGTAACTTTTATAGGATTTAACATGGATTAATTGTAGTATCCAGTCCGAGGGTGGTTTAAGAAGTCAAAGATGTTAAAATGTACAAGATAGAAAGTGAAGCGAAACTTGTTTGAATGATGTTATGTAACTTAAAGATTACAAATTGCATGAAGAATTGGCCAGATAAGAGAGTTCCGAAAACTATTAGCATCGATCAAATTCTAACATATTTACTCTGCTGATGGATTTGGCTTCCTCATTTTAAGCATGAATTGGATTGGAAGCGAAGCAATGTCTTAAGGTCACATGATTAGTGTTAGACTGTTAATCATGACCCACACTCGCATAATTATTACGTAATGGTGGTGAGAATTCTAATCGGGTTATTGGAGGTGGGAGTTCTTCTGGATTCGGCAGCACATACATAGTCTGTCATGTTGAACTATTCCATATTGGATTGTCAACCACCCTTCTTCAACTTTTTTCTTTCTTAACAGATTTTGGTTTTGTCAAAATTTCAGGTTACAATACTATCAGAGCTTGTTCAGTCTGGCAAGGCTTCTGATAAGCTGTTATATGTGTACTCCCCTTTTTTGGGATTAGGTGTTTTGGCCATGTTGCGGGGGCTGCTGCCGCAATCCAGCACGACTACTTCAAGGATTGGCAAGAGACCTACATTGGGTAGGAAAAAGAAAGCCTGAAAGACAACTGCCTGACTTAGATTTTGCGAGTTATCGTTATTGTGAGAGTTTCATGTTTGTCCTCTTTCAGTTGCTGGTTTATGCAACAAATTGGAAGATTTTAGCAATGTAACAAATGAAATCCTTCTTATGCAAGATTGGAGGATTTTAGCAATTGGTATTCATTATTACTTGGTTCAGTTAATTGCATATCGTCTTTTAACATTGTAGCTATTCTCCAGTTTTGTATACTTTGTATTTCAATATTTTGCTGAATTTCTCCCTTCATCTCTTGTTAATTACTTAATAAAAAAAGATGGAAGTTCCTCACAAGTTGCTGTGTTTTACCTTTTTCTTTTGGTCCTGAATCTCCTCTCTCCTTATATTTTCAAAAACAGAGAATATATTTTCTGACCAGTCTAACCGTTAGATGGTGAATGCATTAAGTAAATGCATGTACCGTAGCCAAGTCCTTATCGTTGATTCAGTTTCAAAATATCCTTGTAAAGCTTGGCTCGATTGACATCTTTTGCTCCGCTCAAGTGGGTAGTTTCGATAACTACGATTGAGCTTCTCTACCCCTTGCACATTTATTTCTATGAGTTGTATGTTGCTGTGTACTTTGGGAGAAATCTGGTTTCTGTTGCAGATGTAGAGTGCCATTAAAAAAATTAGTTGATTGTTGTTGTAACTTGTACCCTATCTATATAGATATCATATAAACCTTATCTCTGATATCTTACGAATAAGATAACGTTGATATTTATTGCTTCTCATCTCTTTGCTTATTTCCTTCTGAACTACACCAACCAAAGGTTGAAGAGTTCACCAAAAAAAAGGTTGAAGAGTTTCAAAGTCAAAAACCAAAATGGGTGCTTTGTTGAAGCTTGTAGATGCCACACTCATCGTCTTCTTCATCGTAATTGCGGTGGCAGCGCCCTTGCTCGACTCGCAGATAATTCTGCCTCAGTGCCTCTTCCCAGACTGGCTGGTTGAACTCCAGAGCTGGTTATATGTGCGCATCTTAGGCCATTATCTTGTGACCGAGAAACATCATTTCTTTGTCGGGCTCGTTTGGCTGCAGCTGCTCCTTCAGTGGCCTCTTGCGCTGGCCAACTTGTACGGAATTTTGGCCGCCACGTCTTGGTTCGACACCACCTGCTTGATCTATGGAGTTTCTTTCTTCGGCTCCATCGTAAAGTTTTCTTCCTTGTGTCTTTAATCACGTTATAATTTATAGCCAGTTTGATTGTTTTGTTTGATTTTACAACTTGTGTTTGCTAGATCTCTTTTCTTTTTCACGTTTTCATTTGGCTTGCTTAGATCCTGCTATTAGACTATACAATTACAGAGTTCGTGACAGAAATCAATCCGCTTGCAGAATTCTTAGAGTATGTTATTTGAACATATGTTTGTTATCTTTCGATCAAATTCTACCAAACTGGAATAAAACGTGTTACTGTGATGATGCCTTTGGCATCCTGATCCTATGCACGCATTCGATGTGAAACGAAACACCACTGCAGTCTCCAGATATGCAATGTGAATCATAATTGGGTTATATGAGATTGAGAGGTGGAGTTCTTCTGGTTTTGCACTAATGAAAATCTGAAATATTGAATTTCTATTTCATATCGGCTTGTCAAGTGTCAACCCCTTTCTTCTTATGACAGATTTTGGTTTTGTGAAAATTTCAGATTACTGAATTATCGGAGCTGGTTCAGTCCGGCAAGGCTTCTGATATGCTGATATATTTTTACTTCCCTTTTCTGGGCTTAGCTGTTTTGGCCATTCTACGGGGGATTCTGCCACCATCCTGCAAGACTACTTCAAGCATTGGCAAGAGACCGACATTGGGTACGAAAAAGAAGGCTTGAGATACAAAACTGGTTCAGATTTTGTAGTCATTGTGAGAGTTGCATTCTTGTCACTTTCTGATTTAAGGTTCGTGTGACAGAGCTGATCAATATCGTTGAAACTCTTATGATGATTGATCGGAAGATTTTGGCAATGGATGTCATTTACAGTATATGAAACCAGAGAGTTACATGGAAATCTTTCGTTCAAGATGATTTGGTTTCGGCTTGGTCATGGTTGCTTGGTTCAGTTGCAGGAATTCCTTTATGCTCACCTTTTCAGAGATTGTAATTGACTACTCTGCTCAATTTCTCCTTTCATTTCTTACCTAAACAAAGATGGAAGTTCACTATATGTTCAATTTCTCCTTTCATTTCTTACCTAAATTTATCACCTATATGTTGGAATGATGTCATAATCTCACATCCAGCACTACTAAAATTAAACTGGTCATCCATGGCAGTGACCAATCCAGTGACGCCTATCCGGCGAAAAACGTCAATTCTATCATTTTGAGATGTTTCTTCAAAGGCGGAACAATTAAACGTTTCCCAAAGAAAGAAAGCGAGACAACTAATATAGGCATCGTGATAGTTCATTCTCTCCTCTCTCTCGCTTCGTCTCTCAGCCGGTCAGCCCCCATCCCTCTCCTCTCTCCCTCTCTTGCTCATCCCCCTCTCATCATCTCATGTCAAAATTTTCGTCAAC
>JAOTRO020012570.1:0-15858 GCA_028566515.2 Pyracantha coccinea | reverse complement strand
ATATATATATATATATATATATATAGACAGATACATATATAGATAAAAGTTCAAATGTAATGTTCAAAGTGGGGAAAGATTTGATCCCGTTAATCATCACATTAAGAACAAAATTAAGATCATTCGTCTTACAATTGGTTCACTCTGCCGCTTTCCTCGAACCCTAATCCAAGTTACGCAAGACCATATTCCCTTGATAGAGGATCATTAATTCAGGTATTTGCTCTTGATACTTGATTCCAAACCAATCCAAGAAAAAGTTGTTAGTTCTTCTGGCACTAACAGATCTTACTACCGTAATTAACCGTTCTGAGAGTAGTTAGTTCGACCGGCCAGTAATTAACCGTTGATGCATTTGATCGCTTTCTAGTTACTACCAGAAAATCAGAACTTAATTCGCTTTCTAGTTACTAGCTCTTCAAGTGCCAGAAGCCTCAATGTTTCAGTTCTGAGAGTTGTTAGTTCGACCGGCCAGTAATTAACCGTTGATGCATTTGATCGCTTTCTAGTTACTACCAGAAAATCAGAGTAGTTGCAGGCCACATCATAGGCCCTTCAATTAAATAGCCACCACCAGTGGTGCCTCCGTGGTAACTAGTAAAGTTAGTAACGCTTTGAGACATGGCTTTCTTCAGCTTATAAACAAGTATAACTACTGGCGGATTTAGGATTATATTCGGGGCTCTTAGTGTAAGAAGTTTATATAGGCGACAACAGCGCATGCAGCAAAAAATTTTCAGTGGGGCATTTGATCCAGCATTTTGTTTGCTTGTTGTGGATGTAAACATTTCCAGAGTAGTGTTGAGAATCTCTGATGATTTCTATCGAGTAAAATTGCCAACTACCCACTATCGAGTGGTGTTGACACATATTGTCAAGGGATATGTATGTATCCTGTCAGGATATGCTAAATACGTATTTTATCTAACATTTGGTGAACACAAAAATTATGGTACTAAATTCAGAGAGTACCTGGAGGACAGACCTACGTTATTTAGATACAGCAACAACCAATGGATATTTGCATGCATGCCCTTAAAGTACATTGCCGCCACATACCAGTTGTGATCCTTTGACACATAACTTTCTTATGTGTTTCTGTATCTCCCTTGACTAGTGCTAACGTCTAGTCACAATGTAGCATTCTCTTCACTTATAAAGGACTTCAACATTGGCCAATAAATTTTGAGTTTAATTTCTATAAATTGAAACAAACCAATGTATATAGTAAGACAAAAGGTTTAAGTGCAATAAGAGTGAATTTAATTGTTAAGTGTCATATATGGGTCTCATGAGTCAAATTGTTATAAAATATACTTACACTGTTACAACATAAGAACCAAACGCAGACAGCCATATATCCTTTAAATTGAATTCAAACTCAAATAAGAATTGCGGAAGGGCTACGTGGGACAACTCGCATGGATGGGAGTTCAAAACCTAATTATAATTGTCTATTATGTGACTTAACCCAAACCCTCTTGCCCTAATATTGTTGTGGAAAATTAGAAAAACACACCCATAATCCAATAAAAATAAGAAAAAAAATTGTGATGGTGAGACCACCATGGCCATCTCTGATCGCCAATAGTATTATCTCCACATATAAGGAAGATATGAAAACAAAAAACAAATTGCATCTCCGAAGGCATGAATGGTTGCAATTTCATTCCATCAATGTCTGTCATTTAGCACTTTATGCACGCATTTCTCCGAACAAGAAGGTTTGAGGACAATCATGGAATGCAAGCTGTCCATTTGGATAACAGAACAGAGAACAGAACATCATGGAGTAATGATTCTTTTGCAATCACAAATATAGAACTTCGAATTCTGGATACCGGACCATTCACAAGAAAATAGAGTACAAGAGGATGGTGGCAAAAAACAGAGTTCATGAGAGACCAAAACCAGCTAGCGTTGAAAGGGAATCCAGAACAAAGAATCAACTGAAGGAATCAACAAACACTAGTAACGATGTGCTGAGTAAGTGAAAAGTTCAATGCAGATATAAATATGAGAACCAAAATCTACCTGAAAGAAATGCATCTCTGATTAGAACAAGGAGGTTTCAAATGGAATACGTAGTGTTTGGGCAGGAATTTCACTGAGAGAGGTCCTTGGCTTGAGCACACAGCTCCCCGAGGAGTTGTCACTTTGGTTGGTTGTCCTGCTCCTGCTTGTTTAGAGACTGCAAGAGGAGAACAAAGTTAGTTCTGAAAGGTGCCTTTGCAGGGCCTTAGGTGTAGGCCTTGAGGCTCACAATCAAAACTAACTATGTGCTTAGGCGTGCCACTGCCATCTCAGTATGGCAGATGTAGAACAAGTGTTGTTTAAGTCGATTACTTGCGCCCCAAGTTATTCTGACTTCTTGTTATCAAAGGATTGTTGTAGATGAGTTAAGTCTACATTAAGTTCTTTTCTGTGCCTTGAGATCAAGGACTTTTAGTTCATTATCTTGTATGCTTTAAAGTATGGAAGTCCTGATTTGGCTTAAGCCATTTGTCTAATCCCCATTAAGTGAACCAGATCTGAGGACCAATGGAACTTTTGATCACCAAAAGACTGGAAATAACTTGAATATATACTGGGGAATACATCATAATACAAGATCTACTAATGGAAAGACAAAACAAAGAGAGTTGGGCAAGATTTCACCTTGTCGAGCAAGGTTGAACATCTTGCAGTCTCTTCTTTTTGTGATTACAAAAGGGTATGTGTTTGGAATTGATGGATGGTAAACAGGCTTACATGAGATAATCGATACTACGCCACTAGGGGTGATAGCAGAGCTTTAAACTAGACAAAAGATGGCTTTTGTAGAGAGCTATCCTGAAAAGGATTGAGGTTTGGGTTGATGACAACTTTTGGATGCAAATCTGGCTTGAGAGCAGAGTTTGTATGTTTGTTTGTTTGATTAGTTGAGTGTCCTTGTCTCTGGACCATGTTTTCCCTGTTATAGGCAATGACATTGGCTATTGTAAAGCTTTGCCCGAAAGCACTTCAGTGAGCCATCACCTTTTTTACACGTTCTGCCATTCAGAAAGTGCTTTTGGGCTGGGAGTAGGTTGATTTCCATCTGTTGTCACTTCCCTTGTAAGCACCTAACCTTTACATTAATGGAGAGCCGTCATATTGTCTTGAGTGGAAGGATGGGCTTGGTGTTGGGCCTCTGGCAAGTCTCATTCTTTTAATTCTTTTGGGCTTTCTTCCTTTTAAGTCCAAAGTTAAATATTAACCCAAACAGTGCCCCCTTCAGTTGTTATTGAGCCTACAAGCCGAGGCGAAAATAATGATTGAATAGCTGCTTCACAGTAACCACCGTCGCACGTCTTTACTCGGAACTTGCACCATTTTAATGCAGCTGTTTGTGAACTGGACCCTTACACTAACCCACGATCTCCTTAATCAATTGCTCATTACATAATCCTTTCTTAATCCCTTGGTAAAACACCTTAAGCAATTTCAAACCTTCAAATTTTCAAAACTTCCCATAATTCCCAGAATCCCGAAAAAAACGTTTCTTGTTTTCGGCTTCCTTCTTCTTCTTACTAAATTCTTCTTCTTTTCAAACTCAATCAATGGCCCCGAAAACCACCCAAACTTGATCAACCAATCAACCTCGATCTTCTTATGAATCTGGTGAGGGTATTATCACCCTGCACCGTCTGCTCAACAGCCTTCATCGTCCTCGAGCAGGCCTGCATTCTGAAATTTTCTTTGAAGAAGGGGGAGTGCACTCACTAGGACCTGCATGGACTTCTCAAATTCTAATTGCAGTAGAGACCAACATGCCTAAGTCTAATTGGTTTACTCCGAACCCATTTATGGCTGAGTTGGGCATTTCCTCTTCTAAGTGGTCAAACTACCGCTGCGGCTTTCCTCTGATGAATGATGAAGCCTGGGTTAAGTGGATAGACGAGCTCGAGCCTATCTTTAAAGAAATGGATGAACAATGGCATCTATGAGCTGATAATGCTCTCAAAAACCTTCGTGGTTGCTAAGCCCGAGCTACTGACCACCGCTCCCATCTTCTGGAACTCGGACACCAACACCTTTGATTTCAGAATGGGCCCTATGTCTCCAACTATCCTAGATATGGCGTAAATCTTTGGGCTAAGACCATCGGGCAGAATCGTGGACGTGACTTATGACTAGACTCCACCTTCTCGTCCGACTGTTGAGAATTCGGGCACTTCGGCTTCCCCACTTCAACTAGAATATAACTCTGCAACTTTTAAGAGTTATGAGACCTCTTTCAAGGGTTTCATCCTTTTTGTGAAAAAGAGTTTTGGTGCAGGCTCTTCCAATGCTAACTTAGATCAAAAGCACATGCATTTCCTTTTATACTGGCTCAACAAGCACGTATTCCTTAACAAATCTAAGGGAGTGAAGGTTGTGTGGATCCCTTTGGTAGAAGCTCTTCATAATTTTGACGATGGTCATTTCCTTCTTTCTCATCTTTACCATCTCCTTTTTGAGATGACTCAGGGCGAACCATTTGAGACCAACCTTAATGGACCAATCTGGATGATCCAATTATGGTTACAATGGTATTTCCCAAGAGTTTCGGGCAACTAACTTGGAGTTCCCAAAAGGTGTGGCCCCTGCCCAAATTCTGGCTGAAGCTCTTGCCACCGACCATTCCACGTTTGCCTGCTTTTATTTCTTTAGAGTTTGCAAGACTCGGGCAGACTTGGAGTGGGAAGTGTCTATTCTTAGGAAGTATCCCTGGTTTTCCGATCAAGCCTTCCAAGATGCCTTTGGAGAAGATGCTGCTCCTTTTTTCAGAGAGAAATTTATCAGCTGCATTCAACCACAGGACTTAGCTTGGGGAGTTTGCAGTGATTGTTATGAACGCGGGCTAGAGGTTTATTATCCAAACTTCTGCAGTAGGCAATTAGGCTTTAGGCAAGCCGTTCCAATCCCATTCTTTGACTCTGTTCACTATAGTACCTCTTACCGCGTTCATCCCCCTCAAGAAGTCACTTTTCGAGCTGCCCGTGGTAGCCTTGAGGTTATGAGCAAGGTTGTCCGAAAGCCTTTAACCCTTAACTTTGAGTGGTCTTGGATTTTCTCTATTTGTTGGGAGGCTAAGTGGACCAAAAAGTATGGAGGAGATCTGCGGGAAGCTCCTGACCGTCTCTTCAGCCAACTTTCTATCAGGTCTTATCCTAGCTCGGGTGAGCTTGAGAATTGGAAGGAAATGATCTATCAAAAGAACCAGCTTCTTCTGAGAGGTACCTCTTATTTCTTTAACTTGTATTTTATTCTTTAACCTCGAAAATATGTCCTCCTCTTGATTCCTTATTCATTTTTCAAACTTACAGCTCAAGGGAATGCTAAGACAACAAGCACTGGTTCAGATGAAGAAGCTGCTGATTCGTTGATTCTTTAAGAAGCTGCAGCTGAAGCTAAAAGGCAAGAGGCTGGAGAAGGTGGAGATACCTTTGAGTTATGTGGAAACTTAGAGCCTGAGGAAGTGCCCGAAGCAGGAATTCAGGTATCTCCTCAGGCTAAGGCAACAGTGGTGGAAACTTCTGAATCAGAGCCCGAGAAACAACCTAAGCCTGAACAGGTAAATCCCATTAGGAAGAGAACAAGAGACCAAACTTCTAGGATTTCGAAAAGCACTACCGCTTCCATTGCTACTGCACTTATAGTGGGAATGAAGAAACAAACAACTTCTAGTAAGTGAATCCGATGTCCAACCTCCGTCCTGACTTATGTTTCAAGGGATGAACCATTGGGCGTAGAAATGCAACAGAAGGCCAAGGAACATCAAGATGCTGCCCTTAAAGAATTAGAGGTATAATCCGTTTCTTTAAGTTATTTTTCAAACTTTCCTTCCCTCCCTTACTTTTTATGTATGTATGAAATAGGAGGTTCGGGCAGAAAAGATCTCACCACCCTAGACTTCTTCTCATTTAACCCGATCAAGGCAAGCTCCTCCTTCACGAGCAAAATCCATTTCTCAGTTTAATCGTTTTTCTAGGGAAATGATGCTCTAAGTGGAAGATGACAATAACTCAATAAGTGTTTACTTTTAACACTCTTATGCTAAGAATCTTTTCTTTTGTATTTATCATATTCTATTATTTCCAACCTTCCCCAGCACAAGAATTCCACCAAACACCAGTTTCTACCTTTAGGGAGCCTATAGTTCTTGAGATTCTTGTGGTTTCAGAGGAAACTAATCCGCAGGCCTCTCAGGTAGCTCTTACTGATGCACCCAAAGCCTCTGAAGTGCTTGTTTCTCAACCTCAAGTTCCCCCTAAGGTACATCATTACTTAGACCTTCTACTTTTCTTTTTCATAAGTTAATTACTGACTTTTATCCCTACTTCTATTATTTGTATGCCTATATTGAAGGTTCGGACACTGTCTCTCCTCCTTTAGTAAGCAACGATAATCTCACCCAACAATCAGAGAAAATAACTCCACCTCCACCTCCTTTCAAGGCTTCGGGCTTAATTCAGGTATATTGACTTTTCTTACCTTGTCCTTTTTTTACTTGTAAACTTTTCTCTTAACATGTCTGTCTTGATTGCAACAGAGTTCTAGAGAGGGCTCGGGCAAATCTCCACCGCGCATGGTGTGCAAGAGAGATCTTCCTTATCCTCCTTTGGTTTCTGGGAACACAGGAATCTCCGTTCCTAAGCCTGTGAAGAAGTGAGCCAAGATACTGGAACAGCTGCTTTCATTCCTGCTCATGCTCTTGCAATCCTTCCTACTCTTAGGTCGCTCCTACTGACACGGCTAAAGATGTGAAAGACACACCCTCAGCTTCATCAACATCATCCTTGCCCGATCTGGTAAAGAAGTTCGGGCAAATCAAAACTAAATTGCAGTCTCCTCCAACGTCTTCTGAGTCTTCTCTTCTTCAGCATGCTCGTCAAATCTTCAAGGATTGGATGAAAAGGGATTTCACAACTTCTTTTAGCCTTAAGATTCTTTATGACGCAGAGAAGGCCCTTATTGAACTTTACAAAGCTCAATTATTGTCCAAGGCTCAATATGAGTCTTTTCTGAGTTTCTTCGAGAATTTGCAGGCATTAAAGGATCAGCATCATAAGGCAAAGTGGGCATCAAATAGAGTGAAGTGCTTTCAGGAAATATATGTGAAGAATATAGCCACTTTTCGACAATTAGTGGAATAAGGGTCAGTGATGGAAGAAATGATTGTAGTGGTTGATTTTGAAATCCAACATTTGGAAGAGCAGTTGTCTTCACTCAGAACCGAGAAAGTGACCCTTACCAAACACATTTTTCAAAAAGTCGAAGAAATGGAGAAGATTTCCTAAAAGGTTGAGGATTCCAAGGACCAACTTGTGAATAGCAACATGTATTTAGGAAAACCAGGTTAAATTTTCACTATCATGCAAACTTATTTCTCTAGAATAATGGCTCTGGCCAAAGATGTAAAGTTGTTAAACTAAGACTTCTGTAATCCCTTCACGAAATGAATCCTTCTTCTTTTTTAACTCCATTTTTCTGAACTTTTAATGGTAGAAGTTTATTTCCACCCTTCTCATCTTGGCTTGATCTTCAAATTTGTTCTCTCTCTCTCTCTCTCTCTCTCTTTCATACACTAACAGTCTTTTTATTAAGGACTTGACTGTAACCATTTGGTTTTTCCTTTTCTGTTCTGACATTAATGGTGTTGGGGAGTTGGGATGATGTGGGGCCGATCCCATTCTTCCCTTGTAAGATATAACCCTTGCTTTATAAGCTTTTGAGAGGTCACCTTAGTCGGGTGGCCGTTCTTATCAGATCCTGACCATTGAAGAATCCCAACACTAAGATTGTAGAAATTGGCATCCGCCACATTGGTTGTAGGGAGGAATAGCCGTGATTCGGCCTCCACTATCTCCCAAAATCCAAGTCTTACTTCCCCATTTTCATGGTAGATAGCCACTTGTTGGTGTAAGGTAGATGGCACAGAAATACTTTGATGAATCCAATCTCTACCCAATAAAGCTCCATACGTGGAAGTACTGTCTACAACAAAGAAGGCCAGCATGATTTGTTTAGATCCCAAGTCAACTTCTAATGGCAGCATCCCATGAGTCATAGTGATGGCTCCTGAGAAACTGGAAACTGTAAGATCTTTGGGGATGAGATCATCTTCACTTTTAAACACTCTATTCATCTGCTTGTATGGCAGCACATTGACCGCTACTCCACCATCAATCAAGACCCTCTTGAAGGGCACTCCCTCCAGATGAGAAGTTACATATATGGGTTTGAGAGGGTTGGCCATGGCCAAATTCGGGTGACTGAAGATCATCCTATCTGTGTACACCTTATCGGGCTCTCTCTTTATGAGCTCGGGTAAATCTACCCTGCCCGACTCCTCCTTTCCAGCCTCTTCAACACTAACATGCGCCATCATAGGTTCTATCACCAAGTAATCACCTTCCATCGTGAGAGATTGATCATGCTCGACGAGAAACATGGCGGATAAAACATGTCATGTTTACATGGAAGTTGCTAGGTCCAGATAAGTTCTCCTTTTTGTCCCCAATGTGGTTCATGAACTCATTTAACCAGGCTTGTGCTTCTTCTGGTAGCATCAGCTCGAACACCCTTTCTTCCCGGGTTATGCCAAAGTTTGGCATTTGTTCTAGAACCTCACAGAGAGCATCATCCATCAATGGTGGAAATCCCCTCTCAGGTGAGATAGTTCCAAAGCATATTGGTTTCGGGCTCTATCTTGGGTTTGGTATCATCACCATATCCTCTTGAGCTCTCCTCAAGATTCTGTATTTCCCAGGATGAGGGTTCTGTGGCATATGGTCTCCTTCCCCTTCGGTCTTGCTATTAGCCTTCTTCACCTCTTTCTTGGTCCTCCAAAGGAGTTGGTTTCTTCCTCCATCAGGTACCTTTTCAAACTTCACATTCTCTTATGTTTCTGAGGCAGTGGAGACTTTCAATGAATTCATATGGGCTTTATGTTGCCTCTGGACTCTCCTAATCATGGATGCCCCCATTTATTTAACAGGCATCCCATCCTTTCCGACCACATACCATTTCCGCCCGAGTCGGGCATGATTATTCTTTGTGACTGGATTCACGGTTTTCCCCTTAACTTTGACATCTCCACTATTATAACTTGGTTGGGGTGGCCTCACATCCACCTATCTTGGTACCTTGGCTTCTCTATCTTTTACCTCTTCAGAAGCTTCGTAATTCCTGAACACTTCTAACAAGTTCTTTGGCTGAGAGTCTCTTCCTAACCGTTGGAAAACATTTCTAGAGGTTTCGCTTTCAACTGCTCGCATATCATTACCACGGGCTTCTTGTTCTTTTTTCTCTATTCTTCTGATCAACTCCTGATCAATAACGGCTCATGCTGCTGGGACTTCCAACTCACACTCACATTGGCTTTTACTACATAACACCACTTTTCTGATTATGGTTGTTTTAGGCTTCTCAGGGCAACCTGATAGTCTCTTCAGGTTGCCTTCTTTCTGCCTTCACCTCTCAAGTAGCTTTTGCTTTCCCCTTCTCTGCCCATGTCAGGTTGATCATATTTATTGGGACTTCTGGGAAGGGGTCAGTGTCAATCATCATGTTGGCCTGTGGTTTTTCTAGCATCAACTTCCCTTTTACTATAAGGTCTTGTATCCATTACATTTTACGTAATGAATAGTGAAATTATGGGGACGTTATTTCACACGGAGTCCATTACATTTCCACCACTCAAGGAAAAGCATACCGTCTAAGCTCTTCCATCCCACATGGCGAACAACATTTGTCCCGACAATCTGTGGAGTTGAAAAGCGCCCTCATGGAGCTGATGACCTTAGTGAATTAGCTCTTGCAGCACATCGAGATGCAGCGTGCCCCAGACGAGGTGTCCCGAAGCAAGACAAGGGCAGACGATGAACTTTTCCAACAATGTCCCAGCAAGCAGCCACTCGACTAGCCTCGAATTGAGCGTTCTGGCAATATACACATTCCATTTGGGCCCCCGAGATAGCGTATACTCTCGAATTAATGGGCGGATGAGCGTGCACTCTTGGTTTAGCCCACATACGAGCATAAATTCACAGTTGAGGCCACACTCCGATAATCAACACGAACAACCTTCTAGGTAAAGTGTTCATTCGCAGCTAGGCCCACAATGAGCATTATTTACTTCACATTGGAGTAGGCAGAACGACGGACGGAGAGAAGCAATCATTAAATCCGGCACAAGTTGAACTAGTAGCTTATGAGTAATCTACTCGCCTGCCAGGAACGTAACGCATGCATCGCAACAGCGGCATAGATGAGCCAAGCATAGAAAAGATCTGCCGAAAATTCCGTTTCCCCAACAAAGGAAAATTTAGGAAGAAGTAGAGAGGCTTCTAACTCAACAATTGCGCGACTTCCAACGTAATGAAGTTATAGATGAGGTGCTCCAATGAGACATGACCAACATAAGCAGGTCACATTTCACGAACAAGATCGAGCAGGCAGGTAAGTTCAACGTGCCACATTTCACATCTTTCATGGGAGATTGAGCGTCCTCATGTGCAAGATATTTGCCACTATTTTGCAAGGCAAGGCGCAAAATTGGTTTCACACCCTGCCACCACATTTCATTCGGAGTTTTAATGAGCTTTCCTTGGTTTTCACCAAAGAATATTCATCATATTGCTCGACCAAGAAGAAGTCTGACCACTTGTTCAACATCAAGAAGAACCCAAATGAATGGCTCCAAAACTATATGAAGAGGTTCAAAGCAGAGAAGGCAAAGATAGTCAGATGTAACTACTCGATAGCTAGTGTAGCCTTCCAAAAAAAACTCACAACCGACCACTCGTTATTCAGAGAATTGATCATGGGAAAAGATCTAACTCTGGCAAACTTATTCGCTCTAGCAGAAAAACATGCACCATGCACTTGGGACGAGGCTCAACCGGCAGACAAGGCACCCAAGCTGCCTCGAAAAGAATTGGCAGTAGCTCAAAAGAATGAGGATGGAAAACAGTACAACAATAAAAGCAGGTCGGAGGCTAAGCACATGGACCGATCCTGACGCCAAAGAACTATACTAAGTTCTCAATCCTGATCCACCAAATCTTCCATGGCGTCAAGAGTGAACCATAGTTCAAGCTGCCGAAGCAATCGAAGAGAGATACCTCCAAGTTGGATCACATTAAGTACTACGCATTCCATCGATAACTCGATTATACAACCAACAACTGCTACACTTGGAGGAACTACCTAGAGAAGCTAGTTAAAGAAGGCACGGCTAGACACAGATAAAGAGCCGCTGACCAAGACAATTCGGATCAATGGAATCTTCGCAAATCCGAGCACTTGGGGGCCACCAGCAACTCCAAGAAGAAGAAGATCTAGCAGACTCTATTGGTCTCTTAGGTCCAAGCAGTTAAGACCCAGCCTAGACCCATCGTTGGTTTCATCGAGCAAGATTCCTAATATGTCGACTTCCCACACGACGACTGGCTAGTAATATATGTCCAACTAGCTCATGTTATAGTCGACATAATGATGGTTCATAACAGAAGTGCGGTCAATCTACTTCAGCTCTCTGTAATTCAGAAGATGGGCCTAGAAAACACAATCATACGTCGAGCGGAGGTACTCACCGGATTCAACAGACACACTTCGACTGCTATTGGCAACATTACACTTGAGTTGAGAACATCGCCAGTTGTCTCAAAGTAGAAGTTCACGATAGTAAGCAACCTGTCTCCCTACAATGGGATTCTAGAGTGGCCTTGGCTGATAAAGCTAGATGCCATAACCTCTGTCAAGTATCAAAAGATCTCATTCCACATCCTGGTAGGTGGAGTCGGATAAATCAAGTCTGACCAGGACTTGATGTTGCACTGTGCAAGCACTGATGGAATCAAATGAGAATTCTTTTACCCTTGTAAAGGCCACCGAAGTTCAAAATGACGATGAAGCTACCAAATAGCAATTACAGCTGACAGATCAAGAAAATAGTGTTCAATTCAACGCACTAGCAGACAAGACGGGATGGAAACCTGAAGATGACGTTGAGCACATCATTCTTAATCCCCAGCAGTCGGAAAAGACAGCTAAAAGTGGCTCACATCTAAGCCCGAAAGAGAATGAGGAACTCACAGCTTTTCTTAGGGAAAATCGTGACATCTTCGCATGGTCACCTTCCTACATGCCTAATATCGACCCCAAGATAGCTTGATACAAGTTGCACGTCAACTCTGCTGCTAAACCGTTGATCCAAAAAAGAAGACACTTCACACTCGAACGAGTGGCGATTATTGAAACAAAAATAGATAAGCTACTGGAAACAGGGTTTATAGAAGAGGTAGCACACTCAGCATGGCTTGCCAACGTTGTGCTAATAGATTCAGCTTATGGGAACCAGCTACTCAGTTTCATAGACCCATACTCCAGCTACAGCCAAATAGCCATGCACAAGCATGACAAGGAGAAAACCGCATTTGTGATCGAGCAAGGCACCTACTATTACAAAGTCATGCCTTTTTGCCTAAAAACACGGGAGCTACTTACCAACGACTTGTAAACATGATGTTCAAGAAGCAAACTAGAGTAACCATGAAGGTCTACATCGATGACATCATGGTGAAAGGCAAGCAGCAGTCAGACCACATCAGGAACTTGGTGGAAACTTTCAACATCCTTAGAAAGTACAAGATGAAGCTCAATCCTGCCAAATGCATGTTTAAAGTATCTTCAGGCAAATTCTTAGGGTACCTTAACCCAACGAGGAATTGAAGCACATCCCAAGCAATTCTAGAGATGAAGTCTCCAACTACCCTGAAAGAAATCCAAAGCTGGATCGGACGAGCAGCCATACTCAATCACTTCCTATTGCAATCCACCGATCGATGCAAGCCTTTTTCAAAGTAATCAATAGGGAACAACGAGACAAATAGGACGATGAGTAGGAAAAAGCTTCCCAAGACTTGAAGAAATATCTTACATCACTTCTCTTACTATCCAAGTTAGAAACATTGAGGACTTATACATCTACTAGGCAGTTTCAGAAGTAGCAGTGAGCTCTGCCCTCATACGAAAAGAGATGAGGGTCCAATTGTTGATATTCTACACTTTTAAAGCTCTACTTGATACGGAAATAGATATCCGAAGATCGAGAAATTAATTTTGGCGCTAGTTATTGCGGCCTAAAAGCTCAAACCATATTTTCAAGCTCATACAATCATTGTCATGACCCAGTATCCTCTAGACCAATCCTACATGGTCTAGACGCTTCTCAACGAGTAATGAAATGGGCGTTGGAACTTGGCTAGTACGGTTTAGGCTACGGACCCCGCACAGCGATAAAGGCCTAAGCCTTGGTTGATTTCACAGTAAAATTCATGCCTAGCCTAGACGATGCAACAGTACGGCCCAACTATGCCCTAGAGGCAACCGAGCATGCCATAACCACGCTTGCCTCACCTAATGGAAACTTCTGAAATTTGCACGTTGACGACGAATCCAACTACAAAGACTCAAGATAAGGCATGGTCCTTGTCACCCCAAATGGTTAGATGCTCAAGCAAGCGATCACTCTAGAATTCAAAGCATCCAACAACGAAGTAGAGTACAAAGTCCTACTAGTAGTATTAGGCCTCCGAATGGCAAAGGACTTGGAGGTGAAAAAACTCACAATTCATTCTGATTCCCAGCTAATCACCAGCCAGACAACCAGGGAGTACACAACAAAGCATCTGAGAATGCCCCATTACCTAGAAAAGGTACGAAAATAGCTTGAGGCGTTTCAAACTTACACCCTCACTCAAGCTCCACATTTCATACTTAAATCAAAGGTGTTATTTTTATTTTTGCAGATGAATTTTCGTCAAAGAAGAAGATGGCAGAAATTTGCATCCATAAGATGTTTGTGAGGGATATAAGGATGCAAGATTTGGACCGTGCCCAGGGAAAAGAAATGGGAGAGATACGAAAGAGAAAGAAGTTAGCAGATGAAACAGAAAATGGAGAAAGAAAACACAGGGACTAAATTGAACCAATGACTAAAACATAGGGACCATTTTAACATTTAAGCCAAAATATAAAGCACAGAGACTTTGATTAGCTTTGAAACCCATTAAGCCAATTCAAGGGTGTAGAGTAGGAATATCACCTTGGATTAACCCAAAGGCATGAAATCAGTCAAATAAAAGTCGGATGCTCGTTGGAAAACGCCACTGCGAGCTGGGCTTATGGAATCCTCGATTTAGGGGTAGATTCGAGAATGTAAAGCTCAAATTTTGTTGTTCGGACTCTCCTGATTCGAATAGTGGTGGTTGTAGAGCCGACCGTCACCGGGAAACTGATGCAAGACGTGAAATAAAAATATTATAACTCAAAAGAGCAAATGCATTTCAAGTGGAGAACATAAATTATTGGAAGATAAATTTATGTGCTGGAATAAAGAGGGTGTTTTAATACATATTGGCTAACTAGTTTACTTCTAGGACGTTTTATGGCTGATATCATTACTTTAGTTATGTAATTTTTAGTTGTATTTGACTTTAATTCAGTTTTATGTCAATTTAATCCTATTGTCTTTCAATTTCTGAATGTAAGTTACAAAATAATTATAAAGCTCACTCCTTGCTAGAAGGAGAAGAAGTTGAATGTTTTTGTCGATGAATGAAATATTCAAAGAGATTTGTTTCTCAGTTTGTACCTTTCTCTTTGTGAGATTTTTCAACTTTGTTCCTTCTAGTGTCTACATTGTAGGCTGGTACCATAACCATAGTTTATCGGGTTTTCAGACATCTCCTCGCACTAGGAGTTAGTGGACCCTACCTATCCATCATATTTATCATTTTGTTTTGTTTATGTTCTCATTTCATTTTAATTCGTTTATGTCCACTGCGCCCTGCATCAGTTGGTATCAGAGCGTTAACTAGATCCAAGGATGACGTTATATCAAGGGTAACGACATCAGTGCAAGTTCCTACTACAAAAGTCAAGTTCGTAAAAAAATCTGTATTTTTTTTAGACAAAGAATCCACACCGTCTATACATCATCAGAAAGCTTAGGGAGTCTTGTTTCCAACCCAACAAACAGTGCATCAAATGGAGTTTTGTGTGAACAGATATTTGCAATACACCACAAAGCATTAGTGCTGCGCGAAATCAGCAAATAATTTCTGTTTCAGGATGAGTTTTGAGTTCATTAAGAATTACTCAACCAACAATAAATATATCATCGGAAAGCCCTTCCAGTCTAGTTTCCAAATCATCAAGCGGTTCTCCAATCCGTTATTTGGGCAAAATGATATTTGCGTTTTACTAAAGCATGTCACTGTTGCGAGTAACTAAGACTGAGTATGTTTTACAAATAGAAGTCGAAGAAATGGTTGCTTCGGAATTTTCAGGTGACAACTTATAAATCTTGATCTTCCTCCAAAGTTCGATAGTTGTCCAGATGGTTCTTATGACATTTGTTGTGGTTTATGTTTTGAGGTTGAAAAACTTCTCGACACTGGATTTGAAACAAAAGTTGAACATATGGAATGTACTGATGAAGTTGATTATAAATTTGTATGTGATGAAGATTTAGAAGTCCATGAGAAGTTTGTTGATTGGTACTCTCCACCAATTTACGATGAGTACCATAGTAACGTTTTGACTACAATGGATGAAGACTTCCATGTCCAGTTTCATCAAGAAGTAAAAGTTTCACATTTGCATCAGGATTATGTTTGGGAAGATTTTGTTGCTCATGACATCATGAGAAAACCTTTGAAAAAAATAGTTGTTGAGTTTGATTCTGAGCTTGGATTACTCTTCCAAGCCTATTCATCACTAGAAACTATTTGGAAAACTTACTTGTATGCTTTGAAGTCAAGTTACATTATGAATAGATTAAAC
>JAOTRO020012297.1:0-15869 GCA_028566515.2 Pyracantha coccinea | reverse complement strand
GACACGACCCGTTAAGATATCGGGTATGACACGAAAACGACACGAACACGGAAAATACGACACGAATGCCAGGTCTAATATTTAGCTCTTGAAGTTATGGTATAATTTAGTTCTACTATGCCTTTGACAGCTGGTGCATATCTCATTATATTCTTAAAAAAAGTTAAAAGATTTCACCGTAAAATTAATAGACAATTGAAAAAGTCATTAATTACTTATAAGCACATATAAGGTTCTTTCTTTCTCTGATATGAGACTAATATTCTTGACACAAAGCTAGGAGAATTGAACCTAGAACTAGTTCATAAAAAACCAAATTAACGTCCTATTTTCTCACCGTCTTATAACAATAGTACAAATGGTGAAGAAAGTTGAGGTTGAAAAGAAAGCTATTAGAGCGAGTTATTGCAACCATACACAAATTATCTGGCTTATAAATGCCACATTTTCTTCTCATGACAAAAGTTTTTCAAGTCTATGAGGAAATTGTTACTTACACTTTAAAAATCTCATTCTGAACTTTAAACTTTTTATAACATGAAAGAAAAATATACTTACAATAAGATTTTTGAAATTTTAATAACAATTTCAGTCCATAAAAAAATAGGTTTAGTCCTTTTACCTCTCATTTTCAGCAAAAAGTATCTGTGTTAATGGCTTTTGTTGGGCATGTCACGTTCAGAGGCCAAGTATTTTCCTCCTACCATGGAACTTAAACCAAATGTCCACTTCAATTATTGAGGGGAAACAAATATTCACGTGCTATTTTAAACCCAACGGTTGAAACAAATGTTCAGGTCACTTTCAACTTGTTGGGTGACATTAACATAAATGATTTGTTTTTTATTTTTTATTTTAAAAAAAATGTATTTATCAATTTACCATCTAAACTTGTATAAAGATGCTAATTTTCCCCCTAAACTTTAATTTTAGCTCGTTATCATCTGAACTTTTATAATTATCTAATTTTCCTCATGAACTTTAACTTTAGCCGATTAACCTCCTAAAATTTTATAAATAGCCAATTTCCCCTCCTTGCATTAGATTTAAGATTTTTCATTCTTTTTGCCCCCATACAGTTGCAATCTGTTGTCCACGTGAACAAAATGGGTAAAAAATTGGATGATAATTTTTAAAATCTAGTGCTATGGGGAATTTGGCTAATTATAAAAGTTCAGATAAGGTAATCGGCTAAAATTAAAGTTAAGAGAAAAATTGATAGCTCTGTATAAATTCAGGAGACAAATCGACAATTATACCTTCTAAAAAAAATCATATTGGTATTTTAGTTTGTTCAAATTTAGAGGGAATGGAAATTTTGAATTCAGTGTAAGAAGTCAACACTTGTCATATCTGCACTGCACTGAAATTGACTGTTGACTAAAAAATACAGAGTCATTGTTATCTTTGTCGAATTCCAAGCATTAAAGTTTACATGTTAATTGTCCAAGTTCAATGTTTTAATTCATGATTTGCTAATCAAAGGTCAAAAGCAGCTCACAATCAAGCATTCTGAGGAAATTTCATTCCTTTTCTGGACCATTTGGTGGCCACAGTTCATTTTTCAGTCGCGTTGTCACACCTTCTATTAGATTATACAATATATGATGGTGCTTACTGAAATTAAAAACATTGTTGCATTAAACAAATTAAAGTATTGACCTAAACCAAATTTGCTATCTTATATGATATGTTAAATCTATAAACAGCATCATAAGCCCTGACCTAAGCACTTCTGAAACCTAGAGGTGAGTTGATACTCCACAAATATAGGTGTTTCGACTCGGTTTTGTATTATCAATTTAAGTATTTTAGGCCGTTGGATAAACGAAGATCTTAAATTAATGTTCAATGACTTTTCTCGGTATTATTATGAATGTCATAGTAATTATCTTAAAAATATCTTTGGGGGCTTTGAGATCAAAGCAAAGTCTAGAAAAAGTTATCCAACAAGAAAAATGAAGAGTTGTGTGCCTTGGACTCTGTTGCAGCTAACCAAGTAACAACTTGGACTTGTGGCATATTGTTGGCTTAAATAAAAGCGGATTGCATTTTGGTGGCAACATGTGCAGCGTGAACAAGGAGAATTTTGTATGAATGCTACTTACCACGCAACATTAGAACTCTACCCTAATGCGCGTGGTCTCCAATTGAATGCATGTATTGTTTGTATCAATTGAATTATCAAATTTGTATGTAGTCCAATATCTTAATGGATAAGGTGTTGAATTTACACTCATGCATCTCGGATTTGAAACTCTGCCTAAATTATTATAAAAGTTTCAAATCTTGTCCTCCTCTTAATAATAATATTTTTTTTTGAAAAAAAAATGAATTATCAAACATGCCAAGATAATGTCGAATGAGGACAATTTTCTCACAAGCAATATCTCGAATTCATCATGGTCACTGAGCATACTGGCCTTGTAAATAGAAGACTTCATGCAACATGAGGAGGAACTCTCAACACACAAATCAATGCTCTATGAGAAATCTCACAGCTTTTGAGAAAACTATTTTGTTCCCTTAACCATTAGCACAAATTCTGATTGGATAGACAAGTACCACATGATACTGTATTTCTAGGAGAATCCTTAATCTCTTGGAAAAGCAAGAAACAGAACACCGTGTCACGTTCTAGTGCAGAGGCAGAGTATCGTTCAATAGCTGCAACTTGTTGTGAAGTCACTTGGCTAAAATATGTTTTACAAGACTTTATCAAACATAAACATCTTGTTGTGAAGTCACTTGGCTAAAATATGTTTTACAAGACTTTATCAAACATAAACATCTAGTCAAATTGTACTGCGCTAATCAAGCGGCACTTCATATCGCTTCAAATCCGGTCTTTCACGAAAGAACCAACCACATAAAAATTGACTGCCGCCTCATACAAGAGAAGGTTCAAAGTGGAATGATTAGGACATCTCACATTTCAACCATGGAACAGCCAGCCGACATCTTCACAAAGTCATTGAGCTTATACCAATTCCTGACTTTGCTTTGCAAGTTAGGAATAATCAACATCCATTCCAACTTGAGGGGGAATGTTGAGTAAAGCAAAGTTTGTCAGTACCTTGATTTAGGGAGTCCGTCTCCTTGGTTAGTGTACAGTCTTCTCAAATTGGTTTTCATTCACATAGGAGTCTTAACTCACGTAATAACTTGTATAGGCCTTAATTTCATGATCTTGATTGATCCATGTATCTATATAAGTCTCTTGTACCTGTTTCTCTTTTTCTTCAAAACCATTCGCACAGAATATAAGGTTTTACAGCTTCGCTGAAATTTACACAAATTAAAAACCACTGAAACAAAGGGAAATAAGACATGCTGAGACGTACGACCTTCTCGTATTTTTATATGCAGAAAGTTTTCAGCATTGCACACCTACCATCCTGATATGCATGTTCTCTTCGCACATACTGCTGTGATGAGTGGAGAAGAAAAAGAAATGTAGTGATTGGATCACGATTGAACTAGTCCATTCAATCAAGTCCGTATGCCTTAATTGGGCTTTCGCCAAAAAAGTCATTATACATCGTGAAGGAACACTTCGGTTTTATATAAACCCAAACTCTATTACCTTGTAACATCCCTTTCATTGTTAATTATTTGACTTGTGTCTTGAGAATACAAAATATATAAGGTTTATCAGAGTCCGAAGATTGTGATGTTCTACATCATATTATATATTGTTGTATCTTAGGAGCCACCTACCAATAATTCTGTCTTTAGGACATTGTATTCCTACAAGCCTCAATCTCCAAATTTGTCAGTTTTTCTATAACTTTACTCAATATTTCGGATCTTGTTCTATATAATTTTGTCATTATAACATATGCAATGCTATAATACATGATTGTTTGATATAACGTATACAATTTACTTCGAGTTTTGTTATAATAAACATCTGAAGTATTGTTATTCTCCTCCTTCCGTCTATATATCTTAAAAATTCCATATACTCTGAAATTGCTCCTACAAATAGAATTTTCATCTTTAAACTTTCTGATGTAATGTAAAGAATCAACAAAATCAACATATATGTACTAGCACACTGCTTGGAGGCTTGACCTTCAAATTACCATGCAATTCAAATAGTTCAAGTACACAAAGGGTTAATACTGATTTGAGATATAGTAATTAATCAAGTATCAACTTTAACAAAAGCATGGTCCAGTGGAAGTACTCGCCTGATTCTCCAACATATAGCCATTGCTGTTCAAAAGTGGCTTCCTCAACTTCTGAAGTTCTGTCAATAACCAAGTTGCAAGATAAATCGTCACCACAATTCACCGTTTGTTCATCTTTCTCGCCGCAAAGGCTTTGAATCTTAACAGATTTTAAGCAATGCCGCCAACATCTGATGTTCCTATCTACACAACATTTGGGATTTTCTTCCCTACAGATTAACTCCTCGTAAACCAACTACAAGATTGCACAAAAGACATTGAAACAGAAATATGTATATATGCATAGTGCATCGATTAGTATAACTCAACTAAATTCTCTAAATTAAAAAGTAATCTTATTGCAAATATTACCTTAGCAGAGTGTTTGACTGATCGATACCGCCACTTAAAGCTAGCAATAACACAAGTACCATAATTGAGTGATGGAATATGTCCCACGGACAAATTTTGGACTTCTGTAGGCAGAGGAATTTTTATTCTCTCAATTCATCCAGGGAAAATTTGATCTGCATATGTTAAAAAAATAAGATAAGGTGACAGATACAATTACATGAACACAAACATCAGAAATAATGCCATCTGCATTTCTGGACTCACTTTTCCTTCCACATTAGGTATCTCAAATGTTAAGGTGATTTCTTTGTGTGGCGTGAACTTTGCAAGGAATTGTCGCAAATTGAGAAACCATGAAGGGTCAAGATGCTTATAATTAAAGCATCTTAGTTCAAGTTTTACTACATTTGGCTTAATAGAGAAACAAAAACAAATTTACTGGGAGTGTTTCTTTATATGATCGCTGTACGAGTAATAATGAAGACTTGGAGTATTGATGCTGTTCTTCATATAACTACAATGTATTTTTACTGTCTCGAGTTGATGAAGCGAAATTTTCATCTTCGCTGGTTTCCAACAATCAACCGTCAGTTCCAAATCCACAAGAGAGGGAAACTTCGAAATCAGTTTCTCAATATATTAACTTCGAAATCAGTTTCTCAATATATTCGGAACTAATATTATTACTCATGCGTATATTCAACCTTTTTAAATCACTGCAGCAGACTGCTTCAAGCTTTAAGGGTGACCGTGGTTCGTAAGTAAAGAGTTTCAAGACTGGCTGCTTCAATCTTGAACCTATTTCTTATATAACTGTACCATTCTAACATTTTTGAGCTTCGGAAATTCATCACAAAAGTTGAAGATCTTTTGTGTTTTGACAGCGAACACAAGGCAAAAGTCTCAAGCGCTAGCGAAGGGCTCCGAACTAAGGACCCAAGATCCAAAGTAGGAATACGAAAATAATCATCTCTTATTCTAATATCTAGCAATTTGAGATAAGTGCTTGCTTACAAACTTGAAGCAGCGGTCGACAACATAGGCTAGACTTTTCTCGAAATAATCTTCCAATGACAGCAAAAAGTAAATTGTCCTCTTTTGATCTTCATGTTGATTGAGTGTTCTCAAGGATTTTTCTTTTCTTCTCAAGAATTCTTAAACACAAGTTTTTATATTGGTTTTACCATAGCTTGGGCCTCAGCCTCACATAAGGGGTGGGGGGAGCTCTAGCTCTATAAAGGGATCCCTCACCCCTCATCTTAGAGGAAAAAAACTCTAGCCTCTCTACTCTCTCAAAGGCAACAAGCTTCCATGTACAATGTAGCTCTCATAGTCTCATTCTATGTAGTGAAATTGAATCTACACCAACGTGAACATATGTCCAACTTGGGGTCAACCACGATATATTTTATGTTCTTGTGCATTTGTGTAATTACAGTCGAATCTAAGTCGGGCCAAGATCAACACAATTTTGGACATCAACAGTATTCTTTCTTGGGTAATATAAGAAACATGAACAGGAAGATGAGATATTGGTACTGAGTGACATGCCCTGGACAAGGAACTCATACGAGCTGCATCATCTTTAGGCAAGTAAGAAAGGATTTCCAGCATAAGAGGTTCCGGCAATTGTGACATTCAATCCATATTATGGGTGATCATGGCCACAACTCAGTGTTGATGAAGTTGATGCCCATCTTATTAATTTTCACTGTTATATATATCTTTCAAACCCTAGCTTTCTAGCTCTTAAACGTGTATATGACGACTAATAAATGCATATGTTCAAATTATGGTTAGAATTTTGAACACTTCCTTCCAAATTTTTCTTCAATCGAATCTTGAGATCTTCCTAAGCCCACAGAAAACATATCATAACACATAAACGCCATAACCAGTATTCTCACCAGTAAACTGCCGTTTTACCTCTGAACATTCACTCTGGTTGAATTGACCATGTAGACTATTGTTTTGGTGAATCTAGCAAATGAGTTATTAACTGGAAAAATTATTTGGCATGTGTACTCAAATGAATTAATTTCATGTAATTAACTGGAAACAGAAATTAAACTAAATGAAAACAACTACAAATGCCCTTCCAAATTTAAAAGGTCAAATTCACTCATAAATTTAGAAGCAAAGACAAAGAATAATACTTACATCCCACCACGAGGGGAATGCATATATTCCGCTATTTGTTAATAGCATATCTCCACTATATAAATTCATAATCGGAACTGTTCAATTTCATAATCTTCATTTAAGATCATTCGTACAAAAATTCATTCGAATCAGAGATCGTTTATACATCTAAAATAAAACAAGGGTCTGAGTACCAAGCAACATATTCATGATGAAGCGTCAATTTATTTGATACATTTGGAGGACTAAACGATCTTCGTTTCAAATGATTTTTTGTAGGTATGATCTTCAAATGGAGATTAAGAAATTAAACGGTTTCGATTATGAAAATTATAAGGTGAAAATACATTATTTGCAAATAGTAGAATATGTGGATTCAGTATGATCTTCAAATGAAGATTAAGAAATTGAACGGTTTCGATTATATATGAAAATTATAAGGTAAAGATACGTTATCTCCAAATAGTAGGATATGTGGATTCAATATGATTTTCAACTGAAGATTAAGAAATTGAATGGTTTCGATTATGAAAATTATAAGGTAAAGATATGTTATTCGCAAATGGTAGAATATGTGGATTTCCCATGAGTAGGGGAATGCAAGTAAACGACTACCTCCCACACTTTTCAATCTTTACATACTCACAATATCACAACACCCAAGCTCTCCTTTTCAACTCCTCGATCGTGATCTTACCCACTTGCACCGGCAGATCAGCATGTAGATACATACAGACGACTTCTGTCATTAAGGGAACAACAAAGAAGACTCCCTTCTGTCATTAAGGGAACAACAAAGAAGATTCTTGAAACTTCGGCTTGTTGGATAATCATTTAATTTTTAGTTTTTAATTTTCGCGAGTTATAGTGCCCTGTAATTGAGTTGGATTCCCTTTTTGTTCCATTTTTTCTATTGGCTGAGTAGTTTAAAGTGTAAATTGCAAACAAGTCAGTGTAAGAAATAGAGTGAGTGGGATAATCAAAAGAAAAAAATCCATTCATTCGGACTCCCAGTAAGAAAACGTATGCTTAAGATATGTTTGGATAGGTGAAGGAGGCTAATGGGAGAGGGAGGAGAAGGGAAAGAGAATGAAACAAGAGATAGAGAGCGAAAACAACTTAACATAGTGTTTTTTTTTCTCTCTCTTAGTTTTCATGGATTGTGATTTTCCTTGTAATCTTTTTCTACGTCTCTTTCACCATCGTTCATCCACTTTTTTTCATTCCTTCTTTTCCCCATTTATTTCTCATCTACCGCTAACTAAACAATGTAAAATCCAACACCAAAAACGTTATCATACAGAACTTCACGTGTTCGGTGAACTATAAATTCACAAGATTCACCACCAAAATTTTAAATTGGGTAAGATGTATTATATACCCGTTTCATATCCCCTCTTTCTATTCATCACCTCAAGTATATTGGTGCATGCAGGTGTTTATACGCTTTACAAGTCAATACGATACGAGAGTGCAGGAAGACAAGCACTACTAGTCAAGCACTACTAGTCTCCTCTCAGATAGATGGGTCCTTCAACTCCCACAATATTTTAATATCTGGTACTGGCCATAGTCGTAAGATTTGACATTTCCATCTTGGATCCATAAACGCCATCTCTGATCAACTACAATACTATCCTCGATCTGCCTAAATTTGCCCTTTCCTTCTATGCTAGAAATCTAAGATCTGAGTGAATTAATAATGGGCAACATCTTTTCAATCTCCATATCATGTGATGCCATACGTTCTCGCTGCTGGGATTCTACAGTTGGACAAGTAGCATACCCTTGTATGTTCAAGTCCCACCTTCATGATCTGCAGACTGCTTTAGAAGAATTAACGGATCTAAAGAACGATTTGAAGAGAAGGGTTGACAATGCCGAGCAGCAGCAACATTTGAAACGCTTAGACCAGGTACAGAGATGGATAACAAGGGTGGAAGACATGGAAGCTCAAGCCAATAACTTGGTGAACGGGAAAGATATGAGAAGTCAAAAAGTTGAGAAATTACGTGATTCTGGAGGTGGGTTGTTATGTAATTGCAAAACCCACTACAAGTTTGGGAAAAAATTGGCTAAGATGTTGATGGAAGTGAGTGCTTTACAGAGCAGAGGAGCTTTTGAAGTTGTGGCTGAAAGGGTACCTGCAGCTATGGTGTATGAAAGAAGTATTGAACCAACTGTGGGCATGGAGTCAACATTTGGCAAGGTCTGGGGTTGCATTGAAGATGAGCAAGTGGGGATTATTGGCTTGTATGGGATGGGAGGTGTAGGTAAGACCACCCTTTTGACCAAGATCAACAACAACTTCCTTCATACCCCCAATGATTTTGATCTTGTGATTTGGATAGAGGTCTCTAAGGATCTAAAGCTTGAAAATATTCAAGACAGCATTGGGGAAAAGATAGGGAGTTGCGATGGCTCGTGGAAGGATAAAGATCACCTTAGAAAAGCTGAAGACATCTTTGCGGTTTTAAAATCAAAGAGATTTGTATTATTGTTGGATGATATATGGGAGAGGGTTGATGTAGCCAAAATTGGGGTTCCGATTCCTGACAGAGAAAATAAGTCTAAGCTTGTATTCACAACTCGCTCTGAGGAGGTTTGTAGCCGTATGGGTGCTCACAAAAAGATCAAGGTGGAGTGTTTGGCATGGGACAGAGCATGGACTTTGTTTCAAGAGAAGGTGGGTGAAGAAACACTTTATATTCATCCAGATATCCCTACACTAGCAGAGATGGTTGCCAAAGAATGTGACGGTTTGCCACTAGCTCTAATTACAGTTGGTCGGGCCATGGCTAGCAAGAAGACACCCCAAGAATGGAATCATGCAATTCAAGTTTTAAAACGATCTGCCTCGGAATTTTCAGGTATGGGAGATGAGGTATTCCCTCTTTTGAAATTCAGTTTTGATAATCTGCCTAGCGAGAAAGCTAGATCGTGTTTCTTGTATTGTGCATTATTTCCGGAAGATTTTCTCATTCATAAAAGAAGATTAATATATTGTTGGGTTGGTGAGGGAATACTGGATGAGTATGATGACATGACTGGAGCTCAGAACCAAGGTTATGATATTATAGGTACTCTTGTTAATGCATGTTTATTGGAAGGTAGGGAAGATTATGTGAAAATGCACGATGTTCTTCGTGACATGGCATTGTGGTTGGCCTGTGAATGCGGGAAGGCCAAAGATAATTTCGTAGTTCGTACTGGCGCTCATTTGATTAAAGCACCAGATTTGGAAAAATGGAAGGGTGTGAAAAGGATGTCACTAATGGCTAATCAGATTGAGAATCTGGTGGAAAGATCCATATGCCCCAGTTTATCCACCTTGTTTCTAACTGATAATCGTTTGAAGATTATTGGTGAGGGCTTCTTTCAGCATATGCCCAGTTTAAGAGTTTTGGACCTGTCGGAAAACAAGGGTATAACACATTTGCCATTGGGGATATCAAAATTGAAGTCACTACAATATCTCAATCTATCACAGACAGGTATAAGAGGGTTGCCTGTTGAGTTAAAGGCCTTAGACAAGCTAAAATATTTGAACATAGAGTTTACCAGTAAGATGGATATGGTTCCGAAGAATGTAATTTCAAGTTTTCTGATGCTCAGAGTTTTGAGAATGTATGATTGTGGTTCATCTGACGATATTCTGTTTGGTGGAGAAGAAGCTTTAGTAGAGGAATTGGTGTGCTTGAAACATTTGGATGTGATGACTATGACCATGAGGTGTGTCTCCGCTTTCGAAAGATTCTGTACCTCCCTCAACTTACTAGCATGTACTCAAGTACTATGCCTTGAGTCCTTCACCTCTGTGATCTCCCTTGATATATCAGCATTGGCAAATATGAAACACCTTGACATCCTTAATATTTGCGACTGTGAAAGCTTAGAAGATTTGAAAACTGATTTGTTATGGAATGGAGGGGCTGTACAAGTACCTAATGATCCTTGCAACTCGATCATCACAATCAAAAGTTTCTTCCACAGCCTTCAGCGGGTAAGCGTGTATGAATGCTCCAAACTAAAGGACTTAACATGGCTTATTTTTGCTCCAAATCTTGTGACCATAGACATACACGACTGCCCTGAAATGGAGCAGATAATCAATAGTAGGCAGTTGAGTAAAATCGAGGAGGTTGTGGATGGTTTTAATTCATTTGCAAAACTTAACAATTTGATACTGCTTAATCTCTCGAAACTGAAGAACATATACACAAATGCATTGCCCTCACCGTATCTGAAGACAATTGTTGTATTTAACTGTCCACAACTCAAGCAGCTCCCACTGGATTCCAGTGTGAACAGACGGAATATTGTCATCGAAGGAGAGGAAGAATGGTGGAATGGGTTGGAATGGGAGGATGGAGCTACTCGAAATGATTTTATTTCCTGCTTTAGAAATTTAAATATTTGACGTACCTGACGTTGTTCTGTCATTGCCAGTTTTCCTTTCATATAAATTGATAAATATTCTTCCTTTCTGTACAAGTTTCTATTATAGTCTGTAACTTACCCTAATCAAAGAACCGCAGGTTATGCCGAAACCCGAAACTTTTATGAAATTTACCATCATGGAGATTAGCTTATATTCGAGAATTTGAATTGCGGTCATGAGTTTGGCTTATTTGGTTAAGAACTGATTGTATTTTTGAAATAATCAATTTCGACATGAAGAGCTACCGTTGGTTTTAGTTTTTTTTTTTTTCTTTTTTTTTTTTTTTTGTTTTTGGAGAACCAGGCTGGTTTTAGTTTCTAAGAGCAGAAGAGAGAATTTGTAATCGTAACGATCGCCAATTCTCTGCTTCTTAGAGGTTGTACTTTCATATGATTGTTTATGAGTTGAAGGTGCCGACATTACAGAGGACACGCTTCCTGCTAAAATCGCTGCCAATGTTAACAGCATGGAAGCACTCCAGACGCTTCAGAAAAAACCACTAAATAGTCCTCTTAAAGCTCGTCTGAACATTTTTCGCCAAAAGAAATTTAAAAGCAGAGGTGAGAAGTGCTTTTAGTTAGACCAAGAGCAAGCGTAGCATTGGTACCGTCTAAGCGTCAGGATGCATAAAAAAATCAGAGCGGCTAATGCTATTAGTTGTTTTCCTTGAAAAACTACACACCCTTCTACTAAAACGCCTCAGTAAATGTGAAACACAACTTCATCATCTTTGATAACTAAAATTCATTTGCTTTAGCCATACAGATACACTAATTCTCCAACAACCAATTTAGCTCAAAAGTAGCTGCTTTAACTTCTTCAAGATCGGTTGGTAACACAGATAAATCTTTGGCGTAGAATTTCCGTCCATTTTTTGTACCAATAAGTCTCTTAATCTTAACAGACTTTAAGCGCTGCTGCAAACAATCATTGTGGTTGTCACTCAAGTAATCGGCATTTTGATCTTCTTTAGACATTAAATGCTTGTATATAACCTGAAATCCGCAGAATCAAACAATGAATAAGCAGGGTAGATATCATAAACATACAACATAAGACTCAAATAAATTTCCAAATAAAATTACAGTAATGTATGCGTTGCTAGAGGAGATAGGGACACAGCTGTTTAATTCCTACTTTCACACGGTTTCTATAAAAGGCTTATGGAAGGGCTAACTGACACAACTAAAGGGTTTCTGACTACGTTTGGTAGAAAAATCTAAAAACACTTATGGGCCATAGAAATGCTTTATGAAAAAGCACATGCTAATGCACTTGAATTTATGAAGAAGCACATGCTGAGTCATATTAGTCCAAAATATTTTTTTTTTTACAGTATGATAGATACTGGGAATTATACAACTACGTACCTTTACCGTGTAATTTATATTAGGTGGATAGGAAGCTGTCACAGATAGGGTGAGTGGATGACAGCAGAAGAGCAAACCTTCAGCAAGAGCTATATAATCTACCATCACTGATGGATTGTCTACCTTCCTCAAATGCGTGATTTTTGCTAATGACGATGAAGGAACTGTTTGAGCTTCACGTATATCTCCTGGAAGGAAACCCATCTGCAAATTTCAGAAAAATAATGTAAGATGAAAATTAATACAAGCAAATTTTATTAGCAGCTTCCTTGGCACAATTTACACATGAACATAAGCTGGTATCAGGAATAAAGTTGTGTTATGAACTTACTTCTGAGTGAGGCTTAACTCCTAAATTCAATTCTTCAACTGGGGTGAAATTTCCAAGATATTCCCGCAATTTAAGAAACCATGATCGACCAAAGCATACCACAGCTAAAATTTAACTCAAGATTAGCTACTTTTAGCTGTGTAGAATTCAATGAAATCGTGGATGGGATATTGTTAGCTGTTCAACTGTACGAGTAAACGAGAAGATTTGGAGTATTTATGTTGACCTCCACACAATTATTCCCATGTAATGTTATTGACAATTTTCTGAGTAGATGGCTAGAAACTTTTAGGATCTTTGCGGAATCAAAAGAGGCAGACAAGGTCAGCTGGAAACTTAGAAATAAGTGTCCCAATAATTTTGTTGGTAATGAAAGTGTGAGATGTAGAGCATATACTCAACTCCTTTAGATTACTGCAGGAGAATGCTCCGTTGAGAATTGGCATTTCAAAAAATTGAGAAATTTCATACAAATGAAGTGTTTGAAGAGTGGTCGCATCAATATAGTACGTATAAGCTTCAGTTTGGAATCCAAGAACAACATTCTTGAGCTTGAAGTTGGAACTAATTTGAAGATGTTTTATGTTCCTGCATGACTTGATGTCTAAAGTCTGAAGGGAAGGGCATATCGAAAGGAGGTGTCCGGCTAGCCCGTTCAAATCCACATTTGACAACCTCAGCACCTGGAGGCAGCTAAGCCTCTTGCTCGCTGGGATTTCTAAAACACAATTACACAAATTTAACACAACCAATGCCCCATCAAGAGTAGTAGGAGGAAAGTGGTACCATGACAGCGAAAAGATCTTATAGTTCAAGTCTAGCTTCTTGACATAGTTTTCGTCGATTAACTCTATTCGATCATCAAAGACTTGCTCTTGCTCTTTGTTGCCGTGCACGGTCTGCTGAGCCGCTCGTTTGTATCTATGAAATCTTGACAACATCGCTCTCAGCCCAAAGCATTCGATGATAATTTTTTTGTGATCGCCATGTTCATGGCATAGTACTCCCATTGATTTGTCAACACATGTTGCAAGATGATTCCGTATCCCCTCGGCCTTTTTACGTTTACAATCGTATGGATCCATTAGACAACAAAGCACGGAAGGAATTTCGGTGTCAACATCGAAATGAGAGTCTGATACTGAGTTCAAAACACTCTTCCATGTCTTAGACACGACGCTCATGTGGACTTTATCTTCTAGAGGCATGCAAAACAGGATTTGATGCATAATACCTTCTGGCAACTGAGATATTCGATCTACACCGTCTGTTAACATCACCTCCGCCATGTCGCGATTCTCAAAACATTGGCTGCGGAAGCTCTACCGTTTTGTATTCCTCATTCTAATTATCTAAACCTAGCCGGTTAGCTTATATATATATAGAGAGAGAGAGAGATGATTCTCATTCCTTCTTGTTTACGGAATATTAATTATAATCGGACTATCTCTCAACAATCCTTTCCTGCGGCTTACACAATCATTTCCTAAGATGGATTTGACCCAAGTTTTCGGCTGGCAACTGTCAAATATTTGTGACGTTTCAAAGGTTTTTTTGTTTGAGTGCCATTAGGCCCACCCATTATATTTTCTCACTTCACATTAGAGCATATCTAATGGGAGCCTTGTGACCTAGGCAAATTTATAATCTTGTCTCAAAATGATAAAATATATATATATATATATATATGTATTCTAACGCAACAAAATTTGCCTAGTCAAATTGAAGCTAGGCACCTTGCGAGGCCAATTTGCCCAGCCCAAGCCTTGGGCAAAGTGGGACCCACTTGCCCTTTGGAATCCTAGCCTCCTGCCTTTCACAACTAAAACCACAAAAATAATTTGTAGGCAATATCATCACTTTGAGGGGCTACATTTTGCTTCTAGCCTCCGGACCTTGCCAACACATTAGATATGTTCTTACAATCCCTCCCCCATGAAAAGTTAAAAAATTAAAAGTTATTTCTCTATCTACTATTATTACCAAAATAACTTCTATATTGTTGCCTATTTCTGAGGGAGAGAAAGGGCAGGGCAGTAATAGAGAAAGAATAAATTGAGTAGCATTGTTATTCCATGTAAAAAACTAGTAAGCTTCTAGAGACAAACTACATACATATCCTAGGGAAGAAATAAATTAGACTTTCATATGTACTATTAATATTGTTGTGGAATGTGATTGTGTAAATCTAGAAGTAAAATTCAATAGGATTTGGGAGATCAAATCCTTTTATGACTTATTACTTGTAGGGCAAGTAAAACCCGCCACCGTGCATGTAATACAGGCACCATAGCATTTATAGCAGGATATAGGACAACAGATGTTGTCAGCTCCACCTGTCGCTACCGTGCATGTAATACAGGCGCCATATACAAAAAAAAAAAAAAGTGAACGTGGCTGAAGTCATGCCAACGCTAGCCAAGCCAGCAGGTGTAACGGCAGGCAAAACTTGACGGGCTTCATGGATCCATCATTGGACCTCAAAATATTGAGTAAATTTTCAAAATGTGTAGCTATAGTCATTTTCGTCAACTTTGTCAAAATTTTGTCAAAATAAGTTATGTTGGAATGACCATTGCTACAATTGGGGTCCCTCAACTCATCAAAACGTGTAGCTATGGTCATTTTCGTCAACTTCGTCATAGTTATGTCAAAATTAGTTATGTGGGAATGACCATTACTACAATTAGGTTAAAGTTGAGGGACCACTGCTCCAATTGGATTAAAGTTGAGGGACTATTTCTCCAATTGGATTAAAGTTGAGGGACCAATGGTAATGAATTTTTAGTTGAGGGATCATAGCTGTACATTTTGATGAGTTGAAAGACCAATGGTAATGAATTTTTAGTTGAGGAACCATTACTCCAATTGAGTTAAAGATAAGGGACCATTGCTACAATTTACTCTCATATTCCTTTTGTAACAAAGCTATCCTTTGTAATTTATAGAAACTCTGCTACATGTTCTTGTGTAGTATCGATTCCCTTTGTAAACATTCAATACCATTTCCCTTAAAGAAAGTGCTTACATTGTAAACAAAAGAAGAAGTGCTCAAC
>JAOTRO020012014.1:0-15874 GCA_028566515.2 Pyracantha coccinea | reverse complement strand
CCGGAGCCCATAAACAAAACACATTATGGTTTCGGTTGACAGCGGACTCCTACAGCCCAAACAAAAACATTTTGTCATTAAAAATAGCAACAAAAAAAAAAAATGAAAAAGAAAGAAAGAAGAAGATTTCAGAAATTCCATCAAATCCATAAGAGGTACCTCTCACCGCACCTAGTCTGGTTTGTATTAACAATTAACAACACAATTATGAAAAGGTATTTGGAACTAATTTTTTTTTTGCTTAATAAGGGATGACTTCACTTAGTCTGGCTATCAAGTTCGTTGGACGGGTGCTTGCTTAGCTCATGATTAATACATTTTCTTTACTTTAAGGAAGAAAGTTCCAATTAAACACAATTATGATGTTGTACAAAAATCATTAGAACAAACGCTGGCCCTCCACATCATCTGAATGATCCCTCTTCACAAGCTCATCATCTTTCCTAATAAAATACCCCCTTTTTTGTTGGCATATTGGTTGATTTCCTTCTTGTATGGAATTGTCAATTTTTTTCCTGAATTTTAAATTTAGCTGATTACCTTTCTGAATCTTTTATAAATAGCAAATTTTCCTCCCGGTGTTAGATTTTAAAAAATTTCATCTAATATTCCATCTATCTTGATCTCACTAACGACACATGCATGACAACAGTATAAGGGCAAAAATGATGAAAATTAGATGAATGAAGCATTGGATAAAAATTTTATAATCTAACGTAAGGGGAGAAACTATTTATAAAAGTTCATGGGGATAATTGGTTAGAATTTAAGTTCAAGAAAGAAATTAGCTAATTTTAAAAGTTTAAGAGGCAATCGGCTAAAATTAAAGTTAAAGAGAGAAATTAACGGTTCTATAAACGTTCAAGAGACAAATCCACTAATACTTCTTATTTTGTTTTACCATAAACAATTATTAATTTTCTTCGTTTCTTTTGCTTTTGCAGGACCATTTGTGATGCTAGAAACTGATAGGGTCTGGACCACCTGGATATGAACTTTAGCTAGAAACTGATTCACATCTTTTGATTTTATTGTGTTGAATTGACTAATAGAAAGGCAGTGATTAGGGTTAGCTTTCCTTGGGCAAGCAGGTACCTAGCTAATATAAAGCAACAAAATGAATGGTAAATTTTTGGCATGTCTCTTTTACTCACTAATGAACATGAGTCAAATAATCATTTACCTGTTTCTCATTAATTTGAGGATTACTTAGGCTGTGGATAAGTGCAATCAAAAGCATCTGCTCAGTAGTGCTTTTCAGGTCATAAAAGCGTTTTATGAAGAAGCACCAACGAATTTCAGACATATGCGCACTTCCTAAAACTCTGTGTGTGTTAAACCAGTTAATCACTTTGAAAAGAATCATGAGCAAGTAAGAAGTGGAAAATTAGGTTGAACTCTAGCGTTTTAATTAAGTTGAAGGTTAATCATATATAATTAAGGAAGGCTTTTGTTGTGATTAATTAACAAAAGCTATCTCATCTCATGAGGACAAGTGAAGCCCATGCAAATGATTTTAGCACATGGAGAACGCCACTGCCTACTCCGAATGTGCATGCTCATCATCATCCTTGAGACTTGAGAGAGTTTTAATTTCCCAAATATATAGATAACATCAACCCTATGGAACTTCGAAAAGATTTTCAGTGTACCAAAAACATAGTTCGATACACTAAGTGTTATAATACAATTAATTAAAATGTTTTTTTTTTCGAGTTTCGAACAAATTGTATTATGACATTTGGTTTACCGAACTATATTTTCGGCACACTGAAAAATCTCTCTAGAACTTCACACCCTCATCTGTCTCCCCTCATTTTATATTTATAAGACAGACACCCTCCCATGATAGCATTCCATTTCCCGGAGGACAAAATCACAGAGAATACAATGCTGCATAATATTCCAAGAAACCACAGCTTTATTATACAAGTAGGTCAAGAAACCCTCCTCCATCGGCAAAGCTCAGACCCTCATCGTCAACCTCCCAAGCTGAACTTGTCTGCGATGAAAATCTTCAACCGCTTCAGGAAGATAATAATGAGGCTCGTGTTTTCTGTCCCGTCTCGATCGACCAGAGGCACGTCGTCGTCGGGAGCTACGAGCACTACCAGGCAAAGGAACAGTAGCTGTGACAGATTTGAGCCTCCGAAGACTTCATGCAGTTCGCACTACTCGTCGCATTCGCATTACAACGAGGCCATCGCTGACTGCATCGAGTTCTTTAACAAGTCATCTTCTAGCCAAGAGGGTAGTTTGGATGATGGAGAATTCAACGTAATGGTTTGATTTATCATTCCCATGCATCAATCCCAATATCACATATCACATATGGTTTGGTTACTACTTGTGTTTAATATTTGCCTCATTTTTTCTTATAATTAATTTGCAATCTTTGTTTTCATCCCAAGCGCATCAAAATGACATGTACTGTGACTTCGGTGTAATGATAAACGCTCTTATCCAGTTGCACGTTAAATATTTGATTTGTTTGCCTTTCATGTCTCTTACAATGTGGGATTTAAACCTACAACGTACTGTTTCGGTTTGCTTGTGCTATATATCCTCCAATATATTCATGAAAATTAAAACAACCTTTACTAAACATATCCATATTTTTCTTAATGCATGCATTAGTTTTGTTTAAATTATTTCTCATTGTATTATTTTCACTGGAGCTGGGTTGAATTTTGAAAAAAGAATTCCCAAAAAGCGAAATGACTGTTGTTTCTAGCCAAGTTGAGAGGAGAAAATTTTCATTAGGACACCATGACCATGTTATTCAAAAGGAATCTCTTACAAAAGCATTAGATTTTTTGTGCTTTGGTCTCGTCTTACTCCGTAGTGATTCTATCCAGTTTGAAAGTTACTCTAATTAGATCTTACTCCATGATGATTCTATCCACTTTAAGAACTACTCTAATTAGACAATTTTATCGAAATTTCTTTCATGCTCCGTATTTGTTGTCGGATGTCGAAAAAACTCAAAGCACATATTGTTGCGGGCTGTCCATCTATAACTAGGCTGGTCCTGGTCCAGCGGCTCCAGCCCTATGTTTATATGGCCCGGTTTATTAAAGTCCATTTCATTAAGGCCCATTCAATTGACCAAAGGAAAGGATACACTACTCTAATAATAAAAAATATGAAATAAAAAAGGTCCCTAGTTTAAGAACGAAAATGAAAAGGAACATAACAGCAAGCTTAAAGGGTATCAAGCAAGCTAAATTATTAGGTACTCCATTGAAGGATGCTGATTTATAAGGTATTTTCGTTGAGAAATTATTATGCAGTACTGGAATACAGTCACATGGTATAATCAATCGACATGCAACGTTATAGTTTTATTTTATCCCGAACCAGATATGCAATGGATTAAAAGAACTAAAACATAGAAAATACACTTTTACAAAAAAAAAAAAGAAAAAAGAAAAAAAGGGTGAAAAGAGTTGGGATGCAATCTTCTTGGAACCAAGAAGCATGTGTGTGCATGTATGTTGCATCAAGCATAAGCAACTGGCGAGCTTCCTTTCTTCTTAGAAAAGATCCCTGCAATCAGAGGAATCAAGGGCTTCTTCTTTTTCTTGAGAGAAGGGTGTCTTTCCAGTGTTTCCTCAACACCTCCTGGCGCAATCATCACTTTCGCAAGGGAAGGTGGATTTGCAAATGTCACATACCTTTTCTTTTGGAACTCAAAACTTTCATCTTCCTCACTAAATGCTTGTGGTTTGGCTTCAAACTTGGTCGAGTCTTCGTTGAATATCCTGACGTCTTCAATCTCGGTTTCTATGAAGTGTTTTTCGTACTCTCGTTCCTTCAGTTGCTGGAGCTCTCGCTTTGTGTGTTCGAGCTCCTGTTTTAGAGAAGAGAGGCAGTTTTCCATGAGCTCACTTTCTTCTCTGGCTTTCTGGAGGCTTTGTTTTGTGTCCTCTAGTTCTGCTGTCACAGTTCCAATTCTGGATAATGCAGGGTTATGCCCATTTCTATTTGCTTCATTCTGCATCTATATACGGATCATGTTACAAAAAAAACCAATTAGCATCGAAATCAAATGCATCCCTTAATTAAAAATATAATTTTATCAGTCAAATATATGTAAGTAAAATAGTATGGGGAGAAATTTTCAGAATAATGACTTTCATGTCACGTCACTTTACGTTAACAGTCACACACAACGTGATCTCCATGCATTTAGATCCATTCAAAATGGTCCTTGTGAAACCAAATTTGTAAATATCCTTTTTATATGTGTCTTGTGCGTACGAGTGATGTGACACAAAAGTCTCAACTCTAGAATCTCTCCAATTAAGAGTCATACAAATATTTAATAGTGCAACAAATAGTAAAGGAACCATGGATGCTTGCTTTGCTTGCTTGTGAGCCCTCCTAAAGTCTAAATAAACGTTAGTTAATTTTATTTAAAAAGAAAAAGTAGTGATAGTGCAAGTGCATAGCATATAACTTGGCATCTCTTCATATGAAAGCCAAGAAGATTAGATTCCCTAAAAGTTGATTAATAAGGAATTAGGCCTCGTGATGATTAGCGTTCTTTGCTTATAGTCTCATACATATATCAAACTATACATATTTAGCTTTATATATTCCACCAAACATGATAATTAAGGACAAGTTGTACTTAGCCACAAGCAAAGCATATATGATTGACTAGCTTCTAGCAAGACCAACAAAGAAATTACATTTTGTAGAGGTTGAAATCAACGATGCACGAATACATACAAATATTGATTACAATACAATACAATAGAATATATGAATCGTAGAAATACAAATTTTTTATTAAAAATGTGTACAAATTACGAAAAATTTCCGGAAAAAAACTTACATGCATGATAGCTAAGCTAGTTAACATAAGTAGTAACCCTTAACCTAGCTGATAACCCTAATGCAATTATCAATGTGGTTAAATAAATTAAGGGGAACATATGTTATATAAGGGGTGGAGGATATGAAATTGAAAGGTGATGAAGGTTGATGATGAATGATGCACCTGTTTGAGCTGGGAGGCATAGAGCTCTCCGGCAAGAACTTTTTCTCCGAACAACGCAACGGCCTCTTTGACAGTGCGGAAGGGTCGCCTCGTATCAATCTCCGCCCTCCTCGTCCTCGTCGTTTGCATTCCTCCTCCTCCTCCTACTTCTTTCTCCATGTTCACTTTGGAAAATGTTGCACTCCTAGGGTTGAAAGAATGAAAGGAAAGAATGTGTTTTTTATTTGGACTAGTACTACTTGAGAGAGAGAGAGAGAGAGAGAGAGAGAGAGAGAGAGAGAGATGGGGTGGCTGGTTAGACTGACAGCTTAGAAGTGAGGGAGAGGGAGAGAGGGACTCACAGGGGGTTATAGGAAGAGGTGGGGAGGTTGAATTCGTTTCTTCGCGTCCACTTCACTGGATATCTGTTCATATCTGTGAATGCGAAAGGCGGTGGGTGGGTGGCTTCGTGGACTCCGGCAATAGAGAGGGACTCTTCGCCAAATGCCCAACACACACACACCAACAGAACAAACTCCACCAATTCCAACCCAACTCTACTAGTATTGGGCTTGCCTACAAACTACCAACATGGACTACAATCCACAAGTAGTAGTAGCGCTTACATATTCTGGTGCTTTACCACGACATTTCAGACTAATGACTATATCGTGTAAAAATATAAAAACACATGACATCGTATTAATTGTTTAGCGAATAACGAGTGGAATCCCTTCTCCCTTATAGCACCCGACGAATCTCCCTTTTAGCACCCAATGAACAGATGAGAGGACACACATGAACGTTAATTTGTCAAAACTGATCGACGGCCGCAAATCAAGGTTGATGAAAATTTGAGAATTTCAAAGGGAGAATAATTAAGTCAATAGTTAAAAGGTTTAGGATGAGAATCATCAATCATTCTCAACAAATCATTTTCAATAACCATATTAACAAGATCTTAAGCTCGGCCAGATTGCTCTTCATTCGCCTTGTGTTTTACAAAAAATAATATTTGATGGGACGGGAGAACATATAAAAAGGAAATGCTGGCGGTCCAAGTCACGGTAAGCATATTAGGACAGGATATATACTAAAAAACTGTGAAAAAACATGTTGCAAGCAATTCGATATCTACCTAACAGCACCTAGCACAGATCGTTGTTGCGTCTCGCATCCACTAGTCCACATTGTTTTATCTGTCCAGTCCCAATTGTTGTCCAAACACTCGTCTTAATCACAAATTTGACGATATTCTAAATTTTTCTAATTAATAGATGGAGAGTTAAATTTAAATAAAGTCACACTATCTAATTATGTAACTTATATTGAGCTTTTAAGTGGTGGATTGTGTGGGTAAATAAGTTACATCTGAATTCAAATTTTCCTTCTCTTGTAATGTAGCTTAGAGTAATATTATCGCAATGACGACTTAACTCTTGATTACTGTTAAGTTAGTTAGCTGTTTAGCTAGCCAAAAACTGTTGGGAACATTTTGCCAGTTGCCAACTTTCAAATACCTAGAAAAGATTACAAGATAAATTCCCTTTTACAATCTAGACTTAGACAATCAAATTTCAGTAATAACGTGTGTAACGAAATTTGCCTTTTTGGATATCCAAAAAAACCTAGTGAAATCACTAGCAAGAATTTTGATTTCTCAAGCAATTGTTTCTCAAGCAATTCAAATTAGCCGTTGGATGTTCACGTTGACCAAGACCGTCAACGGAGACACGTCTCCTTTACCCAAGTACGCCAGCTCCCTCTCCCTCTTCCTCTCTCTCTTACCCGCCCCGCTACTCGTTGGAACTCCGAAACGACATCGCACAAAGAAAACCAAAAGTTGGTAGCTTTCGTCTCTTCAATTTTGCTTCGACAATGGTACTCCTCTCTAAACATTTCCAGTATTATTTGATTCGATTTCGAAATCTGACCCGATCCGATTCGTATGGCAGATCCGATTCATACTGTTACAGAACCGGCAGGGAAAGACCCGGTTAGCCAAGTACTACGTTCCTCTCGAGGATTCCGAGAAGCACAAGGTCGAATACGAGGTATGATCCACACCTAATTCCCCTTTATTACAATTGATATTCAATTTTTAATTGTAATTTGCTCTTCAAGTTTCGAAATTTCTAGGGTTTTTGAATTCGATGGTACTTGCAGGTTCATCGTTTGGTGGTCAACAGAGATCCCAAGTTCACAAATTTCGTCGAGGTTTGTAATTTAATTTGTTGGGATTTTTTTAAATAGTTTGGTTAAACCAAAGATTTAATTTTCTAAATTAATTTGCAGTTCCGTACACACAAGGTTATATACAGGAGATATGCAGGGTTGTTTTTCTCACTGTGTGTTGATATTACTGATAACGAGCTGGCATACTTGGAATGCATTCATCTGTTCGTTGAAATTTTGGATCATTTTTTCAGCAATGTTTGCGAGCTCGATTTGGTCTTTAACTTTCACAAGGTCCGTTGCTTGTTCTCGCCTTCGTTTTGATGTGATTATCTGCTTTCGTATTTGGTTCCCGAGTTAGTAGTAGTCACCCTGCGCTGATTATATTCACGAAACTTAACTTGGATAGTGGTAGGAGTAGATATATATGAAATAATGAATCGGCCATACTACTGGAAGCCGTTGATTTTTGCGAATTCAAGCCTGTTGTTTTCTCCTCCAACATTATACCATACCTTGCGGTTTTCTTACTGTCAGTTGATGTTAGGCGGCAACCAAGTCAGGCTGCATGGTAGATGCCAGTACCTAAAATTGTAAATACCTTGGTGTTGTAGAGTTTCTTCTCCGCTCGTGAGTATATATGGGTTTGGTTGTTTGTTATCTTACTGATTAATGTTTTCTGTTTTCATTTATGGAAGGTCTATCTGATACTTGATGAGTTCATTCTTGCTGGAGAGCTCCAAGAAACAAGCAAGAAGGTAAGACCATGAGAATGTCGACGAATTATTTTCATGTGAAGTTTTGTCATCAATGCAGCTTTTCTTCTGTTTCTCCTGCATTTTGCGTTTGTATGCTGTTAGAATGGGGACAGGCAACAGAAACCTTGGTTTTTTGTAATCCATTTTGGTCTGGGGACCCTTTGATCTGATTTATTGTTAATCATCATGTATCAGGATTTTGTGAAAGAAAGTCTGTGCCTTTCATTGCCCCTCACGGGTCTTCTCGTTCTTTCCCCACTAGCTCTTGTCTTGTTTTGTAGAGTACACCAAGAAACCAAAATCCTCACTCCAACTTGTCTAGATCGCTCTATTTATTTCCCAGTAACTACCTTGCTTTTGTGCCTTGTCGTGTTTATACTGATGTTATGTAATCATTGGTATCATTTGTGGTCTGAATTTGGTATATGGTTATCTGCAATGCAAGTATACAATATCAAAGATATCTGGTTTCATGAATTTTTTGTTGTGCTTGCAGGCGATAATAGAGAGAATGGGGGAACTCGAAAAACTAGAGTGAAGATTATCCTTGGGTGACAAGGTTTTAGGATTGAAGTATTGGTTCTTTGTTTCTGCGGATTGTTTCAGTCAATTCTTGTATCGCCATTCCTTGTGTGAATTCCTTTCGTGTAGTAAACGTCAATTGAACTTGAAGGTTTCTCTTTTTCATATCTCCTCTGTACCCGGTTTTTCCCCCATTTTGTCATTTGTGTTTGAAATACATATTCATATAATTGAAGGCATATATACGATCAACGGTGTATTTTTCAGTTTTTCCGTTTCCAGATAGGCACTTTTGTAGTTTATATGCAAGTTAGCAGACAAATCAGTTTTCTTTGACATTGCTTGGAACAGGGGTCGTGTTATGTTGGCTTCGGTTGCTAAGGTGAGAGCTTCTATCCTGCTGCGCGGACCAAAGGTATTGTTGAATGAATGCATGCATTTCGCGGGGACCTTTCGATCCCTTTTCAGTTCTACAGGTGTTTAACTTGAATTGTAACAAAGCAATGTTTAACCCCATGGAAAACTGGACGTTTTCGGGTGAAATCCATTGATTAACCTGCATATTCTTACGTTGTGTGTTCGACAATGCGTTACTGATTTGAGATATCGTTGTTGTGGAAGGTAGGTCTCTCTTTTTGAGGATTGCAAACGAAATATGCTTTCGATAGCTTTGAGATCAGATCACGTCCTTCGAGTGCAAGACAACGTTGTACAAACGAAGTGCCCTACGAAAGAGACCAAACATCAACCAAAATTACCAAAATCTTTAGACCTAAGCTAAATTTTAGGAAGTCTTAACAAAACTCTTGGTACTGTTCATTTTTAACATTATTACATTAAAGACATTTTTACTCTAAAAAGTCACTTATGGTACTATTCACTTACAACACCTTTTTGTCCTATTAGTTAAAACTCAGCGTTTTCAAACATTTTTCATTAATTTTCCTTAAATTTTATTCCCCAAGTCTTTCAAATTATTGGCTCTGTTTCGATTTAGAAAAGCCGAAGCCATTTTCCGAAACACAAGCCAAATTTGATCCCCAATGCAATGTACTTTGTTGAGCACAAACATTTCTAATTTTCTATTATCTTCTTTGTAAAGGATGAACAATGTGCCTCAAATATGTTCGTGAAACGATTACTACAAAACCTTTGCGACCTAATAGTCTAGGGCATTTTTCCTACGAACAGAATGCCTCAGCTTATCAAGCCATGGCCGAAATGCCGGGTGATCATTTATACATGTTCATATCTTATTGAGTCGCGATAAAGTTAAGCAGCAAGTCCCCACTTCTGAACAGAAGAAAGAATGAAATAATTTAGGAACCAGCTACTTCCCAACAGAACTTACTAGAGGCGCTCGCTGCAGAGCAACTGCAGTGGCATTGCACTTCCAGCACGAAATCCACCTCCAGATTCCTCGTACACGGAAGGTAGGTGGTGTTCCTGTCGTTTCACCCTGCCGGGAGGAAAAGATGAAGTGACAGCCATTAGCTGTTGTTGAGACAGTGGTGCGTACTTGGGACCAACAAGTTCAAGTGTTGAAGGGGATGGAGACATTAGACCTTGGCTGCATGGAATCAGCATCATATCCTGCCTTCCATTTTGCCAACTGGGAACATGAACTGCGGGCGCTGAAGTTCCCACCGGCCTGTACTGAGCGGCTAAGTGAGCGGCCCAAAGCCTCTGCTGATGCTGTTGGAGCTGTAGATGGTGCTGTTGAGGTTGCTGCTTTGTCGAGGCCGTGGGGCTTGCTTGAGGACCACAAAATGGGTTGCCATGATATGGAGATAGCTGCATCTGGCCCTACAATCAAGTATTATTTCGTAATTTTAGAACTTTGCATTCAATGTTTATATTCAACACTATTACTATAGGTCTAAAATAGTAAAAGGTCTGCTTAATTTGTTAAAGATGATTAGGATAACTCTCAGTTGTCCCTCTCAACCTCCCGCTGCGTATAAGATTAAAGCCTGGTTCTATTAAAGTGAATCTAAGCTTTACAGAAGAACTGGAATAAAAAGAAAACAACTAAAGGAGAACGGAAAAACCTGCTGCGACACTGAAGGATAGCTAGGGTGAGCAGAAGAGCTGTACTGAGACGGGGGCAAAGAGAAAGGTATGAGTGTGTGATGTTGCATGAGAGGATGGATATAAGTAGCTTGGGATTGTGACGATGGCTCCATCCCATTTCTAGATCTGCTAAAACTATTATTACTTTCTGAGCCACCACCTCCAGCTGACAATGACAGGAAATCAATACTCTGCAAGAAATGAGACCAGTGAGAACATCATCAAAACCCTGCGATGAACAAATAGCAATTACAACACTAAGCTTTACCTGCTTTGGTGAAGTATATGCCCGACATCCCATAGCGAACTGTGGCTGATCTTGATGGAGTTTCGTCTGCTGCAGTGTACCGTTCTTAGCTTCGGTTGAATTTTTTTCTGAAATAGAAATACCTATACTACTAGTAGAAACAATCCCGTTTAAACCATTGTTCAATTTAGCATTGATATTAACTCCCAGAAAAGCCACTTGTTTTGATCCTTCTTGTGGTCTCATTTGATTAGGCTGTAGCTGTATCTTATTTTTACGCTCGGAGTTTTGTAAAGCCTGAATTAAGTGACTTATGTAAACATGAGCTGCGCACTTCTTACACGACCTTCTACCATTGAGAACAGTAGTCACCTGTGTAGTTGATAGTCCACCATACCCTCAATCAGAAGCTTCACATGGTATTGAAATTTGAGAAGAAAAGAGTGGCGCATATTGAAATTTTAAAATAGCCGATAATCATACAATGGAATCATTAGAAAATTGAAATTCAACTCTTCACCTTTCCAAAAGACGAACCATTTTGGACCGAAGCTCTTGAGGTAGACAAGGCAGCATCCAGCCAGTGCGGAATTTTAGCAGGAGACCTTGAATAGATAAAAAGCATGAGAAACGGGAAAAATACAGAGAAATAAAACTTATCTTGAAAATTTAATCAGGAATGAAGACAATTACTGTGACGATGATGATGGACTATCATTCCTAGCACCATGAGAGACACTTGAAGACAAGCCAGGCCACAATACTGGACCTTTGAATCAAAGAACCAAAGATTATGTCATCTTGAATAAATTGATATGCAATGCAATACTAAAACACTGCTTTTCACAAGTGAAAGTGAAATTACAACCAATAGTGAAGACTTTTCAGCAAACAAGAACTATACCATTTTTCTTGGTTTCCTGGTCCGTATCGTGCAGTACAATTTGACCCCCAACAGTTGGGTTCTGAAGAATAATCCAAATCTTAAAATCAAACCGATCTCACCAAATGATATTTGACTTAGACTTGATGAGTTAATGCTTACCAGCTCCAGTGCTATTACTGGTTTTCTCTCAGGAATTGAGGACAACTCTTGCACAGGCTGCTTTAACCTGCTGGGAGATTAGAAGTGTGATAATGCTTAAAAACGAAACAGATAGGCGGACACACAAACACGCAATGAAATAGAATACAGGGATGGAAGCCAGAATAGGTTGAAGAGTACCCACCGACTATCCAGGCTTAGATCAGATATGCAAAAGTTGACAGCATTGCTTGTAGCAGGCTTTTCATTGCACCCCTCAACTTTCACTGACAACGACGAAACATTCAGATTTTGAGGAACTGAATTATCTGAATTTATACTTGATTTCCTGCTGTTAGGTGATTCAGGCTCTTGTTGAGTACTGGGTTTGTTCAAACAATCAACTTGATCATTTTCTTTTGCTAATCTTTCTACATTTGATGGACCGGCAGCCTTGGTAGCTCTCAAGGGGGTGTTTGAACCCGATTTATCATTTCCAACTGCAGAAACCAAATCCTCCAAATAAATTAACAGTTTGGCACAACGGCATATATTTAAGAAAAAGAAGATTTTTATAGAAGTGAAATACGAATCAACCTTCAAATGCAGGTGTCAAATTCTCCTTTGACTCTGGCAAAGCTGAAGGATTTGCATCTAATGATTCGCAGTCTACTTTACTATTATCATTTGCGTCGTTTCTGGGAAACAGTCCGGCCAAAGCATACAACGTCTCCACAACTTCTTCCTCATCTTTGGTGATTTCTGAGCCACCTTGTTTCTTCACAAGCAATTTCGAGTATATGCATTAGAGTTGCAAACAGAAAAGGCAAACATAACGAAAAGAAAACATCAAAATAGCAAGATGGAGATGACTACCAAGTACGGTTTGGACTTATTTACACCATCCCTTTTCGGGGATTCGCTTCCACGCATTGTATGGCTCACCTTCTTTGCATTTGGTGAAGACGGGGCCGGAGATGCAGATTCACGATTGCGCTTCTTCATTGCTGCAAGTACAAGTGCATAAACAATTTCAAAAAGGCACAAGACATTCAAACTTCTTACAACAGAATAAAACGGGAACTGTTTCATTTTTTTTTTTTTTTTAATTCCCCATAATCCGAAAGGGACCCGAATCATTGAAAGCCATTAAAGTATCTCCTTTGGAAAAGTAAAACTACAGAAACAAAAGGAGGGCAAAATATCAGACCCAAATATAATAAATAATTAATAAAAGTGGAAGCATCATATTAAATAGAATTAAAAGTTGGGGAAAAAACTGACGAAACCTTACTTCCCGAAAAAGAAAGAAAAAGCGGAAAGCTTCGGTTTTGCTTGACTTCTAATCCAGAATTATATCTTAAACCAAAGTAAAACAAACTCGAAAAACTCCCCAGAAGACCCACCAAAGAAATCAAATCCCAAATAATTAGACCAAAAAATAATTAACTAAAAAATGGAAAATTTAGCGTTGAAATTAAAAACAAAGATAAAAGAGCAAAATTTTCCACTGTTAATTCTAACCCACATACCTGATCGGAGCTTCCGTGGAACAGAGGCAAGATCAACGCCATTGCAATCATCAAAGAACTGGGGAAGCAAAACGAAAAATTAAAAACAGAGGAATAATAACACGAATCAAAGATTTTGGGTAATCGATAGAAGTAAGCAAACCTTTCTGGGAAGCTTAAATCTCTTAGTGGGGAGCTCATCGTCTCTGTCAGGCAAGTCGCAACCCATTTCGCAGTCTCGAAAGCTCGTTGTTTTTGCAGTACCAAGAGCACTCAATTTTCTGAGCCTCTCTTTCTTCGTTGATTTTCCAGAGAGCACAAAGTCCCCACCACCATCCAAACCTTCAAAATTTCAAAAGAACAAAATAAATGAACAGCAACAACTCAGAGAAAATAGTGGTGATAATTATAAGGGAAGCAGGCACGCATTATCTGCAAGGCTTTTATCAGAAAGCTACACAGATAAAGACAAGTACCCATCAAGCGGCTTTTGGAATTTTCCCGGCCGTTTTTTGGAATTTTCCAGGTGAGAAAATTCCAAAAATTCGAAAACGGTGAAATATTTATTGGGATTTTAATGTTTTACAATGAAGGAGCTTGGTGGTGGTGTTGTTGGGTCCAGAAGATTGCTTGAAGCGAGTGGCTCCTCCGCCACGTCTCACGTCTCGATGCTTGGTGGCAGGTGGTACTAACATCTGGAATTTGAAGGATTCTGGACCGTCTGATTGAGCTCGAGGAACAGATCCTTCGCCTCTCTGCAAATTTTGAGCTCAGCTCTCTAAAATCTTCAAACTTGGATCGCAGAACGATGAAATGGAAGAAACCCGGGTGAGGAAAACGAAAAGACAACAGAACCCAGATGCTGGATTGGGGTAATGAGGTGGAGGCAGAGGTGCTGAAGAAGAAAGTGAGCGAGAACAACGTGTAGAGAGAGAGAGAGAGAGCGTGAGTTAGTTTTTTATTATTTGTTTCTTTTTGTGGGTATCGATGGCTATTTAGCGAAACGAAAAGGTCGCCGGAAAGAGAACCGAAAAAGTCGGGTTTGGTTTTTATTTTATTTTATATTGGTTAAGCAAAAAAAGAGAAAATCGACGATTTATTAGTTGTTTCGATCGATTGCCAGATATCTCTCCGTTTTTTCTGTGGAAGTGAAGAGAGCTCAGAAAATAAGCAGAAGCAGAAGCAGAGGAGATTCAGAGAGGAGGAGGAGAAGAAGAAGAAGACAAAAGTAAAAGCGATTAAAGGCAAAGCGATTTGTAAAAAAGCCACTGAAATGTAAAGCACTTCGCTCCCCACCTCGTGCCCAGAGAATCAGGTTCTTCCTAGAGAGAGAGACGTAAAGGGTAAAGAGAAAAGGGAGAAAAAGGGTGTCTGCGACTGAGAGACCCGTGAAATCAAATGTCAAATGGAGAGAGAGAAGAGTTAGATCGCATTAATATATTGAAATTGAAAGGAGAAACAATTAATGCTCTCGATTCGATTAGAAACCCAATTTTCTTCCACCCAAACCCACCAAATTAAATCCAACAATTTCTCTCTTTATTTATGATCCGAACCCATTCATTGAATTCATCAGCTTCACCCAAAAGCATTTATGGGCAACGTTGAAACCGAAGGCAGACGAAGAAGCCCGAAAGACCAAAGCTTGAATTTTTGAAAACCAGAGAGAGAGAACAGAGGAAAGATAAGCAGAAAGCCAAACGCAGAAGCCAGAAAGCACGAACTTGCTTCCCAAAAGACGGAAAGACCGAGGCTTTTTTCCATGCTTTCCCTCCCTCCTCACGTCATTCCACCATCGACGGCTTACACACACTCTCTATCAGTCTGCGGTCCCCTCGCAGCCGTTAGATCACACACAATCTTTTGATGGATCGGGGCAACTTTATATCCCGCGTGGCATCCTACATCAGATAAACCTCCCACCCCTGCCCTACCACTTCACCTCCGCCGCGCTCGGCCGTCCGATCGCTTTCTCCCTCCCTTGCGAAACCCAAATTTCTTAAATCCGACGGTTGTTACGTTTCCTCGTGGAGGCACCCGAAAATTCTCCGTACGAAACGATTGTGCTTCTTTCTCTGTACCTCCCTCTTCCCACACCCACAAATTATATTTTCTCACGCACACCCCATGTGCATGTACGTATTATATACCGTATCTCTACGAATACGTACACATACAATGTGCGTATACAACGCGACTCGGTTAGGAGGACGGGAAGGAAGAGTGGAATAGTACACTGTAGAGTGGGGGCGACTAGTGACACGCCCCAGGATGCGCGTGGGAAAATGCAGGAGTGATTGTACAAAACGGGTGTGTCAATCTGTGAGTGTCTTAGTGACACTAAAATCTGCGGATGTGAAAGCAGCTGCAGAAGGTAGGAAAGTCATCATCTGCAGATCTCTTTCACCTAATTATCTTCATCAAATTATCTGAATTCTTGAAATTTGATTCAACGGTCATACTTTAAAAATTATAATAACTTTAACCGTTATATCAAATTTCAAATGACTGGATTGTTTTGTAAGAATGATTGGATGGAGGGAATCATCTATATATGTGTGTATATCTGTATGGATG
>JAOTRO020011342.1:0-15883 GCA_028566515.2 Pyracantha coccinea | reverse complement strand
CCCCCCCCCCCCCCCCCCCCCCCACAACAACAAAAAAAAATTATAAAAAAAAAACCAAAAACAAAAAGAAAAAAACGCAGAAAAAATTGATCAAAACGACGACTAAAGACACCCAAAAAAACCAAATTGGAAAATCATGAGGGCAAATATCTACCAAGAACTCACCCAAATAGAATCCAATGAGGAGAATGAATCAGCGGGAGATGAGGAAAGCGGCAAGCCAAATAGAACTCACCCAAAGAGAATCCAATGAGGATAAAAAGGTTTTTTCAGTTCCTACAAAAAAAAGGCCTGCTTTTTTTTCATTAACAGTACTAATAACACAATCATACATAATTTTTTGGCCATCTTTAAGTTGTGTTACCAAAATAGAATGCTCATGACCTAAATCATCACAATTATAATTCAATTCTTCCCTCAATAATTTGTTCCTAATCTCTGACATTTTTCTTTCATCAAGCATTGGTAAATTATGATCTTTCAAAGAGCTAGATGATGCATTGAAAAGTTGCTCTAATTCAAATAGAAGGGAATTTTTTTTAACTCAAATTCTGGTAGATTCAGAGATGGCATTGCAAAAGATTTTCGAATTTTATACAAAATGTCATCAAACATATTTCGCCAATGAGTCTCAAAAAGATGTTCGGGATTTGCTATTTCACAAAATAAAATCATTGTAACAAACAATTGTTTTAATTCAGAACATGATGCAATGTGAACTGCATTTGTTAAAGCTTCAATCCACTCTTTGTCATCTCCTAGTAAAGCCAAACACTTACATGCAGCCTGATATGATGGTTGAATTATACCATTTATAGTTTTTATGTCATCAAAGTTAAGAACACCTTTTTGAATATTGAGAAGCATTCTTAAATAGCATACTTCACCAGATGCAGAATGCACGTAAGCAATTATGCATATGGATACTGTTTTTTTTCTTTTCCTAGGCTTCCAAATCTTAAGTCGAGATTTCCATACAAATTTTGATGGCAATTCTGCATAAGTTAATGTTCGCGATTCACAAAAAGCTTTATTTGTTTCAAACTAGCTTGTCAACATTGTATGTTCCAAAGCTTTTTTATTAACAATTAATTCAAGTGATCGATCACCATTGAAGACTATAGTCTGTTCTAAAGGTAGATTCACTGGCAATCGTTCAACAGAAGGTTCTCTAATATGAATTGGAAACTAAAATAATCTCCAAACAGCTTCGTATGGAGATATATATATATATATATATATATATATAATTAAAAGATAAGCAAGTATTTCATTATTTGAATTCTCTTGAAAAGAAATTCTTGCTCGATCAAAACCCTTATTTATGTATTTGAAAAGATATTTTATAAGCCTCGATTGACAACATGACTCAACATTTATATGTGCTTTGGACCTTAATAATAAATTTGAATTATAAGGTACAACAAAACTATTGTCAATTTGCATCCCATTTTTAACCACAAATTATGATGGATCATCACGACGCCTATACACAGGAAAAACATTTGTTTCAAAACTTGTTTCACTCTTATATTGTTTAGGAAAAAGCTTTGAACATTTACCATCTCGCATGCACTGAGAATTTAGATTAAGTTGCCTGCAAGGACCATGAATCATGAATTGGCTGACAATTTCCTAAAGGTCAGGATTTGAATTTTTATTCTGTATTTCAGCTGAAATAATTGAATCTATATCATCAGCGGAGAAACATTTGTAACCTTTTTTCAACCAAATTAAGATGTGAGCGTGAGGTAAACCTCTTTTTTGAAACTCGATTGTACAAATATATGTTCGTAATCAAGTGAGAAAACATATAAAAGTAAAACACAATGAGTTTCATAATAAAGGAAAAAATTAGAGAAACTAAGAAGTAAATCAATGAGTTTTGGAAACTCACCTGCTTCAACTTCTCCAAAAGGTTCTCCTGATTTTATGTAATTAACCATATCATTAAGTTTCATCTTGAAAACCCTAGAAATAATGTCTGGTCTATCTTCTGACTTGTATCCAATCTTTGAATCAAACTCTCTCGTAATTTCAGGTCATTTGACATTGCAAGTGAAAGTTATGAACAAATCAGGATTACCAAATTGTCTACAAATAGCCATTACATCTTGATAGTTATTAAGCATATATCTAGGGCTTCCTGTGTATGATCTAGGTAATATTACTTTCCTCCCTATGTTATTAGCATCGTGATCACCCTTTGATACAACGTCGTAAATACCTTTATACACCTCACTTCGCAAGTTTTTTTTTTGTTTTTTCTAATGTAATCCAATCGATCCTCTTCAAGTGTGGCATAAGAATATACCAAAAATTGTTGAAAGAGTCTTCCCCCTTTTAACAATGTATCTAAATGAGGCTCTCTTTCTTGAATTTGATAGGCTATAAAGGCTCTCATAGTCACTCTTCCTCTTTTACATCGACAACTGTTGAAAACAATGTTCAATTTCAAATCAGGTTGATATCCATCTTCCTGATAAGGAAAAAAAATGGGAAATTGCAAAGACATAAACTTTGGATTTAATTTCAAATCAGGTTGATATACTCTATGACAATGTCCCTATTTGAATCAAATTGACCAATATCACCCACTATTAAACCAGCAATTTCAAATTTATTTCTAATCGTTCGGAACACTTGAACTAATTCATTTGATTCATCAAACATGTTGATTAGACCTTTGACAATATTTTCATCAAGCTTGCTATTTGTTTCCTTACAATTAACAACATTGAGACGATTTCTAATCTCATTATTAGTGTTATACACATATAGTTGAGCAAACTTTGGGCACTCACCATCAAGGGGTAACAAAGAACCCATTAAATGATGCACTTGACCACTAATTTTAAAAATGTAAGGGTCTGATCGATTGTTAATTGTGTAATCAACTTGAGCTCCTATTGAAGTAAATGCAAACATGGAATTATAGGCTCTTATATTCTCTCTAAACAATAAACTTTTTTGGCCTTTAGATTTTCTAAAAAATGGGGAGTAGGCATTGCACCTGGGAGTTTAACTTTTCCTTGTTGGCAACAAAAAGAATAAAGAGGCTCATTGTTTTGGGATTTTTGCTTAAGAGACTCTTTTAGCCAAAAAAAGTGCACCACAATAGATGCTCTTGTAATTCTTGTCTCCCAAATCCACTTATTCCACAATATTGCCTATTTAAAAATAAATAAATAAATGTGGAAAAGGGAGAAAAAGAAGAAAAAAATGCAACTAATTAGTAACACAGTAATACACATAATCGACTCAAAATAAATTGTAAGTTAAATAGATAATTACATTGTCTGTTTTTCTGAAAATTGGCTTGACCTTTATTAATTTGATTTGAATTATCAAATGTAGTGACATTGGCACTTGTTTGGACTGTGTTTATACTGTTGGAACACACTTTGTCAAGAATTTTTTGTCTTTTGTTTTGATTTTCAAAGCTTGGTTTATCACAAACTTGTATGCCACTGGAAGAACCAACAAAATGGCCTTCTTGTATTATTTGATTGCGTTTGCTAGTTCTACACCCTCTTAACATAGCATAAAAAAGTTCAAACTCCAAACAACAGATAATTCACTGGGAATCCTTTTAAAAAAACAAAGTCAATAATTAAATATTTAACTATAAGTAAACAAAAATGAAGCAAAACACATAACAATCACATTTGAAACTAATACCGAATGCAGAAACCAATATCAATAACAATTCAAAGAACCTCAATTTACTATCTTTTACAATTGAAACTATATTATAGAATGTTAAATCTTTAGGCTAATTTTTTTATGACAGAAAATAAAATAATTTGAAGCTAAATTAATTAAGTGTTAAATGTTTAGGCCTCAAATATTTTTAGGCATACCATATCAACAGTCATCACTTAAAGTAGTATAGTTATTTAAAATAAATACAATGGCTTATCACTTGCAGCCACGTTTCCAATTCCTCCATTTCTTGTGATTTATTAATTTTTCTTCTCTAATCAATGGAAATTACAAAAGTATATTGAAAACCCCTATCGAAGCACATTAATAATCTAACTAATGAATGTGATTCGAGAAACAAACCTTGTTCAAATGCAACCAATCAGATCTCGCCCTTGCATTGCTGGTTCCAACACATCACTCTGTACACAAAATCTCTCAAAAAAAAAAAAAGTTAAATCAATAGGTAACCTACTTAATAGATTAATGTAGGTAGATGTGAATTTGAATCGCTTAAAACTCAAAAATTGCAAAATTTTATAGAAAAGTTTCGGTCAGACCTTATTTCAAAAACATTGCTCTGTTATTCAGATAAAAAAAATCATATCAAAAGAACCCATAACTTTAAAAGAAAAATTGTCCTAAACCCTGCAAATTTAAACAGAGAATTCTAAAAAAAAAAGGTAAATCGATTGATAAAGACATGAGTAAATTAATTTCATAAATACGAAATCATAAACATGCCATTCCTAATACTACTATTGGTATGAACACCTACATAAGGATGCCTAATACTACCTTTCAAATTCCTTGACGAAACTGCCTTGCTTGCCTTATTATTGTTCCGTTGTAGCATGCAATACATATTTCTGTGCATATGAAGAATTTTCTGAGGCCAATGATATAATCCTTAACCGAAACAAAATGCTTTAAACAAAGTGCTTTAATTAGTATGCATTAATGGACCTCTATGTAAAAGAAGAAGAACAAAATTAACTTATTATTCTTCTATGGTCTCATTTTTCCTAGGATTCAGATATTGGAAGTATGGAATTAAAGTCGCTAGTAAGTGAGATAGCCGAGTTCGTATTTGTATGTTCAGGAAGTTGCTCTGAGAAAGGACCTAAACAGTACATGGAGGATGAGTGTATTTGTGTAGATAATCTTTGTGATCGTATTGGTGAAATCGAAAACTTGCCTTCCCCTGGAGCATTTTATGTGGGGGACAACCATACTCATACAAACGAAATTTCCCCTAGTTTCTTTTTGACAAAAGCTGACACAGTTCGACCCGGAAAGTCCACTTGGACTCCAAATCTAGTTGTGCTGGCCGACACCTAGAAGATGACGAAGCCATAAAGTGTAGTGTAATGGAAAAAGAATGTGAATAAATTTAAACCTAAAAGTACCTAAACAAAAAAGTGCGCGGGTGAGCGAGATTGCACCTATTTTACACGTGATGGTAAAGCATAATAACAGTACAGTAATTAGGGTGAGGGTTATACCACTGAAGATAACCATCTCCTGAGATTTGCTAGAACCCTCGTTTACATGTAAGCCCGTCTACTAAACCTAGAAGGGCTAAAAACAAAGTCGAGTGGGTCAACAAAACAATGTTTTGTAAAAACCTTTATTTCGAATAAACTAACCCTTCGCCGAAAAACAAGTATAGTTTCCGTAAAACATACTACGTAAGTATGTAATAAAAGTACAACAACAATATAACCATAAATATGCCAAGTCATGATGTATCAATGCCACAGTAATAAAATCATGTGATAATCAAGTATAGCTATCCATCTAAGATGACACATGAGTTCAAACAGATAAATTCTTACACGAACAGGACTGGGTGTAATCAATATGCTCTAGTACTACGATCACGTGAAGACTAGTGCAGAAGCACGGTCACATACAAGTTGGATTGCCTAATACAATCTACCCGACATGACTGGCATCTAACTTGGATCCAAGGCGAGGGAACAGTGCGATGTGAACATACACGTGAAGGACTGGCCCTGGCCCTTGGGCGAGTACTAACATTGATGCAACAAGAAGAGCATGTACAAATATGTATGAATGTCATGATAGTAATATCCCAACCATGTAACATAATTTATTACATTATATCACAATAATGGTACTTGGCAATATAAGCGTAAAAATGAAGTAAATACGCATTTATGGAAACTAAGGATATTAGGAGCTGACAGATTGGAAATCCGAGGTGCGGATCTTCAGGATCGAGTTACAAATCATTATAAGACGTCCTTAGGAATGTGTTTTATGTCAGTTGCGCGTTCTGTCGATAAGAATCCTGAGTTGTGATTTGATATTTGGGCCCCGACTACGCCATCACGATTTTGTTTCTCGGAACTCATGCGAGTAGAATTTCCTAGTGGGTCACCCATCCTGGGAATGCTCTGGCCCCGTACTCACTTAACTTCGGAGTTCCTACGGAACCCAAAGCCAGTGAGCTCCCAAAAGGCCTCGTGCTAGGAAGAGATGGACATGTACATATAAGGCCTAGAGGATCATCTTCCCTTGGGCGATGTGGGATCTTACATCTAGAACTACAACATAATAACCCACACTATTTATGAAAAATAACAAAATAAACACTATTTCTGTAACTAGAACAAAATAACTCACACTAATTCTGGATTTGAACCAAAGATAATGCATACTATTGCTGGAACTATCACATACTATACACTATTTATGAAATTAAAGTAAACACACACTAGTTCTCATGGTTCTAAAAGACGCTAGGCACAATATAGAAGACATTTCTAAATAAATCTGGCAACTTCCAAACATGGTATACAGAAAAATACATTATCCGGTAAATAGCTATTTTACCCTCCCTCGTTAGTGGAGTCGCTGAGTTTATGTTTGTTCAACATGTCCAAGACTAAGTAGAAAAACAATTTATAACCAATAACAATATGTATGTATAAATCAAGCAATCCTAATGATTGAGTACACAAGGCACAAGAAATTCGATTCAGCAAATTAAATAGTTGAATAAATTATCATTAAAATTTTCAAAATCAATGGCAGACCAACATTTCCATTTCCAATTCCAATAAAAAGAAAGAACAAGTAAAAGTGGATCTGATCTGTAAATGAAGGAAATGAAGCTGAACTTGGCTTATAGGAGACAGAGTTGATCTCCATGACGAGGTGCACGGACACCGAGTCCTCGTAGATGCCCTTGATCTGGATGATGGTGGAGTGCTTGGAGAGGTGGTGCATGATCTGAATCTCCCTCCAGATGTCGTCGTAGTCCCACTGGCGGAGGAGCTTGCGCATGGGGATGGACATGCAGTCGAATTGGGTGTCGGTGAGCTTGTGCGTGTAGAAGTAGGTCGTGCCGAATTGGCCTTGGCCCAATTTCTTGCTGAAGAGGTAATGGTCTATGAATCACGGCGTTTCGTATGGCAATACGGCAATATTGTGTGACTTTTGTAAAGCTTCCTTGCTTGGGAATGCGATCTTCCAATTCGATTTGATTCTCCAATGACGATGAATTTCTTCTGATTTTTTATTTATTTTTATTTATGATTTGTGATTCATTCCTTTCCATCCTTCTCCTTCGCTCCATGAAACTGTTATTGTTTCTCTCTCCATGTGCGTTCGTAGATTTTGGTTGGTCACTATGACAATTATTATTCATTTCTGACAGAATAATATTTAGGCTTTAATAAGATAGTGGCATACTTGTAAATAAAGGAAAGTTTTTTTGGAAACATAAAGGAAAGTTTTTTTAACAGAACTGGGCTGACAGAAATGGTTGGAAAATTATTTTATTGCATGTTGGGCTTTTAATTCAACTCATGTCTTTTAATATTTGTACGGTCTAATATAGGTTAGTTTTGTCCTTATGATTCAATATGAAGTTTTTTTGGTTAAATAATAGTTTAGGGTAGTTTTTTGTTAAATTAAACTTAACCTACACCCTTTTCATTGAAACTCCCCATTTTAAAACCATGCCCAACTGGGCCTATTTTCTTCCTTTTAAAGAAAAGAAGGCTTAGGGATGGCAACGGTTCGGTTTGGGGGTGAAAATGTTTTATCAATTTTCATAACTACGAAAATTAACTCTATCCATAATCGCAAATTAACCATTGGGGATTATCCATAATCATACCCACCGGGTAACGGATTTTTCATCGGATAACGGTTATATCCATCTTTATCAAAAATAAAAAATTATATTCATCTAATTGACGCAAAATAATTTAGTAGATACTATTTTTGTCATTAAATAACCACGTCTAATAATAAGAAACATAACAATGAATGAATTTTGTAGAGTATAAAATAAGAATGAATGAATGAATTTTGTAGGGTATAAAATAAGAGTATTGAATAGAACAATAATTTAGTAGATACTAATTCAAAACTTAGTCTTTTTTTTTTCTTGAAGAAGAGTACGATATTCATTGAAGACTAAAATACGTACAAACTGAGGATAGGGTGCTTACAATGAGCCTCGATAAAAACCTTGTTGGGGCTTTCAACCCGATCGAAGGGAAAAAGAGCGTCCCTCACCAAATTAACTACTAGTACTATCCTCTAATAATAAATGAGAAATTACATCAGGAGGTTCTTCAAACCAAGAAACTGGGTGATCAATAGTGAGACTAAACCTCACAAGGTGATGAGCCACCTTATTCGTCTCTCTTCGGCCAAAGGTGTTTTTCCATTGTTTGAAGTCCTATAGAAGCCCCCTAGTATCGTCGAACATATAACCATAATGACCACTAAATACTGCACCTTCATTTTCAATGGCATAGATCACCAACAATGCATCCCCTTCTACTTGAACCTACTCCGTGACCCATCTGCGTAAGAATAAAGCTGCTGCCCTAGCAGCCTCTGCCTCTGCATGAAGCGCAATGTCACGACAACCACTCTGCTTACCTGTGATGCCATAAACCTGCCCTCCAAGCTTTTCAGTACCAGCCTACAGCCTCTAATCGACCTCTGCTCATCCCATGATGCATCAAAATTACACTTTATCCAACCACAGGCCAGCCGCTGCCATTTAGTTGTTCTTGCCGAAGATTAATGCGGTGCCCCCTCATTCCATTTTTTAAACTCAGCCAACCATGTTTGTGCCTTGATTTGGGTATCCAAAGGAGAAATCTCAACACCATTCCAAATGAACTCATTACGAACCTTCCAAATACTCCAAACAAGAACAAGTAGCAAGTCAAAGCTTTCCTTGGACACATTTTGCGCCATATACTCCAACCAATGACCAAAGCCCTCCTCAATTAGATGAAAAGAACGTATGCCCAATGGACTTCCAAACCACACCGTTGCTGCTCTAGGACATATTAGAAAAGCATGTTCAACAGTCTCTGCCTCTTTATCATAAAAACCACAAGTATCATCCATAATCGCCCATATGCTCTTCAAATTAACTTTGGAAGGCAAAGCATTCATATACCCACGCCATACACAAATTTTCACTTTCCCCGGAACCTTAGCTCGCCACAAAGCCTTCCATAGGAATCTTGTATCACCATTAATCACCGATCCCATAGGCTCATCACCACTTATTCCCTGACCCGAACGAGCCACAAAGTACGCACTCTTAGTAGTGAATAAGCCTTTAGGTTCCTTTACCCAAATCAATGAATCCGCACAGTAGAATAAAATCAAGGGTATACTTAAAATCAAATCCACTTCTTCCTCCAAGAACCAACTACGAACTAAAGTTGAATTCCACCGAACCCCATCATCCTCCACCATCAAAGATCTCACTGTGAGCTCTAGGTGTACCCCCACAGATCTGGGGCTAAGAACTTTGCAGAAATGTTCTTGTGGCAGTCAACTATCCTCCCAAATATGGATTCGTAAACCATCCCCCACTCTCCATCGTGCACCACAACAAATAATATGCCTAGATGTCACCACACTACGCCAACAGTAGGACGAATTAGGTTTAACTGGCGCCTGTAAGAACTCAGAAGTAGGATAATACCAGGCTTTGAAAATTCTTGCCACAAGAGAGTTAGGTTGCTACAATAATCTCCACCCTTGCTTCGCAAGCAAAGCAAGGTTGAATGCATATAAATCTTTAAACCCCAAACCCCCTTCACTTTTCGACTTACACAACCTTTTCCATTTAACCCAATGTATTCTTTATTTTCCACCTTCTCTTCCCCACCAAAATTGGGCCACCATTTGGTTTAGCTCATCACAAAAAGACTTAGGTAGCAAGAAAGTCTGCATCGTATACAATGGCACTGCCCGAGCAATCGTTTTAATCAAAATCTCTTTACCAGCGCTACTCAACAAAAAACCACGCCAACCGTGCAACTTTTTCTACAAGCAATCTTTAATATAAGCAAATGCATCTTTCTTGGGCCTACCAATAAACACTAGTAGTCTAAGATATCGGTCGTGATACTCCAACCGTTCCATCCCTAGACAATCGGCCAACAATTGTGCATCCAACTCCGTAAGGTTCATACTAAACGCAACACTACTTTTAGAAAGATTAACCGCTTGCCCAGACGCCCTTTCATATATGCACAACAACTCTTTCACCTGCAAACACTCTTGCAAAGAACTCCTGGCAAAAATAAAGCTATTATTCGCAAATAACAAATGATGAACACTTGGAGCCTCCTTACATACCCGGGCCCCCTGAATAAGGCCTTATGCTTCCCAAGAATCAAATAAGGCTGATAATCCTTCCGCACATAAGACAAATAGAAATGGTGAAAGGGGATCTCCTTGACGAATTCCCCGTTTCGGATACACTAACCCCACAGGCTCCCCATTCAATTTGAACGAATAAGAACCGTAGGCACATACATCATTATCCATTGTATCCATTCCTTCACGAAACCCAACCTTCTCATAATCTGCTTCAAGAAACTCCATTCAATACAATCATAGGCTTTACTGATATCTAACTTCAACGCCATCACCCAATTCCACCCATTATTCTTCCTATGCATATAATGAGTAATCTCGGAGGCTACCAAAAATTATTAGAAATTAGCCTTCTCGATATAAAGGCACCTTGCGCTGGTGAAATAATTTACGGAAGAATGACCTTCAGACAGTTAGTAAGAACCTTTGAGCATATCTTATAAATCACATTACAAAGACTAATCGGCCTAAGTTCAGTCATCGCTGAGGGATCCACTTTCTTCGGAATCAAAGTGACATGAGTATAATTGATTTTATTAAGCATATGACCCGATGAAAGGATATGCCTTACCCCATCACACACATCTTGGTCGACCGTCTCCCAATTCTTCTGATAAAAACCCCGGTGACATACCGTCAGGGCTCGAAGCTTTAATTGGATGCATTTGAGACAACACCCCTATAATTTCCTCATTGGAAACCAGTCGAGTAAGCTCCTGGTTCATCACAGCCGTGACTTCAGGTGTCAGCACTCGCATGATTTCTGACACATCTGTTGCACCCTGAGAATCAAACAATTTCGTGAAGTAATCAACAATCACCGTCTCCATGCCTCTCTTATCTGCATGCCATACGTCTGCCTCATCATACAACCCCGGAAAAGCATTCCTACGTCTTCTTTGATTAGCCTTTTGGTGAAATTTTTTTGTATTTTGATCCCCAAGCTTTAAACCAATTTTCCTTGGACCTCTGCCTCTAGAACGCTTCTTCCTGTGCTAATAAAGCTTGCAACCGAATGTTCAATTCATGTCGTTGTGCAATACTTATCTTCTGTTTCTGAGATTTCCTCTGGAATTGATCTTTTTGTTATTTTTGCCCAATTAGCAAACTGTAATCTTATCGCCTTAATGTTCTCCATGACTCGAAACATTGGTGAACCATGGAACTCGGTTGCCCAACCTTGTTGTACCGCCGCTGCATATCCATCCTTCATCGACCACCCTTCCTCATAACAGAAGGTTTTTTTGAATCTAACTTTGTTCTTAGGCACCCATTCCAGCAATATAAGTATATGGTCCGACGAATTTAGTTTCAAACAAGAGACTCGAATAAACACATCCACTCACTTCTGCGACACTACAACTCTGTCTAATTTTACTTTGATTCCCCCCACATCTGGTAGTCACCCAAGTAAATCTATTTCCAATATACCCCAGATCTTGTAACTGACAACTTGCTAATGCATTCTGAAACCCTTCCATTTGGCGGTCACGTCTTACATCACCTCATTCCTGTTCCTTGGCACACAAAATTTCATTGAAATCTCCCATGCAACACCACGGTAAATCCGAATTTTCACTCAACCTTTGAAGCAAACTCCATGATTTATGTCGATCCGATTCCACCGGAAAGCCATAAAAGAAAGTAAGTCGCCAATGAGTATCATCTCCTATTCCTCCAACCTCCAAGTTAATATGGTTTGACGAATACGATCGTAGCATCAAATTTGTCTCACCTTTCCACATTGCACATAAACCCTTGAACCTTCCCAAACTTGGAACTGTAAACACAAAATCAAAATTCAACTGTGATTTTAACCTCTCCATACGCTCCTTTGAGCTTTTTGTTTTGCATAGAAAAATCACCATGGGATCTTTGAAGAGAACAAGTCTCTTTAGCACCTGAATTGCCCGGAGGAACCCAAGCCCTTAGCAATTCCAGCTTACACAACTCATTGAACTAGGCGAGGTTGAACTTCGTCATCCTCTGCCGCTATGAACCTCATTGAAGTAGCCAAAACATGCTTCTTTGCATCCGGGATCAACCCCCACTCCTCATTCTCACGGTACCTCTTTTTCCAACTCCGGTGGAACAAAACGTCAGGTTTTAGACTGCCTTTTTTTATTGGAATTAGAGACTCTCCCTCTTGAGCTATCACCATGCACCGTTCCCATGCCAAAAATAAATGGAGCTAAATTAAATGGGTCTAAATCAATGGACCTAGGAGAGTCACCTCCTACCATCGTAACCTCACCATTAACCCCACTCGCCAAGGTTAGAGCAATGGTCTCTCTATCAATCCTCTGCATCTCTTGACTTCCTCCCTTGCCTCCCACGTTTAGTTCAATCACAGCCTCAAACAATCGTAGTGGCTGCCTCATCTTTATCACTAAGCCCACCCTCTCATCCTCCAACATATCCTGGAGTTGTCTACCCAGTGCCTTTGGCATGAAGGGTACCACTGCCAACCTATCTCCCCCACTACTGGCTCACCTACAGCCCCATTCAAATCAGGGATTGAAGAAATTCCTTATCCCACTGCCCTCGTCTTCATCGATTCATCTTCTTCCACTTCCATCAGAACATCAACCTCCTCCAACAGCAGAGCCTTCATTATCCAGCCAGCCTCCACATCTAAGCCAAACCGTCTCCCTATAGGGTGTCGATAATCTTTATCCAGCACATCCAGTTGGAACCGGCAACTATACGGTTTGGCCTTATCATCTAGAACTTTTTCTTCATAGCACTCACATTGGTCTTCAACATGGTCCATCGTTCCGCACAGAGAACATGTGAGAGTAATTTCTCATACCTAGCATCAATTTGCATTTACCTGCCATCCATTTGTATATTCACAAACCTTCATAACGAATTCCTTACATCCAGTTGCATCCGCACACGAAGAATGCTACCAAATAAATCATCCGTGTGACTTTGATCAGTGAGGATGTACTCTCCCAATATATTTCCTGGAAATTCCCCTATATGTCGAGTCATGTAGCATAGAGGTAACCCCTTAAACTGCACCAAAAAATTCCTGAAAGTGCAACGGAATCCGAGCAAGGTGTGCCAACGTATCTGCCTCTCCATGCAACAACAGGTACTGCTTGTTATACAGCCATGGTCTTCCACGAAGAATAGTGGTAGGTTCCTGCATGGAATTGAATCCGAAAACAAACCGATTATCCTCTAAAGCCGTCACCACCACATTCGTTTTAGGATGCCAAAGATATCTCATCTGTCGTTTAAAAGCTTCCTTATTCACCGCTTTGTGTGAAAGGACCCTTCCCATGAGAAAAACCCTCGAAGACTTCAATGTTGCAGCCTTCATCTGATTAACAACAATCAGTTTATTTTCTTCCTCTGTAATCGTGAACCTTCCTGCGAAATTCACCATCAAATCCTCTATAGCCATGAAGGTATTCATAAACAAGCCCCAAATACGTGCGCCCACCAGAAAACACCGCACGATTCCTCTACGTAGTCGTCCCCACACCATGAAATTAGCCGCAACTGTTCAAAGCCCTAGACCTCTCCACGCCGTCAATTAATCAAAGACAGCTGGAATATCAACGAAATCCAATGATTTCCGTTAGTCACCCACCACTCTCCTAGGGTTCGGGAGAAACCTTTTAAGGAATAGTTTGATTTATCCCAACAAAAAATAATTAAAATAGATGTGAGTTAAGTTAGTTGATTTAGCTTTCGACAAAAAAACAAAGGTTAGTTGGTTTAGCTAGTGTACTTGTAGATCTAAATTTAAATATCTCACATTGTAGTTTAAAAATAGAATATCGCCTTTGTAAAATAAATACATTCAAAAGCGAAATTGTGGAATGAGGTGTAAGTCTTTTGAGCCTTTTTGTTATAATTAAAAGTTATTGTTAAAAGTTAATCCCACATTGGAGAAATAAGGGATCTTGCATGTATTTATAAGTTAAGCTACTTCCTGTATTGCCAAATGATTTTATAGTGAAGCCTCAACTTTCTCCATGGTATTGGAGCAAGTTGTCTCATGTGTGAAGCCCAACAACCACGTATGCTCCACTTCATTGGATTGACCATGTGCTAGGGTCGTGTTGAGAGTTAATCTGACATCGGGAAAAGAAATGATCTTGCATGTGTTTTTATAATTAAGTAATTGAGCTATTATCCATATTACCAATTAGTTTTGTGGTGGAACTTCAACTTTCTTCAGTTATGAAATAGTATTAAAAGTTGAAGCGGCTTGCATTATGAGCACTAGCCTCCATGCATGTGCTTACTCACATGCATAAGGCATTTTTTGAAACACGACATGCTACACACAACTTATACAGTTTAAATCATGTTAGAAGAAAAGTTAAATATTTGAAGTAAATGAATAATCTTAGATCTGCTAATTAGGGCTTATTTGGGGTTTAATTTTCTAATGTTATTCTTCTCACAAAGGAGGGAAATATATATTGTACAAAATTGATTTACAAGGAAAGAAACACTAAATAATATATATCCTAATTACATCCTGATTACAAGGACCCAAACAGGTAACTAAGCTAATTAGAAAGGTCAACTCTCCAGCATTCCCCCTCAAGTTGGTGCATAAATGTCGTTCATGCCCAACTTGACGAGAAAGTTGTAGAACGTTTGACTGGTAACTACTTTAGTTAAGATGTTCACTAATTGATCCTCTGACTTTACGAACGGGAATTGAATAATATTCCCATCCAACTTCTCCTTAATGAAGTGTCTGTTAACTCCCACATGTTTCATGCGATCATGCTGGATTGGGTTGTATGAGATATCAATCGCTGCTTTATTATCACAAAACAAATTCGAAGCCAGCATTGAAGGACTCCCGAGTCATGCGAGTAACCTCTGAAGCCATAATAATTCACATACTCCTTTTGCCATACCCCTGTATTCCGCCTCTGCACTTGATAAAGCAACCACTTTCTGTTTCTTACTCTGCCAAGTCACTAAATTTCCCCCCACAAATGTAAAGTAACTCGATGTGGACCGTCGATCAGTAGTATTCCCTGCCCAATCTGCATCGGTATAACCTTCTATCCGGCAATGAACATTCTTAGAAAACATGATGCCTTTACCCGGGGAGGACTTTAGGTATCGTAGAATGCGTTCAACAGAACCCATATGTGTATCACTCGGGGAATGCATAAATTGACTAACAACACTTATTGCATATGCAATATCAAGCCTGGTATGAGATAAATAAATTAACTTCCCAACTAACCTTTGATAACGATCTCGGTTAGTAGGAACTTGATCAGGGTGCACGGCAAAATGGTATTTTGGACTATAGGGGTGTCAACTAGTTTACAATCAAGCATTCCGGTTTTGGCTAACAAGTCAAGAACATGTTTTCTTTGAGATAGAAATATACCTTGTTTAGATCGAGCTACTTCTATACCAAGAAATATTTTAATCCACCAAGATCTTTCATCTCGAACTCAGTTGCTAAGTAATCTTTTAGCCTTGAGATTTCCTCTTTATCATCACC
>JAOTRO020011246.1:0-15884 GCA_028566515.2 Pyracantha coccinea | reverse complement strand
AAAAATTAACTCTTAATTTCAAAAATGTCACTTTTTATAAAAACTTTCAAATATATCCAAAATTTCACTTAAATAGACACAAATACCCTCAAATTAACAATTAAATAAATTAAAGGCTTTGGTGTGGTGGTGGAGTGTAGAAGCGAAGGTGATGAGGGGGTCGAAGGGGATATGGTTGTGGTGGTGGAGTGTAGAAGCGAAGTGAAGTTGGACCAGAGCTTGAGGTAACAGTTGCTAAAAAGCTTTTAATTTATTTAATTGTTAATTTGAGGATATTTGTATCTATTTAAGTGAAATTTTGGATATATTTGAAAGTTTTTATAAAAAGTGATATTTTTGAAATTAAGGGTTAATTTTTTGCTATATTTGATATACACTCTTTCGATTTGTGCCCAAGTCCTCATCTTTTTCTTTAAAACTTTTATGGAAGAAGCTGATTGGAAATGCTCTAAATTACGCAGAAGATAAAAAAAAGGAGGCGTTTTAGAAACACGTGTACTTATAATAGATAGAAATAAGAATATTATAAAAAAAGAATGGAAAATGAAAATGAATGAATACGGGTCACCTTTGCTAATAAACTATATTTATTTTTCAGCTAAAATCCAAAATTTATAGAATCTACCTATTTCTCATTCAATTTTTTAAATTTATTACGATAATATTATTCACACGACCAAATAAAAAACAATTTAGTATCCAAGCCGTTATTTCACAAAATTCGAACCAAGTAAGCAAAGGAAAGGTGTCGCAAGCAAGGAAACGGTGGAAGACACACGATTATCCGGACCTGATCCTCTCGTTCATTCGTGTGTTAACCTCCAGAGTTCCCCATTCCCACAAATCACAAATGGCGGTTAACAATTGCACCTGCGCATCTATTCCACCTCTGCTCTCCTCCGAATCTCATCACCCTAACCCTCCTCGACTCCACCCGCACCCTAAATTCGACCGTTGCAGTTTTCCGACCGTTAGTTGGCGCCAAAACCTTGGCAGTCTCAGTACCTCCCACAGTCGGCTTGTAAGAGCCTCAGCCTCCGCCTCCGACTCCGGCTCCGACTCTGAGAGCAGGGAGCCCATGCTTCCTCCTTACAATGTGCTCATCACCGGCTCGACGAAAGGTCATTCACTATTCTTTCGTGTTTTCTTCTTTTTCGACAAGTATTGGGTTGCGGTTGCTGCTTCCTGTTGGGTTTTTGATATGGGTTTTTATGGCGTTTGCTCTTTTCAAGAATATTATATTGAATTTTCTGAATTTCTGATTGCCGGTGCATTCAGCGCACACACGAAATTGTCATGGTTGCATATATTCCTCATGAGTTGTGACTGACATTTTCTAGTTTGGACACTGCAACCTCAACCTGTTTCCTGTGCAATGTAGAGAAAGTTTGATTTTAGAAATCCGAATACAAGACGGTATAGTTTGGGCAATGTCGAAGCACATTTGGTGCAAAATAGCTATCTTATGCTCTTCCATTACTTCATTCATTCTGTTATTGGATTGTATTCTACAGTTTCTAGTTATACTTAATATAATAATAACTGTCGCTAGTTGAGTGACTAAAATAACCTGCAAAGCAAACAAGCCTTTGGGTTCGGCGACACCTATGTGAGGCTGGCTAAGGACCCTCCGTAGGTCAACTCCTCTTCAGGAAGCTTACGATAATTGAAACTCAAGAAATAGTTAAAACTTATGGAGTATTTTGTACCTTCGATTGGTCATGGTGAGGGTGGTATTATATTGATAGGAAAGCTTGCTAGCTGAGGGATTGCACACTAGATTTTCTGTAATCGTTGTGGGCGTCAAAGGTGTTTTCTGACTAGGTGTGAATATCTATGAATCCTTCTGTGTTGGGACTTGGCTTCTGTAAATTTTGGAAGCTATGTTTTTAATTATGCTGGTGTCTATGTTAAATTATCTTTTCTGCCTATTCTTGAGCTAAATTGACTTTCTGGCCGTGCTGCACCTCAGCCATCTTAGCTTAAGTTGTTTGAGCAAGGGTTGGGGTCTTCCACAACCCGAAGCTCAGGCCTTGGATTTTGGTGGTGTTGCTAGCTGGAGCTAAACGACAACTTAGTCTTTTTCTTCAGTGGGCATGTGGCAAGACCAAGTCGTCTTTGATCTCACACTTGCAGTGTCATGCATTCAGAGTTTCACATTGATTTCTATCGTTTATTATGGGACCAACAAATTTATTTATTTTATATACCTTTTTCAGTTCCAAAACGCTCTGGTTTTCCCCTTATTTTTAAATCAGGTATAGGATATGCTCTAGCGAAAGAGTTCTTAAAAGCAGGGGATAACGTCGTAATTTGCTCAAGATCAGGTACCTTATGACTCTGTGCGTTCCTGAAATCTCCTTGGCAGATGATTCATTGCTTCATGACAAAACATTTTGTGGTCAACTGTGATGATTTTTATCCTATATGCAAATGTTGATGATCAATACATTATGATAGAGGTCGTAAGCCTCATTTGAACCTGATGACTAGTAAGAAAACATTATGTTCCAATGTATAATCTAAAAGCATGACAAGGGGATTTGGTTATGATGCATGCTTGACATTCTATGTTTGGACAACTAAGAAACCAGTTCTTCAAAACATAGGACTGAAGTAAAACAATCTTTCATCTCTAGAGGTTCCTTGGAATAAAATGTGCCTCAAGGATCTTTATGTGCAACCGTTACACTCTATTTTACATGGATTTTGGAAATGTAAGGAGAAGTTGCACTTTTGTCCGTGTAATTTTGGCTGTCATTCAGGTTTAGTTCTTATTGTTAAAGCTCAACAAATATACTCTTGCAGTTTTTTAACAATGTCAAACTGGTCCAAATCTAATACAACACAAGAGATGCGGCTTTATAATTGATGAAATCACAGATTTGTGTCTCTATAGGTCCATGCATATTCCTTCAACAAACAGAAAATTTGATTCGGACTTATTTGAGATTGTTACATTTAAACATGATCGGATCAAGTGCATGTGTGCTATGACATCTTCTTTAGCCATCATAAAGGCATAACTAAAGAGGGACCTTTCATAATAAGAACAGGTAGCCCAAGATGCTTATACATCCAATAATCCAATATTTTCAAGATGATCAGACCAATTGTAGATATTAAAACTTTTCTTCTTTGGAAATGCATAAACACCATTCTGCATGCTGAATTTTATAAGAGCTTAGAGATAAGAAGTTTTGTGTGGAACCCCATGCACAACTAACCTTGGATAAATGAGAACAACATTTAAGCAATATAGAGTGCGTAGTTTTGAATCTGCTTCTATATCATGCAATTAATGAAAGATTTTGTGGATCACTTGTGTTTTTTCTTCTGATCTTACATTGCAATTTCAATAACTGCTTTACTTTCTTATTGAATATAAGTCATTTTTCATTATGTTTAAAATCCATTTGGAAGTATAAAAACTTATTGGGATGCAGAAGTTGCAATATGAGAATTTATTTCATGTTTACTATTGAATACTAGATGGTAGTTGGTCTTATTACCTGCTTAGCGTTTTTCTCTTTTGAAACTTTTATCCCTAGCTGAACGTGTTAATGCTGCTGTTCAGAGCCTTAGGCAGGATTTTGGGGAGCAGCATGTGTGGGTACCTCCTTTGATACTTTTCCATTTTAATTATGGAATATTTTTTCTTATATATGTGTGTTTGCGTGTGAGTATTTGTGATAGTTTTCTCTTGTGTCTTCATTCCTGCTATTTACAATGTTTATTGTGCTTCTTGCCGTTGTTTCTTAGTCATATTTCACTTCTTTCTTTACAGGGTACTAACTGTGATGTTAGAGAAGGGCAGGATGTGAAAGACTTAGTTGCTTTTGCACAAAAAAACCTTAAGTACATCGATATATGGGTATTAATGCCATATTCTTTTCTGTCACCCACAACATTTAAATATTTTCCCAACGACTAGTGCCCTTGCTTTTCCCATTCCCCAATCTCCCTTCGTCCTTTGAACTCATCTTGTGAATCATAAAAAATATTTGATTTTGTTACTTTGAGGAATATATAATTCTATCTTACCTTATTTGTGAGAATGATGCAGATTAATAATGCAGGATCAAATGCGTATAGCTATAAACCACTGGCAGAGGCTTCGGATGAAGACCTGATGTGATTATCCATGCCCTCATTGTTTTACAATTTAATTAAACTTCTTTTTTTACCAAAGTTTTAATCTTATGGTTATTCTTAACTTGGACTCATTACATGCAGTGAAGTAGTCACTACGAATACGCTTGGTTTGATGTTATGTTGCCGTGAGGTAGAAAATTCCATTCTTTTTAAGTAAGGTGCATGTAAGCTGAGTCTCATGCATGCTTATTGTTTTGTTTATTAGGCAATAAAAATGATGTTCAACCAGCCTCGAGGTGGTCATATTTTCAACATTGATGGAGCTGGTTCCGATGGAAGACCAACCCCAAGGTGCTATACTAGTTTCTCCTTGCTATATTTTTCTATGCTACTTTTTTGCCTTTATCTTGTCTGGACAACCATTCGTTGACAGAGTGGTAACAGTATATGGAGGTTTTCTAGTACACAGCCGCACATAAGTGGGCACATTGAAACTTCCTAATCAGATTGTTTAGCAAGATGTTACACTTTGTCTGAGTTATGCATGGTTATCCGCTGAGCACCATTTCTAGGCCAATAGCATTATCTCCTAACAACAAAAAGGTCTTATCCCACTAAGTGGGGTTGGCTATATGAATCTTTGAACCCCACTAAGGTCGGTTTTGCACCAAGTCTTCCATTAGCTCCAAGTACTCCATGTCTTTTCTTAGTCTCTTTCCAAGTCTTCCTAGGTCTTCTTCTACCCCTTCTACATTGAGCCTTGTCTCATAATCGCATTTTCTAACTAGAGCATCTGGTCTTTGGTTCACATGTCCAAATCACCTTAACAGATTCTCTCTCATGTTATCTGCAATTACGGTCACTCCTACTGTACCTCAGATATCCTTGTTCTTAATCCTGTCCTTTCTCGTAAGCCCCACATCCAACGAAACATTCTCATCTCCGCTACACTCATTTTTTACACGTGTTGATGCTTGACCGCCCAACATTCTATGCCATAAACCATTGCTAGCCTTATTGTCGTCCGATAAAATTTTCCCTTGAGCCTTAGCGGCATACACCGGTCGCACAACACACCCGATGCACTCTTCCACTTCATCCATCTAGCTTGTACTCTATTGTTGAGATCTCTATTCAATTCTCCGTTCTTTTGCAATATAACGAAAGCGCTCACTCTTTGGTACTTCCTGATCTCCAATCCTCACCCCCACGTTCTCTCCTAGCATTCTCTCTTAGAAAAAGAAAATTGAGAGGAACATAATTCTTTTTATTTAACATTATGGAGTGCATGTGGATAGAAATAAAATTTTCGTTCTCCTTGTTTTTATTTATTTATTACTTTCACGTATTCTTATTTTCCTCCAAAATCATTAGCTCGCCACCAGTCTTAGCTTCTGTCATCATGTGTCAGTTTGATCATCATTACCTTATCGTCAGCATTGTCACGTCCATTCTGGTACCATGACTCCGAGCCATAACACATGCTGCCCTTCCTCTATCATGGAAACTACATTTGGAGCTTCAACACCTTGATGACACTGGTACCAGGACCATCCTGGCACTGGCACTGCCACTTTTGGTGATTAGAATAGGTCTTCCGTTAACCTTCTATGCATCATTTTAAAGTGAAGCCATTATATGGTTAACTGAATTCTCTTATTTCTCATCCGTATGTAATACATTGTATGCTTAGCTGCATTCTCTTATCTCTTAGGTGCATGCATGCGACATCAATGTGTTAAGATGCAATTTCTTGGTGAGTGTTGCATGATGGTTCTTTCTTTCTTTTGTTTATTTCTGTAGGTTTGCGGCATACGGGGCAACAAAGCGTAGTGTGGTGCATTTAACAAAATCGTTGCAGGTACTCTCAACTTGTTTCAATTGTTAAAGGCTGTGAAATAATGAGGTCACAGGTCGTCTTCTTCTTTATCATTGGCATTCTTGCTTCAGTCACTTGCTTATTAAGTTGTTGGTACCCAAATACTTGAGATGCATTCTATTTTGTAACTATTCTTGTTAGTGGGTCCCACCATACTAATACATAAATCACGTTGATCACTCAATGGAAAGAAGCCACATGAGTTTGTCCAAAATATTACAATTAACATATGGATGTGCCACTGTTGTTCTTCCATGGAGCATTTTTAGGTTTGAAACTTAAAAGCATAGTTCTGTTGTGATTCTTGTATTACCATCTAACCTGCCTATACTTAAGATCTAGATTTTACCTCTTGGGTTTTGGGTGCTCTAAATGGCATATTCACCTTAATGTAATCAACTTCATCTGGGAAATGGGCAAAAATATGAACTGCTGTTTCAGTCAATGGGTATGTTCAAATGGTGTCGGTCCATATAAGAACTCACACATGAAGGGGGACGACTGTGGGTTGTCTGTAGGAAAGAGTTCTGCTGGATATCCTTGTGAGCTTCAGTTCCTTTTGGTTTTGGTGTGTTTCTTTCATGCTATTAAACCAAATTGGGCTGCTGTTGTAAATTAGTTGTCTTTTGTTTTGTTTTTGATGGTTTCGGTTTAGTTGCTCATTAGTTCGGTGAATCCCAGGGTCTCCCTGTGGTGTACCCCTTCAAATTTTATTGATTTTTTTTTTTGTTTCCTAAAAGAATCTATAATGATATGAGAAGAACCCGGGAAGGATACCAAATGTCTTCAAAGTTGATATTGTTTGCACAAAAACACAAAGTGGCAGCCTTCTTATTCAAACTAACCATCCATAAGACCTCTGCAAACAAGGAGTAATAATATTTAGGCATGCATCTACAATCCCAAACACATGAATCAATTCCTCAAAATATGAGTGGTAAAACTTAAGGTCAAGCCTGATATTTACGATCACTACTCTCAGTGTCTCCTCCAAAGCTTAATTGTGGTGTCTTGATGTCATTATATTATTCAAATCTGCTCCCAACTGAATTTACAATACGTAATTCTTAACACTTTCGCAGGCAGAACTGCAGATGCAAGACGTCAAAAATGTTGCAGTGCATAACCTCTCTGTATGTAATTCCACACTCTATTCCTTTTTGCTTTTTTGTTTTGTTTTGTTTTATTTCTTGGAAAAAAAATAAAATTCCAAACACTTATATGTTCAACTTGCGGGATCAAAACTTTGTGTTTCTAGTATTGTGATATCACATGCTGCATTCATTGTATCCTCTATTTAGTTTTCCATGCCATCAGATGAATACTTCAGTTGGCCATCAAAATAAAAATTGAATATTTCAGTTTAGATGCTCTTTGGGTCATTACATAACTGGAGAGTTTTTAACTGGATCAGGTTGAATTTGTTTGTTTTGTTCATTTGCAACAAAGTCAAAAGTACATGGTGACTTTTAGAGCTTGTCCCGAACCGGACTGATGAGTCTGGACTAGCATGTTTTAATATCAAATTTGTCAAATTCAGTTCGAAAACGGAACCAGACAGGAAGTAAACTGGTTTTGTAGCTGTTTGCAAAACTTAAACCACCGGTTAACCAAACCAGGCTGAAGATTATATAAAATTATTTTTGTGTCTAAATATCAGTGGGCATTCAAGTTCTTACCACAAACCCTATTCCTCTTCCTTCTCCTTTCCTCTGAGCCACCACCATCATCTCTCTCTCTCTCTCTCTCTCTCTCTCTCTCTCTCTCTCTCTCTCTCTCTCTCTCTCTTTCTCTCCCCTCCTATATTGGCATCACTCAGGTTCTCCACTCTTCTCGTTGTCGCCACTAGTCTGCTTCAAGTCTCGTCGCACCATTGCCTCATGGAGTCACACCAGACATTCTTTAGTTAACTGACCATGACCGGTTCAACCTCTTTGCAGCTCGGCATTGGTGCCAAAATCTTCTCCATCGGCGGCTCAATTTGTTGTTTTGGTCCATAACTGAACCAAACCAACCCACTCCCACCTTTACTCATTGTAATGGTTGATTTTGAAAAGAGAAGAAAAGTCAAACCGGAGTCATCAACTAATTTGAAATATGTCAATTAGATGGCATTAGTCATATCATCATGCTTAGTTTGCACAATCTTCTATGTGAATCTTTCAACCGTGGAATTATATGTTACTAATTGCAAATTTAAAACTCTTCCCTTTTAATATCTACTTTTCTTATGCTTTGTGTCGTATATATTTCAATATCACCTAAGCTTTCCCCTCTATGCTATCCCATGATGAAATATGCTTGTCAGGAAGAAATGCAATGACTTTCTTCTAGATAGATGCCATTTAGTTTCTTTGGTTATGGAAAATATTTCCCTTTTTTTTTTCTTTACCGAAGCCTACGTGTGGTGTTGCAGCCAGGAATGGTTACAACTGATCTTCTCATGTCTGGTGCAACTACGAAGCAGGTACTATAAGTCTCGTAGAACTTTGTTCTTAATAAACATCTGTGTACTTCTGATTGATTAATAGAACATGTTGTTCTCTGCAGGCAAAGTTTTTCATTAATGTTTTGGCAGAACCACCTGAAGTGGTAAGACTTCATTCATCATTCATGAATTTGTGATGTATGAGTCCTCTATGATGCTTCTATTTTATGACTGAACGTTTAGTCGTCATTCAAAAGGCATTTGATATTTTATGGTTATAAAATACTAAAGTTACGATGTATTTATATGTTGTATGGTTTAAGTTAAGCGAAACACTTTGGGGAAAATACATTTTGTCTCTGGGTACGTATCAATGGAATATAACGCAGTGGATTTCAAATCCCGTTTGGTCTGAGAGCTAATCTTCCCAAACTAGACACACTCATGCACAATCACATCCATGTTCATGCATGCATGTAGATATGTATAGGGCGGTATGCGTAAACTGCATCAACTTTTTTCTTCTCTCCATCTCCCCTCTTTCTGGATTATATATCTTAGTTTCTTTACTTCAATCTTATTTGTGTGTTCTACGTGGGTGTTACAGGTTGCTGAGTACCTGGTTCCAAACATAAGATCCGTCCCTGCCAATGGATCAATGAAGCCTACATACATTCGTTTCCTAACTGGGATAAAAGCCTACTCCCAGATATTCTCAGTTAAGTAAACAAACATAAAAAATAGATAAATAAATAAATGAAAACCCGAACTTCCTACCGTCATTTCTATATATGATCTCATTGTTATAGCATTTTTATCTGTGAATATGTGGTCACCATATTTTTTCCCCTTCACTTTAATCCACAGAGATTTGCTTTTGGAGCAAGAAGAAACAGGTATGTACTTGAAGACTGAATAGCATCTTAATATATCTTTTCATCCGACTTTTCAATGTAAATTGCCAATTCTGTATAACAATATTTTCAAACATTTTTTGAAGTTTAACATATTTTGGTTAGGTGGGAAAAGGCTTTGTTGTTGTTGTATATGTTTCCTTAGATAAATTGCATTATAGGTAGGCGACTTAACAACTAAAATTGAAACGATTAACAGTGGGTTGAAGAGGAAGTTCTTAACTACCAGGTCAATCCACCACTTGCATTAATTGCTCGGTCTAACTAACAGATGACGTTATGTTGGTTTTCCAAGAGTTTTTCAACGAGTCCGTTGGATCTTACATAATCAGGTATGAATTTGAAATAGACCCCAAAGTTTGGGAGTTTGATGGAATTCTCTCAACCCTAATCTTTAATTTACTGTATGGTGGATAGTTAGCATCTCAACTCAAGAATCTGCACTCCTCATGCTAGTCTCTTTTTAATGAAACTAATGCCTGTATGGAATACCTCAATACAACACACGACTTTTTTATAGTAATGCTACAGTAATCACATTGTGCGTGCCACATTTGTATTATTTCTCTAACAGCTGTAGGTATCAACAATACTATCAGGTCTCGTCTTTATCTTTATTAGAGGAATGATACAAATGTGGCATACAAAATATGCAATTTTTCTTTAATGGTAGGTAACATTAAGGGATATGAAAATGAATGGTCAAGATTGAAAATAAAAGATTTAACAGTTGTGAAAATTTAATATAAGGGCTAAAAACTCGTCGCACTAAGTGCTATGTAGGATTGAAGCTGAAACCCAAAATGTGATAGGAGTAACTTTTTTAGATGCAAAGAAATTTTATCAAATTTACGGGTTACAACTCTTTATTCAAGGTTGTAACCCAATGCGAGATGATGGTTGGAAGAGACACATTGCAATTTGCACCTCTACAAAGAGATTCTACCAAAGCCTCTTTCATTTATACATATATTTGCTTATACAAAAGCCTCTGGAAACTAAAATTTAAACATTGAGCATTCTTGTTTGTTTCTTTGAGCGTCTGTCTTGGAAGGTACTAAAGTTTGACAAACAATAGGCAGGCCAGGCTTCATTATATCCACAAGGCTTATTTGCATATTGCTTTTACACACCGTATGCGAGGACAAATAGAATATCAAAGATAATATATCTATACGTGTCTTGAAGCAATCTTTCATCATTCATTATAATCATAATCATAATCTATGTCTACAAAATGTCACCAATTTGGGATAGTTTCACCGCACCGTGACATCCCTTTCACTACGCAATGACATGTGTTAGTTGTTCAACACATGACATTATATTATTAAATTAAAACATGCAAAACTCATTTTATGTAAGTTGCTTTGTATTTGAGGAAAGATTTTTCTCTCCAGAACTCCGACGTAATATGTCATATGTTATTATACAAGTAAAAGAATACTTAAAAGAAAAAACTTTCATCCATTTCTATAATACCATATGACGTACTTTGTGTTCGGGGCATGTTGAAAAATTTCTCATATTTGAACCAACGCAGAAAGCCCAAGAGTCCAACATCTACAGCTCTAGGTAAAAAAAAAAAAAAAAAAGACTGAAACTGTGTTTTCCCCCGGTAGAAGTAGAAGTTCTGTGGCATTCGGCTCTTCCCCTTCGTCGCAGTATCTCACTGTTATTGTCTTAAAAAACACAAAAGAAACGAAACAATCTGCGAAGTGAATGGTGATGATGCACTGGATTTGGGGTCTCAAGCTTTGTTCCAGAAACGGCGGCGCTATTTGATGAACTGGGTTCCAAGCTTCTTCTCTCCGCCTAAAACAAGCCGTCTGATTTGCCGCGGTCTTCACGCAAGTAAGCATTTCTCACCCCCAAACTCCGACAACATTGTCTTCAAAGCAGTTTGTGTTAATCTTCGACAGAGGAGATGGAAACTCTTAGAGCAGATATCCCCCTCTCTAACCAGTTCATTAGTCAGCCGTGTTGTTCGCGAGTTTCGGAACTCGCCGCAGTTGGCCTTGGAATTTTACAACTGGGTTCGCAGGAACAGGAACTTTCCTCAGTTTTTGGAATCTTCTTGTACTGTAATTCATGTTTTGATCGATTCTAGGAGGTACGATGATGCCTTGTCTCTTATGGAGAGTCTAATGGGGGCAGAGGGTTTGCCCGCATTGGTTGTTTTGGAAGGGTTGATTACCAGTTGTGGTGAAGGTTGTGATTGTTCGAGCTCTGCAGTGTTTGATGCATTTGTGAGGGCTTGTACTCGGTTTGGGGACTCCGAGGGTGCTTATGAGGTGATCAAGAAGCTGAGATTGGATGGTTATTGGGTTTCGATTCACGCTTGGAATAACTTTCTTAATCATGTGATTAAGTTGAACGAGATTGACAGGTTTCGGAAGATGTACAAGGAAATGCTTTCATATGGGTATGTTGAAAATGTTAATACCTTCAATTTGGTTATTTATGCTCTTTGTAAGGAATGCAAGTTACTAGAAGCAATGTCGTCATATTATCGGATGTTGAAGAGTGGAGTTTGGCCTAGTGTTGTTACTTTTAACATGATTATAGATGGAGCATGCAGGATGGGTGATATGGAACTTGCTTTGAAGGTTTTGAGAAAGATGGGGGTAATGTCGGAGGACTGTGTTATGCCCAATTCAGTTACTTACAATTGTATCATCAATGGGTTTTGCAAAATTGGTGGTTTATCGGTTGCAGAAGAAATCCGTGCTGAAATGACCGAGGTAGGCGTTCCGTTCAATTTGAGGACTTATGCAACTCTAGTAGATGGATATGCAAAACGGGGGAGTTTGGAGGTGGCACTTCGATTGTGCGATGAAATGGTGGAAAGGGGTTTGACCCCTAATCCTGTTGTTTACAATTCAATTATCCATCGGCTTTGCATAGAAGGAGATACTGAGGAAGCTTTTTCCTTGTTATCTGACATGATTGAGAGGAATATATGCCCTGATCAATTCACATACTCAATCCTCATCAAGGGGCTCTCTAGAAATGGGTTTGTGATGGAAGCAATTAGATTTCATAACCACATCCTTGAGAAGAACCTTGTCAAGGATGTTTTCTCGCACAATATCCTGATCGATTATCTGTGCAAAAGAAAAAATTTGAGAGCGGCCAAGCAATTGATGGGCAGCATGTTTGTTCGTGGTTTACTTCCTGACACCATCACCTATGGCACTTTGATTGATTGCCACTGCAAAGAAGGGAACATAGGAAGTGCAGTTCAGAGTTATGAAAAACTGATAGTAGGGAAGGAAAAACCTAATTTGGTGATATACAATTCTTTTATCAACGGGTTATGCAAAGAGGCATCAGTGGATATTGCAAAACTTTTGATGGATTCGTTACAGAGGATGGATGTTCTTGACATTATAACGTATAACACAATGATAAATGGGTATTTCATCAGTGGGATGATTGATCAGGCGTTTGTTTTGCTTCAGGAAATGGAAAAGGTTGGAATTCCATTGAATATAGTCACCTACAATATATTGATCAACTTTTTGTGCAAGTTTGGGTGTATTCAACAAGCAAAAGAACTTATGAAGGTAATGATTTCAAGGGGTGTGGTTCCTGATTTTATAACATACACCACACTCATTACCAATTTGAGTAAGAATTGCAGCCCCGAAGAAGTCATTGCATTGCATGACTACATGTTAATTGAGGGAGTAATTCCTGATAGGCAAACATACAAAGATATTGTCTGTCCATATCTTCCAGAAGAAAATTCAAAGATTAGCACAGTGGGTTGAGTTTCAACAGTACAGCAAGGTGTATATTGGTTCTCCGTCATCCAGTATCGTTTGTGTTTTAGGCAACTTGGGGCATAGAGAATGCGCTGGACTTTCTAAAGTAACAAGAATCACTCATATTCAACGTTGTTTATATCAGGCATGTAAGTTATCTTTTCTAATGCATCAATTTTTTATATGCTACTCGTCTGCTGACTACATCCATATAGATAACAAACAGTAACCCTAAACATATGAATCCATGCACATAAGTTTTTTGTTCAAACTTGTATGCAATCACTGATAAGTTGTCATCCTTTGGCTAATATTCCATGGCAATTTATTACACGGTGGTCGGTGGCTACTGGAAACTTGTAGGCTTAGATATTCTGGTTGTGTACTCATTAGTGAAAATTTGGGGGTTATTTCTTTTGAGACATGCAAAAATTCGTCTCATCTGGATGTTTCTGTTTCCTTTGTGCCGCTGAGATTTTTTTTAATTTTCTTTTGATTTTTTGTCCACAGCGATATGAGGGTTTGAAAGCGATAATTCTGATGGTTTCAAGGGATGGGATGATTGTGAATTTTCTCGTGGTGTTAGCTGTTTTTATGTTGCTCAACCTTTTAAATGCGTTAACAATGGAAATCTCTTGCTACTTCAAGTATTATGCTAGTTTTAATAGAATACTTTAATCTTTCCTAACGAAGACATGTCTTGTAGCTCAAGTGATTAAGATCATTTACTCTTGCATTTGAGGTCCTTTGTTCAATACCGGTCACCCCCACTTTTCTCTGCCATAAAGTGTTTTTGTATTCTCTTCGATGAGTTCGAGTTACAAGATTAGATTTGAGCGTTCATTCTATTTATTTTTCCTTTTATAAATATAAAAGAAACAAGTGGTATATAATAATTCAGAGGCCTTGGCTTTTATATTCTTGTATGTACTTTGACGAACACGTCACATATGGTTTTTGGGTGGACCTAGTTTAGTTAAATAAAAAATGAAAGCATTCAGCTTTACTTACTGAAGGCATGTATTCAAGAGGACCGAAGGTGATGAAGTGCAAGATATACAGATTACTGAAGGCAAAAGATACAGGCTCCGGAATTGGTAATACAGATTACAGACAGATCACTAGTTATTAGTGTTGCTGGTTCTGTTACCAGGTAAATGTCTGAAACCCTCATTTGATTCCGCCGAATTGAGTTCATATTCCATTGTACTCTGTTCTGGATTTGTAGATTGATTAAAATGGAATTTCGATGTTGTTTATTAGTATTGTTGTCGTTTCATCTCAGCTAATTGTATTTGTTAATTAAGTGAATGAAGGATATTTTTTTATTGCTTCTGTCATTGTTACTTCCGTAAATGTTATCTTACCCTCGATTTGGATTAACGTTGTGATTGTGAACTGTGAAGCTTTAAAAATTATAATTAGCGTGAAGTACTGAAAATTTTGTTATGGCCTTAGGCATTTATCACGATTCTTATGGGGTACGTTAACTGAGATGAGCTTTACTCGTGGTAAGGATGAAGCGCCAGTTTGGGATTGCTATGCTTATTTTTAAAGGGTTTATGGTTAAAGAGCCAGTTTGGGATTGATGTACCCTAAACTGTAGAATGCTTATCCACTCGTTGCTAGTCTTGGTTCAAACCTCTGGTGAATGACATTTTGTTTATGCAGGTGCTTGTTTGGAAAGAGATGGCTGCTCTATATATAAGTTCCATGCTAGTTTGATTGGGAGGCCAACAAGATCGCTGCCCCTCCAATATAGCTGCCGCCACCAAATGAACCACCATGTCTTAGAACAAAAGTCGCCACCAAATGGGCCGCTCCATTATATTGACGAGGGAAAAGGATCCTCTCCGGATCTCTTCCACTAAATCCACCCAATCAATCAATCCGGGTCTTTAAAATTTGATCCAACGGCTACAAACAGGGAGTCTCTTTAAAAGTTATCAAATTTTAAGGGCTCGGATTCGGTGATTGGGTGGATTTGGTGGAAGGGATCGGAGATGATCCCTTTCCATTGACGAGGAGCATAGGAGAATTCGTCGAGCTCCAATTGAAGAACTAAAACATAAACATATAGATAAAAAAGGGTTTTTTTATTGGCACCTCACAAATTGTTGGCCTGGCCACACTTTAAAATTTTCTTCTAATTACAACCTACGAATTCAATGTGATAAACCTAAAATTATGCTTGAAATATATGATGTTTTTCTTATGTATCGCAGTTGAAGAAACACAGTAAAAGCACTAAACATGTTGATCTTTCTCGAAGAATTGGGATGACGTTTTCACATTTCTCCCGTGAAACCACCAAGAAATATATGGTACTTTTGTTTATAATGAACTAGTGCAAACTAATCAAAGATGATAAGCCAAACATTGCAGCCAATCCGTTTATCAGCAATAGATGATCATCTCTTGATCGAAACCTAAAACCCCAGATCGACATATGCCAAAAGTGTGGGGTATGAGGGTTTTTTTGTGAAGTTAGGTAGCGTTTGGTACGCGGACGGGACGGGACGGGACAAAACGCATGTTTGGTACGCGCAGGACGGAACAGAACGGTTGTTCCGTTCTGCGTTTGGTAGCGCAGGGACGGAACGGAACCAAAAGACTAAAATGACTAAAATACCCATGTTCCGTCCCACGTTTGGTACAATTTTATGTGTGGAACGGGACGGGACTTACTTTTTTTTTTTTTTTTTTTTAAGTTGTTCAAATTTTGAACACTATTATCCATTATTTGTTTTTCTTGGTCCAAATTTTAATAGGTATATGTTGTGTTCCACATGCAAACC
>JAOTRO020010773.1:2500-15903 GCA_028566515.2 Pyracantha coccinea | reverse complement strand
GTAGCTCAGAGGATTAGAGCACGTGGCTACGAACCACGGTGTCGGGGGTTCGAATCCCTCCTCGCCCACAACCGGCCCAAAAGGGAAGGGCCCTTCCCTCCGGGGGTAGGAAAATCATGATCGGGATAGCGGACCAAAAACTATGGAACTTGCGTGTGGGTCTTTTGTCGAAATGGAATGGCCTTTTTATTTATTATTATCGTAAATGAGCGAAGCATTACGCATAGTATGCCCGTCCCCCATCAGCGTATTTTTTTGTTTTACGCGCCCGTAACTCTTCCTCAGCCAGGATGGGGCAGAATAGCAGAGCAAGTACAGGTATTAGTAGCATAACAAAAAAGCGTTCCTCATCATTAATATGTTTGCTCGCGGCAATTGTGGCCTCTCGGGAGAATCGATGACTGCATCTTTGATGTACTGCTAGTACTAGTACATCTGAGAATTCTTAATTGGATAGTTGTAAATAGCCCCAGGGCTATGGAACAAAGGAGTATCCCGGACCTGTACCGGGGTGTTGACGGCGATTTTCAAATCTCCCCAAGTAGGATTCGAACCTACGACCAATCGGTTAACAGCCGACCGCTCTACCACTGAGCTACTGAGGAATAACGGGAGATTCGATCTCGTAGAGTTCCATTCCCGTTCTCAACCCATGACCAATATGAGCTCGAAGCTTCCTTCGTAACTCCCGGAACTTCTTGGTAGTGGCTCCCCTCCATGCCTCATTTCATAGGGAACCTCAAAGTGGCTCTATTTCATTATATTCCATCCATATCCCAATTCCATTCATTTAATACCCCTTTGGTGTCATTAACATAACAGGTGTCATTTCTAGTCTATCTCTTTCTATTTCTTTTATATATATGGAAAGTTTCAAAATCATCATATAATAATCCAGAAATTGCAATAGAAAAGAAAAAGGGAGGTTTGTGATGATTTTGAAATCTTTTCTACTAGGTAATCTAGTATCCTTATGCATGAAGATAATCAATTCGGTCGTTGTGGTCGGACTCTATTATGGATTTCTGACCACATTCTCCATAGGACCCTCCTATTTCTTCCTTCTCCGAGCTCACATTATGGAAGAAGGAGAAGAAGGAACCGAGAAGAGGGTATCAGCAACAACTGGTTTTATTACGGGACAGCTCATAATGTTCATATCGATCTATTATGCGCCTCTGCATCTAGCACTGGGTAGACCTCATACAATAACTGTCCTAGCTCTACCGTATCTTTTGTTTCATTTCTTCTGCAATAATCACAAACACTTCTTTGATTATGGATCTACTACCAGAAATTCAATGCGTAATCTCAGCATTCAATGTGTATTCCTGAATAATCTCATTTTTCAATTATTCAATCATTTCATTTTACCAAGTTCAATGTTAGCGAGATTAGTCAACATTTTTATGTTTCGATGCAACAGCAAGATGCTATTTGTAACAAGTAGTTTTGTTGGTTGGATAATTGGTCACATTTTATTCATGAAATGGATTGGAAAGTTAAATTAAAGACTTAAAGAAAGAAGACTTAAAGAAAGACTTAAAGATTCAAAAAGTAATAAATTACTAAAAAAATGGATACATAAGAAAAATAAAAGAACAGATAAGAAGAAATACGCCCACCCCCTACCGATTTAATAACCTCTGCTACAAAGAAACTGATAAGACCAACTCCGTTTGGAATTCCATCTATTATTCGTCTATCAAAAAAATGAGTGAATTCGGCAAATTTTCTCGTCCCCACAATCAAGAATCTTCCATAAAAGGCATCTATGTACCCTCGATTATATGACCAATCATATATAGCATTTTTTATTTTGTCATAAAAATGTCTCCTAGGCCCCATTTTAACAAATGAATTAATTAAGTCCAAATTTTGAAAAGATGAATAAACAGGTTTATATAAAAAAAATGCTATAAATATTCCGAAAGAGGCTATACTGACTGAAAAAAAGGCATCTTTACAAAATTCATACCAATCTATTGAATTATTTGAATTTTTATGTAAAAGATTTATAGACGGGGTTAACCATTTTGTTAATATATCCACGTCTTGAGTTAAAGGAATTCCTAAGAATCCAACGAACAAAGTAAATATAATTAATATAAGTATTGGGAATAACATCATATTATCCGATTCATAAGGATACAAAGAAGTCTTGGTATTGCCAAAATTCGGAATAGAAAGAAGGGGTGGGGTCATTTTTCTTACATTCTGATCAATTTTATATACTCTAACTCTATTTGAAAAAAAAGAAGGACCTCCATTCTTATTTAATAAAGTTACCAAACGAACGTTTTTGTTACTTATTTTTGAACCTTCTTTACCCCATAGCGATATTGAATATAAGGGGGTATTCCTTTTTCCACTGTAATTTTGAAAATTAACGTTTAAATGTCCTTCAAAAGTAAGTAAATAAATCCGACACATATAAAATGCCGTTAATCCCGCCGTAGACCAAGCTATTATTGCAAAAATAGGTGAATACAACCAACTATCATTAAGAATTTCATCTTTGGACCAAAAACAAGCAAGGGGTGGAATACCGCAAAGAGAAAGTGTACCTAATAAAAAAGAATTTTTTGTAATTGGTACATGTTTTGTTAAACCTCCCATAAGCACCATATTCTGACTTTTTTTTGGACAATACCCAACAAGAGTTTCCATTGAATGAATAACGGATCCCGATCCTAAGAACAATAATGCTTTAGAATAAGCATGAGTAATCAAATGAAATAAAGCACTGCGATAAGACCCCATACCTAAAGCTAACATCATATAACCCAATTGAGACATTGTGGAATAGGCTAAACCCCTCTTAATATCTTTTTGAGCAAGAGCTAAAGTAGCTCCTAAAAAAACTGTTATTATCCCTATCAAAGAGATAAAATTCATTATGTAGGGTATGACTATGAAAAGAGGCATAAGTCGGGCTACAAGAAAAATGCCCGCTGCTACCATCGTAGCAGCATGTATAAGGGCCGAAATAGGAGTCGGCCCTTCCATCGCATCAGGTAACCATACATGAAGAGGAAATTGTGCAGATTTAGCAATCGCACCGGCAAATAAAAGAACAGCGCACAAGGTAACAAATAAAAAATCGACCTCATTATTAGAAATCAAGTTATTGAATATTTGGAATAAATCACGAAATTCAAAACTCCCCGTTACCCAATAAAACCCTAAAATGCCTAATAATAAACCAAAATCGCCAACACGATTAGTTACAAAGGCTTTTTGACAAGCCTTTGCTGCAACAGGTCGTGTGAACCAAAATCCTATTAATAGATACGAACACATTCCAACTAATTCCCAAAAAATATAAATTTGTATCAAATTTGAACTAGTAACTAATCCTAACATAGAAGTACTGAAAAAACTCATATAAGCAAAAAATCTCAAATAACCGTGATCATGAGACATATAATTATCACTATAAATAAGAACCAAAATTCCAACAGTAGTGATTAGTATTGACATAATAGAAGTAAGTGGATCGATCAAGTATCCGAATTCTAACGAAAAATCATTATTAATAATCCAAGACCATACATATTGATAGACAGAACTACTATTAATTTGCTGAATAGAAAGATTCATGGAAAAAATCATAACTATACTTAACAACAAAACGCTCTGAAAAGCCCACATACGGCGAAGACTTTTTGTTGCCGTCGGAAAAAGAAGAAGTCCCAACCCTATTAACATAGGAACCGGAAGTGGAAGAAAAGGTATTATCCACGCATATTGATATGTCTGTTCCATAAAAAAAGTTTTTTATTCTTAATTAATTGTTTCCGATTCACCGGATCTTACCTTTCGAAAAAGTCAATAAAAAATCAAGATATGCACTAACCGATTTAAGATTTATATTTATTTATATATATGAGTATTTATTTATATATATATTTATATATTAATTAAATTAAATAATTAATAATATATAATTAAATATTCTGAGTCTTTTCAAAACCGTTCAAATATTCAAAAAAGAAGTTACAATTGGTCAAATGATATGACCAAGTGACATATAAAAAAACGAACACTTATAATAGGATAGGAAAATAAAAATATAATAATTTATCGTAATCGTAATCAAAATTTATATTCATAGAGCAAGGATAAAAATTTAGCCTAAAAACAGTACTTGATGCTAATACGAATTATAAGATTAACTAAGGTCATCGGTCTAATGAAAAAAACTCTTAATTTTAGTTAGTTTATTTCAATTCATTAACTAATTTTCAATTAATTAACTAATTCATTATGGGATTGATTGTTTTCCATTTCAATCAAACCAATTTATTAGTAAAGTTTAGAAAAATATGGAACTAAAATGAACTTTTTAGCGAGAAAGGATCAAAAAGGACTGAGATCCTTTGTTTATCAAACCACGTATCTTTTAACAGATTTATTACTAGTCTCATTCAAATTTTAAAATTGAATTTTCTAGTTTGACTATTAAATTATTAGTCAAAAGTACAATCCTGATATTTTATAAATCAAGTATAGAATGCCGAAAATAAAGGTCTTTTAGATTTTTTTTAAGTTTGATTAAGTTTGATTTTATTTCTATGACATGCAGATTCTAAAGATATAACTTTGAGAGATAAACAACGCGAACTAATAGTTCCAAACCAAAAAATTTTGGTTTTACGGAATTTTTTGTTATTTCGAGTCATTTTTGATCCAGTTTTCATGGATCTTTGACATATCTATATTTCTTTTTTATGAAGAGAATATTATATTATTTAGAGAAAAAATAGATAATGAATAAGAATAATATAATAAAATAATAGAACAATAGAAATAGATGTCTTTCACATCCAACTATAACAATGAGTAATTTTTAATGGCAGTTCCAAAAAAACGTACTTCGATATCAAAAAAACGTATTCGTAAAAATATTTGGAAAATGAAAGGATATTGGGCATCCTTAAAAGCTTTGTCATTAGGGAAATCTCTTTCTACCGGGAATTCAAAAAGTTTTTTTGTACGACAAACAAATAAGTCCTAAAATATTGGAATAATCGAAATGCTTTTGATTCAAAAAATTGGATCAGTAATTTGTTAATATAGATTTATATTAATATGAAATAAAATCTTAATGTTAGGTCTAAAAGAATAATTCTTCTATTTTCTGGATTCTAAATCTAAAAAAAAATATATACAATTTTTTATTTTTTTGTTTTCACTCATATTTTGGTGGTGGGGAGTCTTTTTTTCCCCATCGCCCTTTACAATTCCAATAAATAAAATTTTTTATCTTTTTCGGGAAGGGCAGATTGTTGAAACTAATGGATTCCATGTTAAAAACTAACTTCTTAATTTATTGCATTTATCATATGTAATGGATTTACCATATATCTCCAATTTTCAGATCATTTTCAGATCATCAATATATATAATATAAATAAAAGATCAACAATAATAATAATAAAAGAATAAAAGATTCAATAAAAGAACTTGATTGTTGAGATATTATTCTATTATGTACAAGTATCAATTTGCAGTACTCTAAATACAAAATAGTTTTAGATTCATTGAGAAAATTTCTTTTTTGTTTCAAATTTATGATTATGAAATCAGATAAACTAGAAATAATGACATGACAATAAGCGTAAAAAAAGAAAAAAGTTCTTTTTATTTTAGCGAGAGATTTCTATAGTTACAAGAGTTCGATTTTAGAATCGCATAAACTACGTAAAAAGCCCTAAGATAAATGGATACTTAAAGTAAAAAAAAAAAAAAAAAATGAAACTAACAAATCTTCAAATTGACTTTTGAACTCATTTTTTTTATCAATTAAATTTAATTTTACTAAAAAAACATATTTGATTGAATTGACTTGTTCAATCTCGACTATTGAATATAAATAGGCTATTATGAATTCGAGCAAGCCGCTATGGTGAAATCGGTAGACACGCTGCTCTTAGGAAGCAGTGCTAGAGCATCTCGGTTCGAGTCCGAGTGGCGGCATGCCATCTTCTAAACGAGATCGAATAGATCCTATAATAAAAATAAATAAAATTCCCAGTAATTAATATTAATATGGGGGATCCCCACCTTTTTTCTTTTTTATGATATTTTCAACTTTAGAGCATATATTAACTCATATTTCCTTTTCTATTGTTTCAATTGTGATTACAATTCATTTGATAACCTTATTGGGCAATGAAATCATAAAACCATATGATTCGTCAGAAAAGGGGATGCTAGCTACTTTTTTATGTCTAACAGGATTATTAATAACTCGTTGGATTTATTCGGGCCATTTCCCACTAAGTGATTTATATGAATCATTAATTTTTCTTTCATGGAGTTTCTCCCTTATTCATATAGTGCCCTATTTTAAAAAACGAAAAAATTATTTAACCACAATAACTGCCTCAAGTACTATTTTTACCCAAGGCTTTGCTACGTCGGGTCTTTTAAATGAAATACATAAACCCACAATATTAATACCCGCTCTACAATCGGAGTGGTTAATAATGCACGTAAGTATGATGATATTGAGCTATGCAGCTCTTCTTTGTGGATCATTATTATCAGTAGCACTTCTTGTCATTACATTTAGAAATATTTTTTATAGTTCTAAAAGTAATAATTTATTAAAATTAAATCAATCTTTTTCATTTGGTGAAATCCAATACAATAATGAAAGAAACAATATTTTTAAAAAAACCTCTTTTTTTTATGCTAAGAATTATTACAAGGCCCAATTGATTCAACAATTAGATTATTGGAGTTATCGTGTGATTAGCCTAGGATTTATCTTTTTAACCATAGGGATTCTTTCAGGAGCAGTATGGGCCAATGAAGCATGGGGATCATATTGGAGTTGGGATCCAAAGGAAACTTGGGCTTTTATTACGTGGATCGTATTCGCAATTTATTTGCATACTCGAACAAATAAAAATTTGCAGGGGACAAATTCCGCAATTGTGGCGACTCTAGGCTTTCTTATAATTTGGATATGCTATTTTGGGGTCAATCTATTAGGAATCGGGCTACATAGTTATGGTTCATTTACCTTAACCTCTAGTTAAAAAAAAGAAAAGTTATTACGAATACAAACGTGCAATATAGTGTATATAAAATTGTGTCAACCGGCGAGAACCGCGTGAATCAAGTAGTGTAGTGATTCACGCGGTTCTCGCAAAGACCAAGTATGTTGGATGAAAATTGAAATTCAAATTTTGTTTTTACTTTATTTAAAATTTAAGAGAATAAAAATCCTTCTTTTTTTTTTCATTATCCAACCGACTCTTAAAAATCATAGGAGTTTTTTCTTTAAGAAACTTTAAGAAAACTATCTATAAAAATAATTAGATAAAATACCTTCAACCTTGTCAACTGATAGTGAAAGAACAAAATCGGGATACATACCAATACCTATTACAGGTAGAAAAATGGAGATGGAAACAAATAACTCGCGCGGTCCAGAATCAAAAACAAAAGAGTTTGGAGTATTAAATAATTTGTATCCGTAGAACATCTGCCGTGACATAGATAATAAATAAATAGGAGTTAATATCATTCCAATTGCCATTACAAAAGTGATAGCTATTTTGGGCATTAAAAGATATTTTTGGCTTGTAATTAGTCCTAAAAAGATTATAACTTCTGCAACAAACCCACTCATACCCGGTAATGCAAGGGAAGCCATGGAAAAGCTACTGAACATCGTAAATATTTTTGGCATGGGGATACCTACTCCGCCCATTTCGTCGAGATAAACAAGGCGTATTCTATCATAACTCGTTCCTGCCAAGAAAAAAAGTGCAGCACCAATAAAGCCATGAGATATTATTTGTAATATAGCTCCATTGAGTCCCGTATCGGTTATAGAAGCAATTCCTATAAGTATGAAACCCATATGAGATACGGAGGAATAGGCTATTCTTTTTTTTAAATTACGCTGGCCGGGAGATGTTGAAGCTGCATAGATTATTTGTAGTGTGCCTACTATCATCAACCAAGGAGAAAATATAGAATGAGCGTGTGGTAATAATTCCATATTAATCCGAATCAATCCATACGCTCCCATTTTTAATAAAATTCCGGCTAGAAGCATACAAGTACTGTAATGCGCCTCTCCGTGGGTATCTGGTAACCATGTATGTAGCGGTAGAATCGGTGATTTGACAGCAAAAGCAATAAAAAATCCAATATAGAATATTATTTCCAAAGCCACAGGATACGATTGATTAACTGATGTTTCAAAATTTAATGTTGGCTCATTAGAACCATATAAACCAATACCCAGAACTCCCATTAAGAGAAAAATGGAGCCCCCCGCCGTGTACAAAATAAATTTTGTGGCTGAATAGAGACGTTTCTTCCCTCCCCACATGGCTAAAAGTAGATAGACCGGAATTAATTCTAATTCCCACATGATGAAAAAAAGTAAAAGGTCCCGAGAAGAAAATGATCCTATTTGACCACTGTACATTGCTAACATCAAGAAATGGAATAATCGAGAATCCCGAGTAATAGGCCAGGCCGCTAAGGTAGCTAAAGTAGTGATAAATCCTGTTAATAAAACGGGACCTATAGACAGTCCATCTATTCCTAATTTCCAACGGAAATCAAAAAAACTGATCCATTTATAGTCGTCTACTAGTTGGATTAATGGATCGTCCAATTGGAAATGATAACAGAATGCATAGGTTGTTAGAAGAAGTTCTAACATGCATATACATATAGTATACCACCTAATGACCCTATTTCCTTTATGGGGAAGAAAGAAAATTAAGGAACCCGCAAATATTGGTAAGACTACAATTATTGTTAACCAAGGAAATTTGTTCGTGGTAAAGACAAGATACGCTTGGACCAAAAAAACCAGTGCCAAAAAATAAAATATTTTTTGGCACTGGTTTTGGCGGTAAAAAAAAAATGGACTCGGGTTTCTGTAACGTATTAATAAGCTATACCCATGCTGCGGGTTGTTTCATGCCATAAATAAACTCGAACACTCAAGAAATCTGTTGGGCAGGCGGATTCACATCTCTTACAACCGACACAATCCTCCGTTCTTGGAGCAGATGCTATTTGTTTGGCTTTACATCCATCCCAGGGTATCATTTCTAATACATCCGTGGGACAGGCTCGGACACATTGAGTACACCCGATACATGTATCATAAATCTTTACTGAATGCGACATTGGATCTATCCATTTTTGAACGTGATAAAGTTTCAATCTAGTAAATTGATAAATGAATTATATATTTAAATACTAGTACTAGATGAATCGATGAGTTCCTCGAGTTTTTTTATTATCTACTTCTGGCTTGACAGTGCCAAACTACTTTGATTTATTATCTTTACTTTATTTTGTGATAACACGATCATACCTTACGTGGCAGACATGCTAATTTGAATTAATTTTTGAAATTTTAATTGATGAAAATTCTAATTTTTATTTCTAATTTATATTTATATATATTATTATTATATAGAATAGAATTATAAATATAAAAAAGTATTACTTATTCAACAAATTAGATTGATTTATACGAGTTGATTTTCTGTTACGATAAATTGATGAAACAATAGCGAGTCCAATAGCAGCTTCAGCAGCTGCAATAGCTATAACAAAAATGGAGAAAATGGCTCCTTTTAATTGACGACTATCAAAAAAATCAGAAAATGTTACAAAATTGAGATTTACGGCATTTAATATAAGCTCAAGACACATAAGCGCCCTAACCATATTTCGACTTGTAATCAATCCATATAGACCGACAGAAAATAAATAGGCACTCAAAACAAGTACATGTTCGAGCATCATCAACCAACTCCTTATCAATCGCGATTCATTTCAATATGAACAACATTTTAATTTTAACCAATTGGATTGACTAGTAACGATAACGAGTAATAGAATATATATATAGAATAGAATAAAGGAATAGAGTGGGAATAAATCGAACTAATAAAGAATTTCTATTTTATATACAACGTCAAATAGAAAAAGAAACTGCATGTGATAGCTCATAAAAAGGTTTTTCCATTTCGTTTCGAACGAGTATTATTGACGAGCTACAGCAATTGCGCCGATTAACGCAACTAAAAGAATTATTGAAATAAATTCAAATGGAAGAAAAAAATCTGTTGATAAATGAATCCCAATTTGTTGACTATTACTTATCAGATCTTGCTCGACAATCTGGTTTGCTTTTGCAGTCCAAATAATCCCGTACCATGACGTATCTGAAATAGTAGTAATTAGTGAAACAAAAATACTTGTACAGACCACAGAAGTTACTCCATCTCCCACGGTCCAAAGATGGAAATCTTTGGAATATTCTGAACCATTTATGAACATCACAGCAAAAATGATTAAAACATTTATGGCTCCTACGTAAATAAGGAGCTGCGCAGCGGCTACAAAATGTGAGTTCGATAGAATATAGAATAAAGATATACAAACAAAAACCAATCCCAACGAAAAGGCAGAATAAATGGGATTGGGAAGTAATACTACTCCCAGACCCCCTAATATAAGACCCAATCCCAGAAAGACTAAAAGAAAATCATGTATTAGTCCAGGTAAATCCATTATATATAAAATAAGAGATAAATAAATCAAAATCTTTCATAACTTTATTGACCCGGTCAGGAAAAAGAGGTAACTCTACTTTTTTATTCTTAATTAATTATTAATATTAATTAAGTCTTAATTAATTTTAATTATTATTATTAAACTAGATCAAAACAAGTTCTTAAGTTTTTATTTCAGGCAAATTTAAAATTGTTCGAATTGTGTAATCGTCAATTACTGACATTGGTAACCGACCCAAAGCAATTTGATTATAATTCAATTCGTGACGATCATAAGTAGAAAGTTCATATTCTTCAGTCATTGATAAACAATTTGTTGGACAATACTCAACGCAATTACCACAAAATATACATATTCCGAAATCAATACTGTAATTAAGCAATCGTTTCTTTCTAATATCAGTTTCCAATTTCCAATCAACAACAGGTAGATCGATAGGACATACGCGAACACATACTTCACAAGCAATGCATTTATCAAATTCAAAGTGGATTCGGCCACGGAAACGCTCGGACGTGATCAATTTTTCGTAAGGGTATTGAATAGTTACAGGTAAACGATTCGCGTGTGATAAGGTAATCATGAAACCTTGACCAATATACCTTGCGGCTCGTACCGTTTGTTGGCCATAATTCATGAACTCAGTTACCATAGGGAACATATCGTGAATATCTATAAAAAATAGGATACTTGTTTCTTTCTCTTGTTTGAGACAAGTCGTGAATATAGAAGTATTTTTTTTTACAGTGAAAGAAGTTGGGAAGAAGTTGTTAATAATAGATTACCTAGAGAAATAGGTAAAAGAAATTTCCATCCAAGATTTAATAATTGGTCCATTCTCAACCTTGGTAAAGTCCATCTTGTTGCGATAGGAATGAACAAGAACAAATAAGTTTTAGCTAATGTAATAAAGATACCTATTATTGCCGCAAAAACTCTACCTCCTTTAGCAATTTCAAAAAGCTCAGGAAAAAATATGTACGGAATAGAAAGATTCCAACCCCCCAAGTAAAGAACTGTTACAAATAATGAAGAAACTAATAGATTTAAATATGAAGCAACGTAAAATAAACCAAATTTGATACCGGAATATTCGGTTTGATAACCTGCTACTAATTCTTCTTCTGCTTCTGGTAAATCAAAGGGTAATCGTTCACACTCGGCTAGGGAAGAAATTAGAAAAACTAGAAATCCTATAGGTTGACGCCACAAATTCCATCCCCAAAAACCATATTTTGACTGCGCTTCAACTATATCAACTGTACTTGAACTGTTAGATAATCATAGTGGATGATAACATCACTGTTCGCACCCCTATTGCAGAACCGTACATGAGATTTTCATCTCATACGGCTCCTCAAAGGTCACAAATAAATCTAAGGACCCGTCCATTATTATTTTTCTTGATATGTTTGTAGGATAGAAAGATAGATAGAGATAAAAAAATCCATCGTAAGGTCCCCTATTAGACGCTGGAATTCCGTCGGCTATATTTCTAATAAAGTGCTTCTGAATTCATCTTATCTTTTAATAATTTAAATTCTTCTTTGTTGAATAATAACTTAATCCTTGAATAAAATATTTCTTGTAACAATATCAATAGACATTTCAACCTAACCTTTTCAATTACGAAAAATTAGACCCTGCATTAGTTCACGAATCATGACAAAAATTCTATCTCTTCTCTATTCTATCTCTTCTCGATATAGATATAGAAAAAATAGATTTTTCTAGTGCATTCAGTCTTTCTTTTTTTTTTCGTTCCTATTCTCCTTTCTCAAAAAAAGGGACCTTAAACAAAGTTAAAGGATTACTTCGTTCTTGATAGTTATTTACTTAATCGGTGAATAGAAGTATACTCTGGATCGGAATCATGGGAAGTACTCCTTAATCATTTCTACAAATTTAAAGCCCCACTTAGAATTCTTTTTATACAAAAAAATACACTTACAAAATCTCTATTACGAATCCTTTGTGTACTTTAGTGTTCCTAGCTATCCACTCTTTTTTATGAATCTACTTTCGGGTAATACATATATAGTAAATAGTAATAATAATAGTATATAGTATAGTAAAATATAGTAAAAGCCTCATAAAGTTGATCTTTTGAACCCGCTTCAAGTCATGATGATTAATCAATCAATCTTGGGGTAAATAGTCTCTAATACTTATGTTTACTTTTCTTTACTCTTGTACATAAGAAATGAGATTCAATCTTTTACTGCAAATTTATAAGCCGTTTCTTTCACTCATATAACTATCTGGTTTCCTTCATCAACCCCCGAATAATATAATAAAAAAATATATTAAATCAATCATCTTCCTAGAAAGTAGGGGACTCTTAACGAATCACACGTAGAGATATTGATAACACACATAGAGTTAATGGTATTTCATAACTAATTGATTGAGCAGCAGCTCGTAGACCACCTAAAAAAGAATATTTATTATTGGAGCCATATCCTGACATAAGAAGGCCGACAGGGGCAATACTTGAAATAGCAATCCATAAAAAAACACCGATACTGAGATCGGCTAGAACAAGACGATACCCAAAAGGAATTACTAAATAACTTAATAAAATTGCTATGACTGCAATAGATGGTCCAATACTAAATAAACGAATATCTCCTCTAGATGGAAGAAGGTTTTCTTTGAAAAGTAATTTTGTACCATCTGCTAGAGCTTGAAGAATTCCTAAAGGTCCTGCGTATTCAGGACCAATACGTTGTTGTATACCCGCGGATATTTCTCTTTCTAACCAAACAATAACTAGTACACCTATTGTGATTCCTAATACAAGAGTAAAAATAGGGATAAGCATCCAT
>JAOTRO020010592.1:0-15906 GCA_028566515.2 Pyracantha coccinea | reverse complement strand
ATCCATACATAAACTACAAAATGAAGAATATGCCAATTTACGATCATGTCACGTCAATAAAATAATAGTTTATTAGACGCCTAGCCCATGCAAATCACGCATATCTACCATGACAAGCCGTATTATGATATTAATACATTAATATTATAATACGAGTCATGCCAAATATGAGACACATCCGTGGATTTAAAATTGTGGAAGACTTTTGGGCTACTTGGAAGAACCAAAAGTCAAAGCCCATTTCCCTTACAAACCAACTAGAAAACTTCGGAACCGACCAAAACCCAAAACTAAGCTAACCAAATCAGAACAAATCACATGTTTACCTAGAGCCGCGTGCCCATTTTTTATGCAGAAAAGAATCTTTATTTTCCAAGTTCACACAGGAAAAATAGGAAAGAAAGCAGAAAGAAGTGTCACCAAAGATATGTCGTGTTATGGGAATTGATCCAGGAAAGGCACTATAGGACTTGGTCTAGGAAAGAAGAAACTTTGGGCAATGTGCTCAAACAGCCTTCACAGGGCTCGTAGTCTCTGCGGCGTTATACCAAAAAGGAAACATGCAATTATAGCCATGGAATGATGAAGAGAAGACTTCACTGATTTGGAAATGGAGAAGAGACCAAGAGATTCCTCAACTGAAGCCTAGAAGGCTTCCTGCTTCTATAAATATAAGCCATCAGTATGCTGTAAAAAAGGAGAGATGCAACCGCGTGGAGGGGAAAAAGAATGATAAGTGTAAGAATGCACCATCTAGAGCAAGAACATAAAAGAGATTGCCACAAACTTAGACTGGGCAGAGCAAGAATGCGAGAAGGTTATCACCTGCATCGTGGCCTACCAGCAGTAGCTCATCTCCAGCAACAATAGAAAGGCAAAAATTCGGTAGTTCCAGCCCAGAGATTTGGTCATAAGAAAAGCCTTCATCATTGCCTCCACGGGAAGGCTTCAAAAAGATGGATTTGATCTGAGAAGAGATGTCCAAGATCAGCTTAGTAGGTGGAAAGGGAAGCTACACCCTCACCACTATGAACAACAAAGAGATCGAGAAGCAGTGGAATGCTTACAACCTAAGGAATGACTATGTGTGAGCTCCCATCTTTCCTTAAACCCGGTTCAAGCCAAATAAGTTTGAAGACTTAACCAGCTCGACAAATAACCTAAAATTGGCCATGATAGTCTCTTTCAAGTCCTAGCTAACCGAAGTATTTGATTTCGTGGGAACCCGAGTCTCTACCGAAAGAGAAGCTAAGTGCAGGACCTCTGCCCATGAAGATTCACACAACTGCACATTTTTGTTGTGACTAGTTAGCGTTCTTCGTATTCATATAAAACTTTATCTGCTGCCGACATGCTACGCAGTCTACAAGTGCAAAACAGACATTTGGGTTACTACACATTGCCGAGCGTAAAATAGCCCCTTAGATTACTACACATTGATTCCAAAAATGTTGTGAGGCTACACAACTCATGAAAATGGTTACGTAAAGTGCAATGTATTCTTTGAATCATTGCCCACTAAATTCCATACGGCTACATAGTTATGACGTTCGGTTGCTGACCATATGTCTAACAACTTTGTAAGTTCTCTAAGCCGAAACCCATGGCCATAGTGGTTTTGCGAACCTGTCTACTAATTTAAAAGGAGCGCGTCTGGTTTCCAACCGTATGGCTAAAAGTTTTACAAATTGTCAAGTTTAAGCTCACGATTGTAGTAGCTACGCGAACTTGCTTGTTTATTACAACCAACATTTCTGACCGCGAGCTCTACAGTTAAAAGTTTCACAAGTGGTCTCTAGCAAGAAAAAGCCTCATAGAGCATTCAAGCCAAGACTAATGCCTAAAGTAAGGACACGGGATCATCTACTTCTTTCAAACAGCTCGCCCAGCCACCAGTCCTATATTAAAAGTTTTGCAAAGACAAGGCAAAGCTATGAAGACGAAGTAAAGCGAAGAATGTAGTTTGTTAAATTTCTAGCAACTTAATAAATTGGTTCAAGGGCTAACATAGTCCAAACAAAGCTAACCAAAAAGAAAAGAACAAAAACTCTAAAAGTCTAATCAAGAAAACTTCTTATCAGCAGCATGAACGATCACCGATTTCTTAGCTAGCACGCCTTCAACAACCGCACCGCTCTCAACAGCAACATCTTCCATCACTTTATCTTCAGCTGCCTCGCCCTGAGTAGCCTAACCTTTAGTTGTTCCACCAACAACAACCTAAAGAGAAGTCAAGCAAATCTTCTGGAGAAATGGAGAAAGTCTCGAAGTCCTTCTCAAGAAACACATAATCCAACGACCTACCTTGGAAATGGTCAACATAGCCCAGCTAGTTGAAATCAGCCTGACTTAGAACAAGTGCAAATTCGTGACCGGCCTTCTCACTCTTCAGTTGCTCATTTTTTTCAACAAGGCTAGTGTGGACACTTTATCTAGCTCCTTCTTTAGGTTCTCACTAGTAGACAACACACCTTGCAGCTCCATTTGTTTGGACTCAAACTTATTGGTAACCTTCTGGAGACAAATAACTTTATTGTACACGGAGATAAGTTTTGGATCCTTGGCATAATAGGCAGATTGAAGATTTGAGTTGACACATTTGTGGTTCTATATCTTAAGCAAATTGAGGTAAGCATCATTCTGTGCTACTTCTAGCATTCTTTGAGAAGTAACAAGCCTAACCTTCAAGTTGTTAACTTCCTAGAAAACGGTTTACAGCTGCACGAAAGTAGGGACAGAGACATTGAACCCCTTCAAATAGATGACCTTAGACACTAACTTTTCAATCTTTTCGGCAACACAACGAATTTGAGTTTTCATCGCCACCTCGACCTCCTTAATAGCTCTAACAGCAACATCTTAGTAAAGATGCATGGACTCAGTAGCTAGGATCAAAATCTTCTGCATAGTGGCTAGAAAAACCCTTCTCTAGCTAGTAGGACGCTTCGCAAAAAAATCTGAGCAATTTTCCTTCCCAACACTATCAATAAACATGGCGCAAGCATAAAGGTCCTCAAGCAAGTCAGCCTTCAACGGCCCACAAATCTTCAAGAACTTTTCCGAAGCAAACTCATAAATTCTCATAACTGCCTATATGAGCAGTTTTCGCCTTCTCTGCAGGCGAATCAGACATAACAACAGAAAAAGAAGCAGGCATGGACTCCGCTTTAGTAGTAAAATCCACCTTGCCTATCTTTATAGCAGCGAGCCTCTTGGAAGCCAAACCAAATTTAGCTCTAGATGGACGTCTTGATGCAAACCTAGACACATGGGCCACCGCAAAACTTTTACATTGGGCAATCCTCTCAGCAATAATTGTGGCCACCTTTGGAGCAGTAGGCTTTGCAAACTCAGACTCAGCAGTCTCCATCTTTATCTTAGGAGAAGTCACATCAATATCTAGCTTTTCAGTAGGAGACAAGCCCCCACAAATAGCAGAGGAAGCCTTAGGCTTTTTCATAAGCGACGGCTCTCGAAGAAGTGAAGAAAATCTCTTTTTTCCACCTTCACTAACAGTAGGCTCCATAGCCGCGATCGGACGAGCAAACATTTCTTCCTTCATCTGCTTAACCTCTACGATTAGAAATAGTCCACTGTTCTCCTAAAGAATATGACTAAGTAGCCAGTGCCATCTACAATACTCAGCAGAAATGCCCAGGGCGACATGCATTTTCTTCATATTAGGTGTAGTTCTTGGAGTTGAGCCAAATTCTAAATCTACACAAAGTAAAGTGGACGATTAATAAATTTGAAGGAAAAATAGCTCAACAAGAATTCCAAACAGACAAAAAATGAAACACTTACCATCAATAAATTCAGTCAGAACGCGCAGCTTAGATGATGAGTTGAACTCCCACATTCCGCTGATCTCCAAGGTGCCCCTCGCCCTCTCATGTTCACCTTTGCTCGCAGCATCAAATAACCTATGGCAAGACTCAGCTGCCCCATGCCATCCTTATGGCCAGTCTCAAAGAAGTGCTAAAATTCATTAATGGTTAAGCCGAGATCAAAGAACCTTCTTAAGTTCAAAAACCCTACCATTACACGAACTACATTTGGGGAGCACTGAGTAGGCGCGTACTTCATGGAGCAGATCACCTCCTGGAAGAGGCACGGTATAGGAAAGGTAAATCCCAACATAAATTAGTATGGGTAGAATTTGATAGCTCTCTTTCTAGCTTTGGCTGCTTCACTGCATGGTTTATGGTTGCTTTCATCCTTCACCCGTTAGACATAAACCCCTGACGCAATTGCATGCTTATACTTCTCAAGGATATCCAGAAACAACTCATTATAATTGATCTTGACATAAGCATCCTTAAAGTAGCTTACCTTTCCAAGAGACACGCCTTGACGATACAAGAGCAGAGGATATTCATCATTTTGCTATTCGAGGAAGACATCTCATGAATCCTACATGAAAAAGATGAAGAAAATATTCAAAAGCCAGCTTACAGGAGAAAAGAAACTAAAAAAAATACAAGGGGTAGCACACCGGGCCGAAACCTAATGCATTACCCCTCGCAGATGACACATGCCCCAAGCCTTCCTTCTTCTCCTACATGGGCTCGTGCCCAGTAGCCTAATCTAATGAGAGGCCTAGTTTCACATTAGCCATTCCCTATTGCTAAGCTCTGTGCCATAGAGCACCAGTTTCCTCAGCCCAAGCCGAGCCAACTTCTGACCCCAGTTAGCCAATTGCGCCATACCAGTCAAGTAGCTCCCTTAACTGCCCAATGACTTTGTAGCAGCTGTGGCTACCCAGCCACGTTTTCTCACCTCCTCGACCCTCGCCGAGCCACTCCATCAAGCCACGATTTAACCTTTTGCTCACCTATGTAGCTTGGGATTTCTACACCTACTACCTTTTTTCTACTTGCAACCCAGCATGTGTTGGGGTATTTGTGGAACCAAAAATCCAGAAGACGACACGTGAACTTTTTCTCAAGAAAGACAAGATTGCCTTTATTAAATGGGCAGGTCTCTCAAATACTCATACATCCAGCTTAGCATCCCTAAACATCTAAGCAACTGACTACGACTGCTTAAGACTCCTCTGCTAGTGGCTTGGAAAGTCAAAGGCATTAAAGATAAGATTAATTACAAAATCTTACTTTTTATACATTCCCGATTGAAGATCAACTTTACCAAGTAAGGAATCCCTACCACACTCAACCATGGATGCTTCCATCATCATCCTAAGATATTATCTCCTAATTAATATCTTAGGAATCTTTTTCATCATTTATCCAACAGATGGCACACCTTGGCCAATAGGATGTTGCCACGTGTAGGGCAAAACCTTAACACTATAGGCGGCCATTCTTCCTATAAAAACCTTCATCTTCACCAAATTTAGTAAGTTTTTTGCTACGTATACAAACCCTAAATGCTCACACTTATCAGAGTTACTAACTTTTGCTACGTATACAAACCCTAAATGCTCACGCTTTGGTCTTTAATCAAGGTGTTAATTATTTTGTAGGTACAAATTCATCAAGATTAAAGATGGCAGATTCTTGCTACAATAATGGTAATTTTTGTTTTATTCAAATACGCAAGTCTTAGATCTTGACCACCACCACCATCGAAGACATGGTAACCAACACTAAAAATATCGCAACAACGATTCAGCCACCACGATGATTACCACAATTCAACAACTTTGGATTTTTCCCATTTCTTAGTAAGTTAATCCTCATTGTCATCTGGTCCATTGGTTTAGATCTAAAGACCAGTGTTGAACCCTCTATTCATAAGCCCCCTTCATAAAAGTCACTAATTGTAGAATTTTCGGCAGGTTTATTACACCTAAAACGTACCACATTGAACATTGGGTTGCCTTTAATACTTGAATTCTTAGTGTTTATAGTACTATTTAGGAAAGCATATTTCTGTGTAATATATGGTACTACGTGATACACCCCGACCCGGAATGTCCACTAGAACTCTGAATCAAGCTGTGCTGGCCGACACTTGGAAGGTGGCAAAGCCATAAAGTGTAGTGATGTGGAAAATGTGAATAATTTTAAACCTAAAATTGCCTAAATACAAGGGTGCGCGGTGAGCGGGAAGAAACCCATTTCACACGTGATGTCAGAGAATAAGTAAAGTACAGTAAGATAGGATAAGGATTATACCCTCAAAGGTAGCCACCTATACTGAGGTTTGCCAAGAATCCTCGTCGATACAAAAGTTCAGCATCTAAAACTAGAAGGCCGAAAAACAAGGGTGAGTGGGCCTGAAAAATAAAGTTCTATAAAAACCTTTATGAAAATATTGTAACCCCTTGCTGTAAAACAAGTATAGTTTCCAGAAAATCATAAACTTATAAGTATGAAATCAAATGCAAATCAACAATAATTCCAGAGATATGCCAATCACAATATCTCAATAGTAGCATAATAAAATCAGATGCTCATCGATCTATGCTAGCACACAAATCAAAGTCGCCTAATGTAACCTATACAACTGAATTGATGCTCATCAATCTGTGCTAGCACATAAGTTGGAGTTGCCTAATGCAACCTGTATGATAGGACTGGGTGTAATCATAATAAACGCTCTAGTGCTATAATCATGTGAAGACTGGCGCTATTCGCAATCACATACAAGTCAGAGTTGCCTATTGCAACATGTATGACAAGATGTCAAAGTTGCCTATTGCAACCTGTACGACATGATTGGCACCTACTTAGATCCAAATCGAGGGTACAATGCAAATGTGAACATACAAGTGAAAGACTGGCCCTAGCCTTGGGAGAGCACTAACACCGGGTGCATCAATGATGAGTAGATAACATCAATATGGTCATACCACATCCATTCGACAATTCTAATCAACATCGTACTATTCATGACCATAAATATAATGAAGGCATCTCCTTATAGTAAGCTTACCTGTGCATCCCGTAGGATTAGCATATTCCATAATTTCTAGTCAATATAACATTCATCAAAGTCGCAACTTGGATTAAGGCATCCCGCAGGATCCGAAATAATTTCATAAATTCCGACATTTAGCTAATGCTTATAAAATTTAGTCTAATCCAAGCATACGTAAGAAATTCTTTTTTAAATGCATAAAAGGAAACTATAAATTTTATATATATACACACACACACACACTATAAAAAGGAAAAGATCCACTCACCTGGAGTCCGCGCTACAACTCCCTAGCACAAATATCGAGGCGTCACAAACGATCGTCGTCCAAAACAAATATCAAATCACGTCTCAGAATTCTTATCAGTAGAATACGTAACTTACATAAAACACATCCCCAAGGATGTTCTAGAATGATTTGTAACCCATTGACCAAAAGTCAATCGTCGGTTAAAGGTTGACGGTAGGTTCCACAACCCTACGTAACTCAATCAGGAAGATTTGAACCTCAGATTTCCAATCCGTAAGTTCTCAAGAGTTTCAATAAGCTTCTAGAACAACATACTAAAATCTTACCACAATTCGAGAGTCGGATCTCTGCCAATCACAAATCAAGTGGCAGCCAACTTTTTATTTTACAAACTTACAAATCCAATTCGCGAAGATCTGTACGTTAGATTCCTAATCGGTAAGTTCCTATGGTCCTCAAATATTACATACTAGGTTTAAACTATCAAACTATAGCAAACGGTTATCAAATTGACATTAGAACATCAAATTTAACTCAAAAAGGAATCGTCGGTCCACTGGCCACACGCCGCCGTAAATGGGGGTCGGTCGCCCCGATTCGCTGAAAAATCGAACAATTCCAAAAATTCCCAAATTTTATAGGAATGAAGATCTCAACAAGTAGAGCAAGTTTTATATTTGTGGCCAAGTCCAATTTGCCGGGAAAGGCCCCAAATTGGCTCACACCCGTCAGAAACCCTAGAAATGGGTGTGTTCAATTCACCTTTTTCAGTGCTTCGCCTCCTCCAAGGTTGTTTGGGGTTTGTTCTTGGCCTCAATGGGAGTTGATTAAAGGTGGTGCAACTTGCCGAAATAGAGGAATCACCATCAAACACCCCAGGGGTTCTCCAGCACTATTTTTATCGATTTTGAATCAAAAACCTTTCGATCCAAAAACCTTTCGATCTTGGGCGGAAATGGTAGAGGGAGGTTGAGGAAGAGATTGCAGGTGATGGGTGGATGAATTTCACCTGAAAGATGGTTGAAGTTGGCCGGAATTACACCGGGTCGAACAGGTTGGGTGTACAGGTCGAAGGAGAGGCTGGGGAGGTCCTTCTCTCGTTCCTCTCCTGATTGGTTCTTTCTTTTCCCCCTCATTTCTTATTGGTCCAATCTTTTTCCCCTAAATTTATGATCGGTCACTCAACAACAATCTAATTGGGCTTCTTTCCCACAAGGTGGGAGTTTATTAATTTCTAATATAAAATGTAATAAAATGATTCCAAATGTCCGTAACTTTTCAGTTACAATCCTGATTCGCAACTGGCTTTCACCTATGCGTTTCTACCATCGAGTACTTCAAGAACATGATAAAATAGTAGCTCGTACTGTCATGAAATGACGGTCAACGGAAGTCAATAATCTCACCTCTAGGGCATTTTCGTCAATTCACGCTTTTAAAAATTAATAAAATCGTAAAAGTAGAGACGGATTGTCACTCTATGTGTTTAATAGAGATAGGACTTACATAAATGTATTGTATCCTTACTATTTTTCTTTTGATACGAAAACTCGTTGGTAAGGGAAAAAAACATCCTTTAAGTTTCATGGTATATTAGGATAACTTAGCAAAACTATTTGACTATTTAGAACTCGTATGGAAATGATTAAGAAATTGACTATAATCACTTCTGGTTAGAAAGACGCTTCATATATAGTAAAAAAATCACTCAAAGTGATTATATGAAGAAACTAGTTATCTGAGAATATGATTCTTTCTACAATTACTTCAGACGAGCCTTATCTACCATAATAGGACATTAACTAGATAAAAAGCCTGTGTTTTGCTGCAGGACTTGACTGCACCAATCTTAATCACATGAATTAGACACATGTAACTCGAAAAAAAATTCAACATAATCATGAACAAACAAAACGGATAGATGAGTGAACGGTGTCGGTAAGATAAGTAGTTTAGCTTTTACATATATTCAACCAAGCTGATTACAAAAGATACAACTACAAAAAATGCTCTATTTCCCTAAGAAATAGGAGCAACATGCATTTAACACATATATTGGCCTTCAAGTTAAGATGGCAAAATATTGCAGGCTAGGCACGTGTTTTAACAGCTAAACAAAAAAGCAAAAAAAAGTGGGTTGTTCTTGTTTTTAGCAGCTATATAAAGATGCAGGATGCCTGTTTCCATAAGTTACAAAAGGAAGATGCAATCCACACATATTTTTCCCTTGCAATTAAGGTGGCAAAATACATGCCCTGTAGACCAGGCACCTGTTTAAGCAGTTAACAAAAAACCCAAAAAACTGTTATGTTGTTGTTTTAGCGAGTAAGTTTTCAACCACACATGTTTAAAGGCAAAGAAATGGAAAGCGGCTTTGTAACAGCTAATAACAGAGACTGCGATCATTCATTTTTTTGGTGGGTGGACATCTTCAACACGATAGTAAAAAACATGAATCATAGTTTAGCAAACACTGGTGCAGGCGTGCACGCTAAAAAAACAAATTGTAATTTACCTATCTTTGGTTTTTTTGCCTTGAGACTTTGTTTTGAGTGCAGCTATCGGCTCTTTGTCCGCGGGCTTAATCTTAGGGACAACCAGTTTGTGGAATTCTCTAGCAATTTAGCAGAATTAGTTGTCTCTGTTTGCCCAGTGCAAGTTTTTTTGCTGTGAATGAAGGTACAATTTATAAGGTCAGAGAGAATCATGATAGGCATGGAAAAGATTGGCTAACAATTTTTGATAAGCGGAATAACACATATGTATACCCAAGATAAGCAAGCATATTCATTAAGATTTACACATGAGACAATAACTGAGATGAAAACTTAACCTGTCGGATTTGTCTGCTTGATCAAGGAACAACCCTCTCCTTGAAGTCTTGGCAGGTGCAACTGATTGGGGTTGTTGATCTAGCCGCTAGGAAGGTGTCACTAGGGCGGGGGTCGCTTCACTCATAATTTGTTTTCCTGCGGTGGTAGCAGTCGTTTGCGGGTCGATTGAGGCAATTGCTGGGTTCGAGAAAACTGATCTTGAAGTAGTCCATAAATGATGAAGTCCGTCTTCCGGATCCCGAAACAGAGCTGAAATCTCTTTGTCTTGCCCACCAATTTTTTCAGAGCCGGTGGCACCACAAAGGGATCATCATATCCGTCCTCTATTACCAAAGTGTGGCAAGACACACGAAGTATCTTTTTGGTGTACCTTCCTAACATGAGGAAGTTGTGCTGATTCGTGCTATCTTCCACAATAAGATTGATTTTGAACCTATGCAAGCAAGAGGGAGGGAATTCCAGATGAAGCCACCGCTAAAACAATTTGATTTTGGGATCTAATTTTAGTTATGATTGTGGTCCACCAAAAAGTTTTGCCTGTCCCACCATGACCATGCACAAAAAATAGACAAGATATGTTGTTATGAATTGTTTCCATGACACTGTGATAAACATATTTTTGCTCTCTATTTAACTGGATGATCAAGAGCGAGTGCTCATGTTTCAGCTTGTCAACATCGTAATCTAACTCTTCCCTCAAACTCATGTTCGCAAGTTTATCCATCATCAAATTGTTTGGTTGTGGTAGGTGATGCATTGATCATGTTTTTCAAAATGTCATCACACATCGTCTTCCAATACATTTGAAACAAAGCTGATGGATCATCAACATCACAAAAGAGAACTAATGTGACAAACAATTGCCTAGGTTGAGAGATGATGCAGTGACAATGGCTTCTAACATAATGTTATTCCATTCCCTATCATCACCTAATAAAACAAGAGGGGTGCATGCAGCTCGGAATGTCGGTTGAAGAATGCAACGGTCCTCAAATGCTCAAGTCCAAAGCTACATTTTTGGTAATTTAGCAGCAACCTCAAGTAATATAATTCACCCGCAGGAGGGTGAACATATGCAGCCCTACCTAGATATCGCCCTACCTAGATATCTACCTCTTTTTCTAGGAGACCATTTTTTCTCATCATTTTTCCATACATACTTGGTAGGAAATTCAACGTAAGATAACTCATGTGCATCAAGGTCTTGGACATTGGTTCGAAACCATTGTGTTAACATTGTGCTTTCAAGATTAGGGTGGTTAACAACATGGTTTAGATCATCAGTCTCTCTGAAAAGAACATTTTGGTCAGATGGAAGGTGTACAGACACTAATAGAAATTTTGGCTTTACCAACAAAATTAGCTTGTCGGCAAAAGTTAAAATTTGTAGTCTTTTCCAACGAAAATTTCCGTCCGCCATTTTGTCACCCAAAGCATTTTGTGCAAGAATTTTCCCAACGAATTTTGGTATTCCGTTGACTAAGGTTCAACTTTTCCCAACAAACTCCTTTTTGTCGGCATTTACATCTTCCCCAACAAATATTTTCATCGATAAAGGCCTTTTAAGCCGACAAATAATACTTTTTAGCCAACAAAATGTGTTTGTCGCCATGGATATTTTGTCGGCAAAGTCTTCTATCTCTTGATGAATTAGTTTCGTCGAGAAGACAATTAATTTATAAAAAAAATAATAATAAATGCTTTAATGCTTAGCTACTACATATGCACATCAAAATACAATACACAAAAATTGTTAAGAAATAACACTTTGTTGATTGATAAGTTTGGAACGTACATCTAGAGTACTTATATAAAAGCATGTCACATAATAAGCATGTCACATAATAAAATTATTGTACTATCATTCCTCAAAATTGGCTGCCACGTAGCATCACAACACATCTTGCATCTTGCCCCTACATAATCACAACCATCTTCCACCTGCAACATACTTGAGAGCAAAGGACCTGTAACAAAATACCCAACAGGGAAGATTAATACTAGGGAAGATTAATACTATATCACATATGACTCAACTTCCTAGCCAACAAACACATTGCCAATATACTAAGAAAAGTATTGTCCACAATTAATAATATCTCTGATATGTATAATTTGAAGATCATTTCAAGTTACTAGTCATCAATTACCCTGTTGAATCTTCACTTATTCCACCAAAACCTTATAAATCCTTTCATGCAGCTGTAGCTCATATTGACAATCCTAAATGTAAACCATCCACTCTATTTAAAATTCAAAATGTATATGGGTTAGCTATTTTTGATGAAGTTAAATAAAGACAAATTTATTGAATGACTACATGATGAATAAAGGCTTTCCGCACAAAGTAGTAGTTGTTACAACCGACACATACAATTGTACAATAGCATTCAAGGGTTCAGGGATTTGAAATTAACCTTGACTGGGGAATGCATTCTTTGTCCATGATAATAGGCCTTTCCCCCTCCTACTACAAGTTAGTATGTCACAAGCTGCCAATCTATGAATTTTTGTCAGTAAAGAGAAATAAAACTTGCAAACTTTCAAAGAAACACTTTCAAGTCTAACCAAGTTTGTAAGGAAACTTACATCCTTAGATTCATTCTGCAACTTTAGTATTGACAATTGTATGAAAAATTTGCTACTTCATTCTCTTCATAAGCAGTTCCTAAATAATGCCTCACCAACAAACCAAAAGGTATCTATGTTGCATAAAGAAATAATTCATATTCGAATAGAATTAAACTAATCAAAAGTTTCAAGGAAGAAAACTAATCACAAAATTTCAGCCACATGAACACATGTTGCAAAAAAAATGATTAAAGTATGTATAAGCATGGATACTCAGTCAACTATTAAATCACGAGCAAACAAAAGGTTTGCAATTAGGTACAAACAAACAAATTTCACCAAAATGCCAAAACGATGCTAAACCACTTTTTTTTAAATTGATAATAAAATCACAACCTTACCTTTGTTCACTTTTGAATAGGCATGACATTACAGCTTGCTCAAATTGGTTAAGAATTCAGAAACCAGAAAAGGAGCATTCCCATTTTTAAATCAAATGGCCAGCACAAACAAGAACACAAACTACAACATACTTTAAAATAGGAATTCAACATCACAAGGCACTTGTAAATGTAAGAAGGTGTTATCAAGTATATGGTTGCCATTACTCACGCCACCCCCATCAACGCAATTTCATTGCTTTTAACATTTTGGGACCATTTTTCTTGCTAATTCAGTTTCAATGTCAAGCTTGGAATTAAAAATAAATAATTAAAAAAACTGTTTATTATACTGAAATAGTAAAATATACAGAAAATGACAATCTCACAAGTACCATGACCGAATTTCAATTGATTACACAGAGGAATTGATTATTATATTGCAAAGACTCACAATCAATTTTAACTATAAAACTATTACTACAGATTGATTGAAGTTTCCCAAAAATTGAAGTTAAAAGTAATTTCCAGAACATGGATTAAGCATCCTCAATCCCATAAAACCCAAAAAAGAGAAACTACAAACCCTAACTAATCCTCAATCAAATCATTGCCTAAAACCCCTCAAAATTATTGTGACAACCCATCCCTAACTTTATGATTCTATTGATTTTAAATAAGTGAAATTACAAAAATTCCCTTAAGGCAAGAGCGTTGATTTTTGCTGGATCATCATCTTGTGCCATGTGTGTGGTTGAGGTGGAAAGAAGATGAGAGAAATGAGGGATTGGGGGCTGCCGAATCAGAAATAAAGGAGGAAGAAGGGACCAATCATAAAATTTGAAAAATAGAAAAGAAAAGAAAAAGAAAAGCAGCCAATTAGGGGAGGAGAGAGGAAGCTCCTAGCCGTCCTTTCGACCGTACACCCGCGCACCCAACCCGACCAAATTTTGGCAATTCCATCATTTTTTTTCCAGTTGAATCATCACCATCCATCACCTGCAAAACACTCAGTGACTTCCCTTCCTCTATTCCCTCCCAAGATCAAAAGGTTTAAGGTCCAATTTCGTGTAGAACTTTACCGTAGCACCGGAAGTGCTCAAGGGCAATTCTGTTGTTTTGGCGAGTCTCACCACCACCCTTAATCAACTCCCCTTGGACCTAGAAACAAGACCCAACCAATGGTAAAGGCGTCGGAAAACCAAGGAAGGAGAATCAAAGCTCACCCATTCTAGGGTTTCTGGCGAGTTCGAGGGAAATTGGAGCTTTTCTCGGCCAAATTGGACTTGGCCATAGGTATAAAATTTGCTCTACTCATTGAAATTTTTATTTATGTCAAATTTGGTAATTTTTGGAAGTAGTTGAATTTTCCAGCAAGTCGGGGCAGCCGGCAGCCGCGACGCTTGGGCAGAGACACCACTTGACCTCCCTAGGCTAAAATGGATGCCCTGATTCCATATTAGATATCCAATTGATGAAATTCCATTATTTGGTTATATTTCCGTTAAGGGCCGCCACTTGGCTATTATATGACTCAACGATCCGACCATTGGATCGTCACCAAACTTTAGTACGTAATAGTACATAATATTAAAGGATATTAGAAACTGACGGATCAGGAATCTGATGCACAAATCTTCCTGGATGGGTTTTCTAAGTTTCTAAATCGAAACGTCGGCCATCACTTAAGATTAGCAATTGGTGAAGATCCAACCTTTGGATCGTTCAGAAACTTTAGGATGTTGTTCTAAAAGCTTATTCAAACTCTTAGGAAGTTACAGATCAAAAACTGAGGTGTAGGTTTTCTGGATCAAGTTACGTAGGGTTGTGGACCCTACCTTTGACCGACGGTTGACTTTTGGTCAATGGGTTACAAATCATTCTAGAATGTCCTTGGGGATATGTTTTACGTAAGTTACGTGTTCTATTGATAAGAATTATGAGACGTGATTTGATATCTGTTCTAGGTGACGATCGTTCATGACGCCTCGATGTTCGTGCTAAGGAGTTGTAGTGGGGAATTCATGTGAGTGGGTCTTTTCTTTTATATAGTATACACGTATTTGTTAGTTTCCATTTATGCATTAAAAGAGAATTTACTACGTATGCCTAGCTTAGACTAATGCTTATAAGAATTAGCGAAAATTACGAAGTGATCATAAATCCTACAGGATGCACATGTATGTGTATGTTTATTGATGCCATGATTAAATAATGTTATAAGAAATGTTGTACTGTTGTGAAATGCTAAAATAACACTGCGGGATGCGCAGGTAAGTTTATTATGTGGACTATAATTATTGAATCGTTATGGCATATTTATATTTATGTAGTCTGCTCATCATTGCTGCACCCAGTGTTAGTGCTCGCCCAAGGCCACGGCCAGTCTTTCACAGGTATATTCATATCCGCACCGCATGCTCGCCTTGGATCCAAGTAGTTACCAATCATGTCGTACAAGTTGTAATAGGCAACTCCAACATCTTGTCGTATAGGTTGCAATAGGCAACTCCGATTCGTATGTGACCGCGAATAGCGCCAGTCTTCACGTGATTATAGTACTAGAGCGTATCTTATGATTACACTCAGTCGTGTTGTACAAGTTGCATTAGGCAACTCCAACTTGTGTGCTAGGAAGGATTGATGAGCATTAATCTAGTCGTACATGTTGCATTAGGCGACTCTAACTTGTGTGCTAGCATAGATGGATGAGCATCTAATTTTATTATGCTACTGTTGAGATATTGTGATTGGCATATTTCTGGAATTATTGTTGATTTGCATTTGATTTCATACTTATATGTAGTATGATTTTCTGGAAACTATACATGTTTTACAGTGAGGGGTTATAACGTTTTCAAAGGTTTTTATTAAAATTTTATTTTCAGGTCCACTCACCCTTGTTTTTCGCCCTTCCAACTTTTAGTAGCTGAGCTTTCTTATCGATGAGGATTCTTGGCAAATCTTGGTGTAGACGATTACCTTT
>JAOTRO020010301.1:0-15921 GCA_028566515.2 Pyracantha coccinea | reverse complement strand
AAATGGCTTTCGTCGCCCTTGGGTGGCGGCCAGCACGTGTCTATCCTGATATTCAGGGAATATCAGGGTCGGGGCGTATCACGATGCATGCAGGACAGTGGCGTTAGTTAGGGGGAGCGGTGTTGGAAAATCCACCATCATTGGACTCATTGAGAGGTTTTACGATCCAGTGAAAGGAAGGGTATACATAGATGAGCAGGATGTCAAGAACTATAAATTAAGGATATTGAGGTCACATATTGTATTGGTCAGTCAGGAGCCTACTCTTTTCGCTGGAACTGTCGGCGAAAATATTGCATACGATAAACAGAATGCAAAAGAATATGAGATAAAGAGGGATGCGAGTCTGGCTAATGCTCATGAATTCATCAGGTATGAAATTACAGCTGACATTTACATATGAAAAAAGATTGTGTCGTTTTGCAGTTTCATAATATGCTGACATTTCTCTCTTTTCATATATTTTGCAGTGGAATGGACAATGGTTATGATACGTATTGTGGAGAGAGATGAGTTCAGCTATTAGGAGGTCAGAAACAAAGGATTGCAATAGCTCGAGCGATACTCAATGACCCGTCAATCCTTTTACAGGACGAAGCTACCAGTGCGCTTGACAGCGTGTTGGAAAAGGCAGTTCAAGAAGCGCTTGAAGAGATGATGGTTGGCAGAACATGCATCGTCATTGCTCACCGGTTATCTACAATACAAAAGGCCAACTCCATTGCCGTGATCCAGAACGGGAAGGTTGCGGAACAGGGTTCACATAACGAATTGATTTCGTTAGGGAGCACATAAGCGTACTACAATCTGATAAAACTACAAACTGGTAGCTCACCTCCTAGGTGAACCAGAGAAATGGTGACATTATATTTAAGGATGTTGCATTGTGATATTATGTAGACTTGCTTTGAATTAGTTACCTCATTTTTTGTTAAATATGAGAAGGAATTTGATTGTAGGTTGTACATTGTAAGGTTTAACATGGTAGATGGAGATTAATATGTATAGGCTATGATATAAGAAATCCTATTGCAATTAGTATAGCTATGTCACGGAGAATTATACTAAACTTAAACCTGACCCATTAACTTATCGTGTCCAAATATATAAATACAAACTTATTTGCAAGTTTAAAGCGTGGTGTCTCATTTTACCATTTTCTTTCTTATCAACTAAACAAAATAATATCAAGTTCAGTATAAAATAAAATAAAAATCTTACAATACTAAAGTTACAGTACTAGTGTAACACATTATCTAACCAAATATCTGAACATATTCCACGAGAGAAATGCATCCAAAAAATTGGAAGTATATACAATATAGAGATGGGGGATAAGGGGTCGTTCTATCGGGAAGTTAGTCCTTTCTAATCGTTCTCAGTGGGAAATAAGTAGCCTACTTTTATAGTTCGGCAAGCCTTATGGGTAGTTCGACTCTCCTAATCCTTCAACATCCTCATTAACATTTTTTTTTAAATGTGACTATCGTGCAGAACCGTATCAATCCATCACAAACTCGACTCGTTTAACTCAAAACTATTTTCCAAGTTTATTTGTATCATATTAAATTATTAAACGTGACCATAACTAAATTTGCTCCAATTAAACAACTTTTGTTGGACTCTCTCTCTCTCTCTCTCTAAAATGTCTCCCCTTTTCTCTTTGTGAAAACCTCCCAGCAACTTCACCGCCGACCCTAGCCTTTAGCTTGGGTGCCGAAGGCATCCTCCTCTCCTCTCTTCCTTTCTTCTTTTCCTCCCTCTTCTCCTTTTCCTCCTGAGTTTCTTAGATTCTCCTTGCTTTGCACTTTCCCTATTTACCTTCCCCCCTCATCTCCTCTAGCTCCTCCTCCATCCCTGCTTCCCTTCTCCTCTTCCTTCATCTTTTCTAGTTTTCTCCTTTCCTTTTTAATTCTCAATTCTCCGTTGAGTTCATTCTTAGTTTTCCTTGAGTCGAGTCTCAACTATCCGGAGCTTCTTACCTCTTATCCGGCGTTTTTTCGCTTACTTTTATTGTTTTTCTGTCATTTATTTCCCTTCCTCCCTCCTCCTAGCTGTGATACTTCATCCCATCCCACCATATACTTGGATCGACGGGCTTTGATAAGAAATTGGATATCATATCCACTTCCCTCCCTCACTTCCCTTCCCCTAACCGGCATGCCGGATCTCCATCGAGGCCAAGTGTTGGGTATTTTACATACCCCTTAGCCTCATCCTCTTCCCATATGTTGCTTTCTTTGTATACATTTGCAAGGGTTCGTGAAGGGGACTTGGATTTGGTGTTTACTTTCTCGGTTCGGAGTTTGGTTTCCTCCGTATATATAACGGCGGGGGCGATGTGGTATTTGCGGCTGGAAATTAGGGTTTTTTTATTGTCTATATCTGTTGCCTTCAAGCCTAAACTTTGTGGGCCTTCCTTTGTATGTTGGGTTGCTGCTCTCCCCAGTGCTTTTTGGGCCTTGTACTAGTTTTTATTGTAATAAAAGTTGTCTGGTGATAAAAATAAAATAAAAATATTAAAAGTGTCATATATGATTTTGCCAGATCCACTAACAAGAACATAAATTCATGGTCTAATGCGAATCTAATATTGATAGTACCATTTCAAGTATTGTAGGCTAATAAAGTGGTCCAATGGCTCCATGTCACAGCCTTTACAGCCTCAATGGAAATCTGATTCCGAAAGCATCAGAATTGGTCGCCAATTGAAATCCAACCACGTTTTTTTGTGGGGCTACCTGCTTTTGCAAAACTGTACCAGGAATATTTCAAAAATATATTTTTCTTCTTGGCATCATTATTTCCAACCCGTTTGTTTAATTTTCCCACCCACACACACCACTCATCAACTCCAAAATTTAAAATAAATGGTATATAAAGAGAGACAAATTTGACAGTGCGGTCACGGATTTGGGTTAGGATGATGTAAAATTTTGGGTCCTTCCTTAGGCGAGCGGTATTGTGATTTGACTAATGTTACATTGTCTAAACAACTGCCAAAAAATTTGAAATGCAAATAACAAGAACATAATTTAGGCAACCCAAATAAATAGGCACCAAAAATTTGAAATGCCAATTCAAGTAGAAAATATTTTGGGCACAAAAAGTTAGCACCAATTTCTTCCCAAGTTAAAGAATAGCACTAAATGCAAATCAACATATGGAATTACAAACTAAGAAAATCACAAAAAAATAAGGAAAATCAAAACCAAGAAATTGGACAAAACCCCCACCTGTCCAGAAAAGAATCCAATCAGGTGAGCATCTGGTGCAGCAGAGAGCTTGATATCCTTCCTGTTGACTTTTCCACCAGAGTCATTGACCAGCACATCAGCCCCAACATTCAGCCTATGCCTCTTGGTCCTCCAAAACATGATCTTGAACCTCACAGCGGTGGCCAAATCCACCCTAAAAATCACACTCCCGTTGGTGTAGACCCCACTGGACACCGCCGTCCAGTTGGGCTCCACGACCACCTGCTTTGTGGCCGTCTTCTTGTGCCCCTGGTAGAACTGGGGCACTGCATCAGTTGCCACCGGTATGCCGGTGGCGTTGGGCTGCAGCCGGAAGGTGAGGTTGACGGCGTCGTAGTAAACGCCCTTGTCCTTGTTGGTGTTTCCGAGCCTGAGGGTGACGAAGAGGGTGGTGTTTTTGGTGTCGTTTAGGGTCCGGTTGAGGGCTGGAAGGTAAAACGAGCGGATGGTGCACTTGGGGTTGGATGTGCGGAGGCTCAGCCACACGAAGAGGGCTGTGAGGCCGAGGGTGAATATGAAGCTGAAGCAGCACCTGCAGCACCCGCCTGATTGATCCGGCATGTTTGATTTCCACACTATTTTTTAGGGAGAGAAATGTGAAAGAGGGTTAGAGTGAGAAAGTGTGAGTGAAGGAAATGATTGGAAAATATATTATTCATTTTCTTATTTAATATTAATTCAAGTCTTTGGCACTGTTTGGGATTTTGGATGCTTTTGCTTTTCTTTGAGTGGTTGGTGCCTTCAGAATACTCTCCAATATGTTGCAACTTATTTGCTTCCTGAATCCTGAGTGTATATACTCTCGCGTCAACCTCAAGGAACTAGTGTGATAGAATCTACAACATCCCATCTATAAGTTCTTGTATCAATCTCTGGGATAGAATCTATGGTATCCGATGTATATGCTTTTGTATCAATCTCACTCGTCGTAGTGAGATTGACACAACAGAGCATTGACTTGAATCTTGAGTGTGATAAAATCTACGACATCCGATGTATATGCTCTTAATCAATCTCACTCGTCATATAGGCGAATGAGATTGATACAACAGAGCATTGACTTGAATTCTCGAGTGTGATAAAATATCCAAGTGAGATTGATACAAAAGAGCATTGACTTGAATTCTTGAGTCATTGTGGGTAAAAACTTGGCAATTTGCTTTCTCCATTGGACGTTTTACTCAATCTCCCATTGTTTAAAGGAAATAGCTACTTCCACCAAAATTCTTGGAACCTTCCTTTAATCTTTTTCTTTTGTTTTTCCCTTTCTTCCGAACTCCTTTAATCCTATTTTTAATTCACTCCAAAACACCCAATTACTTTTTGATATTTTATTTGAAACTAAAAATAATTCTCTAAATTTCTAAATAAAAAAAATGTAATAATTTCTTATAAAGAACAGGAAGGTGTGAGTCGCGTGACGAACATTTTTTTGTGAAGCTTCTCTAAGGTTTCACATGAACCGTCTAATTTGTTGGAGACTTAAAAAGCATCGAGTTTAGTGTCTATGGAGGGAATCCAAACAAGCACTGACGATGAAAATAATGCACGATGAATATTGAAAATTGTTTTTCACGGTAAGGATTACCTTGTCCTTGGCTACATTATTGCACAAATAAAAGATCAAACCTTTGATGCCATGCTTGCTTCAGCCACTTTCTGACCTTTTTCCTCCTCAAACTTGTTTATAGCCACTTGTAGTTCATCTGTTCCTCCAACAGCTCTGATGGTGTAGAAATATACTCCTAAAACAAAAGCTGACAAGCCCCCTGCAACGATAGCATTCTTTGTTTTAGGTGCAAGGCTCCTAAATCCCGAAATCCCAGCCATTTACAGCTAAATTCTGCATCAACTTCTGCTTTATGCTTCCATCTGCAGATCCGAAAAGAGAAAGAGAAGAATAAACTAAATTTGTCTGCCCTCTGAAAGAAAGATGCTGTTCAGGCTAAATAAAACACCGTAGCGCAGTACCCTGTTCTTTTTCTGTTAAGTATGGAAGAATCATTCCGCCGAGCAATTGAAAGGGCAGAGAAAATATAGATACATCAAATATCAAACAGTTGGGAACATTACATACAGCAGCCCAAATTACTCCCTTATACCCCATTGCTAATAAGAAACCCAAAACAAGAAATTAAGATTAAAGGGGCGCAAATAATGATCAATATCAAGCACACTGAAAATACATTTTCGAATGACTAATGCAAGGAGAATGGAACGAAGGATCTAATGGATATGCACTTTCCAGGCCTATGTTCAAGAGTGAAAGTGATTTTATGAACACAAAGCTCAATGATCCAAAAGACGGGATAGAATCTTTATTCCAAGTGACCAAAAGACAGGATAGAATAGCTAACAAACTTTTGAACCATCCTTTTTTAGCTCATAAAGTTAAACAACTTTCAACCTAGACTTCCACAGTTTTCCAACGCTTCAGGAAACTGGTTGAGGAAGGGCTGGACCTCTCTTGGTTGACCGAAGGCCCTACTTCTTTTCCCGAGCTCATGGACTCTGTTCATGGACAGTAATAGGCAACCGCGAAGTCACTAAATGAATTGCCTAAAGAATGTTTCACTTTCTATACCACTGGAAAAAGATGGAGCAGGGGGAACAAGTATTTGACTGTCCCAAAGGCTGCTATGGCCTTCTTGCCATGGTTACTTAGCGCTTGCACTAAGGAACAAAGACTAGATAGGGTTGACGACAGAATGATCAACTCCTACCCTACTAATGTAGTGTATAGAAGGTGAGCGAGTTAGCATCTTACTTGAATGAAGAAAGACAGAGCTCTTTAGCAAAGACGTGTCGAAAACCCCCTGGGATTATTGAACGTTAATCCATCACTCTTGGAGGGCGGTGCAAAAGCTCTAAAGAGGTGAAATCTCCTATTTATATCTATTGATGAGACAAAATGAATGCACGTAGGTAAACAGCAGGGAGCTGTCCAACAGAAGTCATGTTGCTTCCTCATCCACTAATAATAACATTCTTTTGAAGCTTTAGACCACATAACAAAGCATGGAATTTAGCTTAACTATTAGTTTTCATGCAGTGGTAGTAGGTATCAGCTGAAAATGATACCAAAACTTAAAAACACACAAAATATCATATGCAAGTTCGTTCATAGCCTTGTTAATATAAGCCAGAATTTCTCTACCCAAGTCCTTTATTGTGTTTACGGTGTTTACAGAACATAATGCGATATCCTTATAGCATAAGCTTAACCAAGAGTGGAACTTTACATAGATATTTCTACTTATATCCCTTTTCTTTCAGTTACTACAAGCATAAAGGATAGTAGTTTGTGAAAAAAAAACTACCAAGAACACCTAAATTTTCAAATTCCACCTACCTTCTTGCGACATTCTTAGCTCATGTTTCTGCCGAAACAATAAAGGGATTCTCATTCAAAAAACAAGAAGAAAAAAAACACCTAGCTTTTTTTTCAGTAAAGCTAGTTGCGATTTGCCCAACCCATGCTTTCGTGGAAACAGTAAAGGAATTCTTACATTTATATAACAAGAAACGAACACCTAGCTTTTATCTGCAAGAACAATTATAAGCTTAAACCCTGTATGGGTTCCAGTTTGATCCAACTTGAACAGATAGAAGAAGCACTTCAAACCCAACTTCTAAAAACTCCCAACAATCGAAGACTTAATGACAACAACAAGAATTCAACTTGCCTACGATTACATTTACTTTCAGTAAAAAGCAATCAAATTTTGCACACGAGAATTGAAACCTTTAACGTTTCAAATTTTCAGACAAAACAGGCAAAGATTTCTAACAATACTGATCACCATTTTCAAAATTGATTCCAACCCAAAACTTGAAATCAACACAACTAGAGAGAGGGAGAGAGAGAGTACCTGAAAGTAAAATCGACCGAGATGGGGAGAGAGGAAATGAGAGCGTCTTTCTGCTGTGTTCTTGTCTCAGGTTCGTTGGTTTTGTATAGTGTGGTACTGCATTTCGAATTTGGGCTTTTCATCTTCGGTTTCCATTTGGGCCCATTTTAGTTCCTTACGTTTGGGCTTTGTCAAGAAAATAAACCCCTAAACTATCATGTAGTCGACTAGTAGTACGATTTCACACTAAATTTTCCCTTTTTCCGCAGTTAAAACCAAAAGTATCACGATAAAGCGGGCTTTTTTTCACGGTTAAATATAACACGATTACTGACAGAGCTGCCATGACCAATGTTTCTTAGCGCTTAAAACTAAAAGGATCACGACAGAATCATCACTGCGGGTTTTTTTTTTCACTAAGGTTTTCTTAGCACTTCGGTTTTAGGGATGTTGGAAGATTTCTATTTTGGACCTGAGGCATCCACAAGATGTCAAACTGGACTCGATGATTAAGAGTTGTTTCATACTTTTCTACAATGTGGTTTTGCCTTGATTAGTTAATGGAGATCAGAATCTTTGTCAGTTACTCAATTCTCAAGCTAATTAGTGTTTGGACTTAACTGTTTGGTTTCGATCATTATTTAGTATGATAAATTAAATAAAAAGGTGGACTTTACTGTGCGCGCAAGTGAGTTATGTTTTTATACAACGATATATTTACATTAAGTAGTGGGAGAATAAATGGGTTGCAAATTTGTCATTCACGAACAAGAATACCATTAGACAACTGTAGTCAGCGGCACGTGCATGCACTGTTCTAAAAATCCCCGCCTAGCGCTTGGCGCTAGGCAATTGGCCACCATCCCGATTAATGCATAGACGTTTGAAAATTAAGAAAGGGCGCCTAGACCTTTTGAGGCGCCCGCCTAGGCTCCTGCTTAGCCCACCCAAACCCGCCTAGGCTCACTTAGGTTGCGACTCACTTAAACTGAAAATAGATAACTTTCATTTTGCATTTTATTTTTTCAATAAATTGTAATATACTTGTTGAATACTTAAACGAACACACATTATATACTTGTTCTTCATGTTTTCATTATGTTCCAATAGCTCATAATATATATATATATATATATATATCATTTCATTATGTAGTTTATGATGAAATCATATATATTTTAAGTATAAATAGACACTTATTTATAGGAAATATAATAGATTTAATTAAATCCGCCTAGTCCGCCTAGGCGCCCGCCTAGACCCCATCTAGCCGCCTAGGCATTAGGCCCCAGCCTGCCACCCGACTAGCACCTAGCGTCTTTTAGAACCTTGCGTGCATGTGTTTATAAGAAATGTAAAAAGATAACAATAGCTATTTTTCTGAACATATTGGATTCGAGGTAGGAACGTCCATGTTCAATACCTTCAAGGAGCTTCTATAAATGCATGCTTGTTGCAATTTTTGTTCCATATTCATGGTGAACTTTACGAAACTTCATTTTATGACGAAATATTATTGTTACGGATGAGGAATTGCTCTAAGCCACACTGTGGACAAATAATAATTTGTTATCGAACTAGTCAGTCATATGAATCGAACATAGAACGTCACACTCACAAGTGGCAAAGAATACTACTAGATTGTTTGAATAATTGACAAAATTATAGGTAATAATTTGCAACACCTTATTATGTTATATTTTACATGAAACTAAGTCACCATTTTTCGTCCACACAAATGCATAGGAAAATGGAATCGAAAGAAGGCCTTTAACTTCTACTGTTAAAAAGCCCAATGAGAGAAGTGAGAGAAATGAGAGAATGTGAAATGATCACATTCAATAGATTCAAGAGGTACCCTTTCAGTTTGGAGTTTTCCAACTATAGGAAAACAAATGAAATTCAGAATAGATTACAAACACTGGATCTTAAGAGATAAATGCTCCTTATTTCTTGAGTTACAAGTTCCCTGCGATCGGTATATATACTTCATTGCTTACCAAACAATAAACTAACTTGGTCCAACTCATGTGACTAGAGTTGATTTTTAAGTACAATCGTAGGCATTAGTTGAATATCTGATTGCATGTATTGTCAGATTTTCTCGATCACTAGAATTTTAAAAAAAAAACACGAGACTAATTGAATAGCCATCAAAGTTGAAACTTATTATATTTCAGTTAGACAGAGAGCAGGAACTATCATCAAGATAAAATAGACAATACCAATAACTATTGCAAGCTCTTAGGAGTTAGGTCTACCTTTAAACAAAGTGCTTACAGGGATCAAAAGAAAGGTGGGCATTAACGAGTACATTAATAATATTGCACTCGAAACTTGCTCATTTCATTTTGGGACACGATTTTTATATGCACTTTTTCTAGTTTCTCACACACCCTCTTTATTTATTGCAATCAATCGAAGAAATCAAAAGAAAACAACGGACATGATTAAACATGGATGTGTGAAAAGGTGGAAAGAGTGTTTATCGTTTCGCGTTCATTTTTGCTTCTCTAAATAGAACATGACGATTTACCCGAGGGTCATATTTTCGGAACTCAAGCGCCTCTTGCACCCTCTTCGGCTTCTTCTTGACATAGTAAAATCCAGTGCCAGCCGCTGAGAGAAGTCGGATGAAAAAGTGGGTAGCCTTCTTCTTTTTCTCACTCATTCCTAATTTAAACAACAAAAAGAGAAAACCAATAAAAATGACAGAAAACACAATGTTTCACTACACAATAAGGATGAATAGATGTGTCCAACTAAAGTTGTGCATCTTAAGGGAAACGTGAAACTCCTACCTAGATTTTGCTCTTCACATGAGCGCTACAAAACACATAAGAGGAATTTTGCAAATGACTGCATGGAATGTGTCATTTACCAATCTCATATACATGAGTTGTAATGTTCATCAAGTGCATTTCTAATCACTTTAGTTGACTATTTCTTCCTTACTTATCCAAAATTTCTTGGGAGTTGGTACTTGGAAGCCCCTCAAAGTATGGTAAATGTGATCACATAATTTCATAACTCTAAATAACATCCGAAAAGTATGTTGTTATATTATGTAACTTGCCTCAACTGGTATGATATTTTATATTTTGAAATTATGATCATATGATTCTTACCTCTAAACAAATGCACTACTACCAACTATAAATCAAAGACAAACGTTGATTCTGTAACAAAAAAATAAATGCATGCTCAAATGGTTTCCCACCCAAAATTCACAATTTAGGAACTGTAAATTTACGAAAATAGAAAAAAATGACATCTTCAACAAGCCTGATGCAAAAAATAATGGTTCGGTTTTTCTATCTTCCATCAGTACAACACCATCCAATTACAGTTACTTTCAGTAAAAAACAATCATCTAATTAATTTTGGAAATCAGGATTGGAACCTTCACTTTGGATGCCAAAGTTCCAAATTTTCCAACAGAGGAAAGATTTCTAAGAATACTTCAATACCCTAAACCCTAAACCCGTTGAAAACAACAGTAGACATCCCAGTAAGAGAGACAGCATACTTGAAAGTAAAATCGACCGTGATTGAGAGAGAGAGGTTGTGAGAATGTCTTTCTACAGTTCTTGTTTAGGTCGTTTGTTTTATATTGTGTGATTACTTGGCGTGAAAGAAATCCAATAAAAAAGAAAGAGGCGATAAAATATTTGGAAAAATATTTGGAGAGTTTTTTCTTGGCATCCAAGTCAAAGAAGGTCCTAATACGGACTAAATAATCTCTGCAAAAATCTGCACAATCGGCTAGCCATTTAATTATTTGATTTGCCCGCAAGGTAAATCGTCTTGCCTTGCAAGTAAAGCAAAGTCCACGAAATTCGAATAATTAAAGAGTCACGACTCATGTGCCAGATGCTGTCAAGACCCATGAATTTCTAGGGGATGGTACCCCGCCAAAATTGAACCAAATTCACCTTTGAACCGGTGCTCTCTGTTGCTCCTCCATGCCAAGAAAGAAAACGTCAGCTTTCTTCGTTTCCGCAAGCTGGATTCTACAATGAGATATAGGGTTTGAATATCCTATGCGCAGAAGCTGTTCAGAAGAGACTGTCTTCTCTGTTCCTGTCGAGCCTCCGCAGTCAGAAGCTTCTTTTGGTGCGTCAAATCCGTTGCAAACCTGGTTGTTGAGAAAGTCAAAGATTATATGAAGACACTCGTATCAATTAGTATTATAGGGCAAGTATTTCGTATTGATTATTTTCCTATCATGTAATAGAGCAAATCAATTAGCTAGTCTGTAGGAGTTGATTGTATGGTCTTACAACTATTTATACTTGTAGTTTGTAGAAATTAAGAAAATCATCAGTTAATGAGAGGAAATATTCACTCAAAGCTTTCCAAAATTTACATGGCATCAGAGCCCCTCCTGGGTTCTTAGTTTTTTTCCTTCTCGTTTTTTTTAAGGCTATGGGAAGGATTCTAAGTCTGAAGACAATTGCAGCATTGAACAAAAATCAACGATGTTCAAGCCTCTAGTGATCTCGCTAACCCCTTCTACATTCATCATTACGATCACTTGGTGCCGCTCTATGTCTATTGCACCAAACTTACCGGTGACAATTATGGTGCTTGGTGCCGCTCTATGTCTATTGCACTCAGTGCGAAGAACAAATTCGGGTTTGTTGATAGAAGTGTTGAACAACCTGTTAGGACCATATGGTTTGGGCCTTCAGTTCTCTCTCCCAGCCCGTGCTTGTTAGCCCTAACTGAGTTTTGCTCCAGGCCCAGCCTGTATGGGTGCTAGGGTTCCCTTTTCATATTGTATATAAATAATTTGTTGTAATCTGAGAAAGGATCAGGAATGAAATTGACTCTTCTTCCCATTTCTGTCTCTATTTCCTTTTCTGCTCTTTTACGATTCCTGCATTTTATCTGTCAATTCCTGTTTTTCTGCGTTTGTGGACCGATTGGCGTAGCACAACCATCCGCAGAGAAGAAGCCCAAATAATCTGCTATTTGGCAACAGTACAAGGATCAACATGATCCTTATGTGGATTCACAATGCGCTTTGCGGAGACCTAGCCACCAGTGTCGTGTACATGTAGACAGCCAAAGCGGTTTGGGATGATCTCCGAGAACGTTTTTCTCAAAACAAAATGTGTCTTGTCTCTTTGAAATTCAGCGTGACCTTGCATGCCTTTTACAAAACCAACAACCCATCAACGTGTATTTTACCAATCTTAAGAGTTTGTGGGATGAGATGGATTCCTACCAAACGTTTGAGCATTGTTCTTATGGCGCCACCAAATCCAACCATGAGCAGGCTGAGAGAACCAAGGTGTTGCAGATCTTGATGGGATTACATGATTCATATTCGGCATTTCGTGGCCAAATATTGTTGATCCAACCTCTCTCTTTCATAAGGTTTGTTTATTCCATGCTCACGCAGGAGGAGAAACAACGAGGTATCGCTGCTAGGCAAGGCTGGTCTTGAAATTTTGAAGGCCTTGTGCAAGACTCAAACGGGGGCCTTACATGGTTTAAGATTTTGATTGCTAAATTTTCTTTTATATTTTATATTATGTATAAATTGATATAAAGCAAAAAGAAAAGAAAAAAAACATGAAGCATAGTGTGGTGGTATGCACCTATCTGCAATCCTATATTTTTTTGTTCGAAACTCTTTACTTTTTAAATACAAAAAGCATGGAGTGATGGTCATGTAGTTATCATATCACCGTACAAATACCATACTGATAACCATTAATGCTCTTTATTATCATCTAGAGTTCACCTCATGAAAAATTTGTGTTAAATGAATCATTGGTTATATTGATAGCATCTTATAATGATGTGTTATTTTTTATTGCATTTTTGCTCACTCCCTAAAGCAAGGATTATTCTCACTACCCCCCTCGGTTGATTGCAGTTAGATTCGTAGAAATTTTGAGATTCGTGTCTTAAGCAATTAAACCAAATAATCTAACGGGAATTCGGATCCTCTTTGTGAGGATTCTGGGGATCCGTAAATCATATCCGTTCATCGTAAATCGTGCGGTCAGAAATCATTTTAAATATAGGGTGTAGGATGAACGGACACGATTTACAAACCACCAGGATCCTCACCAAAAGGATCCGGAAGGGATCTTGTTGGATCTAACGGTAGGTATGAGCAAGGTTGTATTATAATTTTGTTTTGACATATGGATGACTAAAGTCTTCAAATGGATGAAAATTATAATTAGATAACTTTTAAACGGTGACTAAAAGAATAAATGATTCTTATTATTACATGTATTCTATTAAATAATGTCGTATAAGAAAATGACACTACTACGAAACCCTTTATTATTGTCGCTATGATAACCGACAAGAAACGTATATTACTGTCAAATATTAAGCAAAATTCGACAGAAAATGGATGCAGTGGTGGATATAATAAGCGACATAATTGCTAGCGTCAGGAAATGAATTTTCAGACAGAAAATACTCTAAAACTGATAGAAATTGTGTTGGATATAACCGACAGAGAATATATTAATAATGAATAAATAAGAGTATTCTCTGTCGGATAAAACTGACAGAACTTGTGTCGGATATAACCGATAGAGAATTTATTAATAATGAATAAATAAGAGCATTCTCTGTCAGATAAAATCGACAGAAAATATATTAATAAAAAATATATAAACCACTTTCTGAATCATTTCTTTCCCTTTCAAGTTGGCCTCCCATGCATTCACTACATTTTCCAGCTTTGAGATTTGCAACGTTCCTCTAAGGTACATCATATCCTTTGCCAAAAGGATCAAAAATAGGAATCCAGATATCCATACGTATGCCTTATGTTATACTGTAGCATGCTGGCGTATGTTCGGTCCCAAATTCCTATATACAGAGACTTGTCATCGGTACTCATTGATACACCGGATATCTCCCCAAAGAAATCAATATCTTGCCGCACTTTGTAATCTGCCTTTGTGCTATATATATGCACAAAATCTGCAGGTTCCGCGACCGCCATGAACTAACCATCTGATGAAAAGCGAATTGACCTAGCAACACCCAAGTTATTCTTCAGAACAGCAACTGGCAATGAAAGATCTCTTATGTCCCAGACTCAGGAAGTCATGTCCTGGTTTCCGGTGGCAAATATGCGACCCTCAAGATGCCATGCTGACGCAAATGAGTAATCTGGATGACCAACGACCTTAGCAGTAGTCTGGACAACAAAAAAAAAAGAGTTGTATATAGTTAGTAAACAGTTCCATCCAATTGGAGAAATGAGCAGTTGCCAATTTCATCAGGAATTTAAAACACAAACTGAACGTAATACAAAAAATTTAAAACGTACTAGTTTTAGAATGTTGCTTCTCGAATTGTTCATCCATGGTGATTGAAGCGAGAAAGAGAAGGGGAGAAGAGAAGGAGAAGGAAATGAGGAGAGGAGAAAAGGAGGGAAGGAAAGGGGAAAAGGAGAAGGCATCGGCGCAAGGAAGAGATGGAAGGGTTTTATTTTGGAAAATTTTCATTAATGTCGGTTAAAACCGACAGAAACATTTTTTAAAATAAAAGCCGACAGAAAATTTTCATTACTGTTGGTTATAACTGATAAATAAATAATATGTATTTAAATAGAATATGTTTTTAAAAATTAAATAAATAATTGTTTGGTTTAATAGATAATAACCCATGTAAAATATGCAATAAAGAAACAAAAAGATAATTGTACAATGAAAATGTCATCACACAAACTAAATATTGTCTAATCAATACTTGAAAAACATAAAAAAAAAATTTAGCACAAATTACTTTTCCCACTTCAAAATTTAGGCAAATTTAATGGAGATATGAATTCTACGAAACTAGTTTCAATGATCTAAATGTCAAACTTGTTTGTAGATACTACAAGATCGCTTATGTAAAAAATCACAAAAAAAAAACCTTCAGAGATTAGGTAACGGAACAAAAGTTTTTGACGGTTATGAATGAAAAATCACAATTTAACAGTTATTTTAACTCTGATTTTGATGATTTTTTTACAGCTACACTCCTCGAGCCTATAAGAATGCAATAAATGAATTCGATCTTCAATTTAAAATATTTACACTAGTGGATACCACAAAATTTTATTTTATACTTAATGGATGCATAATATTAACTCTAAGTGTTTGTTTAATCTACCGTTTTGACACGATATGCATTATGCGAAACTTTTTTCAACGATCCAACTGTCAAACTTATTTGTACACATTCCGAGATTGCATACATAAAATATCGTAGAAAAAAAACATTCAGAGATTACGTAACGGAACAAAAGTTTTCGACTGTTATAAACGAAAACTCACAATTTAACGGTTATTTTAGCTCCGATTTTATTGATTTTTTACAGCTACACTCCTAGACCCTATAAGAATGCAATAAATAAATTTGGTCTTTAATTAAAAATATTTACACTAGTGGATACCACAAAATCTTATACTTAATGGAAGTTTAACATTAATTCTTAAGTGTTTATTTAATCTACCATTTTGACGTGATACACATTCTACAAAAAAATTTCAATGATCTAACAGTCAAACTTGTTTGTACACACTCCGAGATCGCATATGTAAAAAATCATAAAAAAACAAACATTCCAAGATTAGGTAACAGAACAAAAGTTTTCGACGATTATAAACGAAAAATCACAATTTAACGGTTATTTTAGCCCTGATTTTGATGATTTTTTACAGCACACTCCTCGACCCTATACGAATGCAATAAATAAATTTGATCTTCAATTTAAAATATTTACACTAGTGGATACCACAAAATCTTATTTTATACTTGATGGGGAAGTATAACATTAA
>JAOTRO020010110.1:0-15927 GCA_028566515.2 Pyracantha coccinea | reverse complement strand
TTTGTGGAATTTTTATATTATTTTTATGGAAATTTATGCATTTAATAATAATAAAGTAAAAAATGATGGATGCAAAGAAGGTGCAGGGTTATAATTTTTATTTAGTTTTGTGGAATTTTTATATTATTTTTATGGAAATTTATGCATTTAATAATAATAAAGTAAAAAATGATGGATGCAAAGTCTCGAACCCATTCTCAAACAGATACAGAGAAACATAAGTACCACTTGTGCTAACAGTTGATTTTATAATATTTTACACATTGGTATATATACATATATTCATGTAAAATTGAAAAAACGGGGGCTCTTCCGATTTGGGGGCCCTGTGCGGTGGCACCACTTGCACACCCTTAGGGCCGGCCCTGACAGATGTTCAGATCGTTAAAGTTCGATGTGAAGTGAACCCCACATCCAATCCCTATTTTTAAAAATAAAAATAAAAAAGATTCTTTGCATAAAGAGCGTGTGTGTGTGTGTGTGTGAGAGAGAGAGAGATATATACATATGCTTCAACATCGACCCGTTCGTGTGTGTGTGTGTGTTTGTGAGATACATATGCTGCAACATCGACCCGTTCGATAAAAATCTTTGGATAAAAATTGGTGCAAACCCAATAAAAAATTTCTACTTTCTAACATCAAAATTTTATTTCACTAATTTATAATTAGATCTAGCTACACTGAAAGCCATGAATTTCTGTCGGTAACAGTGGTCACAGAAGATATGGGTGCCTAAGTTTTAGACCATCAAGGTAGGACAAGAGTTTGACAACTTCCTTGATTAGATTCATATTGAGCAGAAAACTGATGATCTTATTTTAGTCAAACCTTGGAACTAAAGTTTTAAAGGAAGTGCGTGTTGTTAAGGGAAGTGCATGTTGTTAAGGCGTCCAACTCAGAATAGCATATATAGCTCCAAAAGCATATTCTCATTCAACTCATGCTCGGTACCACATCATTTTTAAGAGATCCTGATCTTCGCATTTAGCATTCGTGCGTTTACACACATTTGGTTAAATCTTAACTTTCAGATCAATCTAGAAGTTTGTATCAATCCACATCAAAATTATTGTGTGACACTTTTCATAAGAAGCATAAAGTTGGGGAATGAATTTCTGTATATATTCATCAAACAAGAATTACAACTTTATACAAAGACTTCCACGATTGTATCCTATTCTATTGCCTACAAATAAGGCTAATTAACAACTAAACAGGGAAGTAAATATCAATTCATAATATTGACTTATCAATATGAGATTCCTTCCTTAACACCCCCTCTCAAGTTGGAGTGTATGTTAATGACATCTAACTTGCTGAGTAATGTTTCGAACTGTGTCGAACTCAATGGTTTGGTGAATATGTCAGCTAACTGATCACCCGTCCGTATGTAAGCCGTACGTATCATTCCCTTTTGAATCTTCTCTTGCACTAGGTGACAATCAATCTCTATGTGCTTTGTTCGTTCATGAAAAACAGGTTTTGAAGCAATGTGTATGGCGGCTTGATTGTCGCAAGACAATGAAACCGATTGTTGGTGATTCACTTTCAAATCCTTTAAAATATTCCTCAGCGATGTAATCTCACAACATGTAGTGGCCATAGAAAGGTATTCGGCTTCTGCGCTAGAGCGAGATACAGCGGTTTGCTTCTTAGTTTTCCATGAATTTGATGCTTGGCCAAGAAAAATGCAATAACCCGTTATCGATCGTCTAGTATCTCTGCATCTGGCCCAATCAACATCATAAAATGCTTGTAACTATAACGAACCTATGGAAGGAAAGAAAATACCTTGCCCAGGTGCTTGTGTAATGTATTTGAGTACCTTGTGTGCGGAATTAAGATGTGGTTGTTGAGGCTTCTCCATGAACTAACTCAACACATGCATGACATAGGCCAAGTCTGGTCTTGTGATGGTCAAATATATCAATCTACCCACAAGTCTTCTACATAAGGAGGGATTATCCAACAACTTTCCTTCCATTTGTGTGAGGGCCAAATTTTGGTCTAGAGGAAACCGGGAAGGTTTCACGCCTAGAAACCCAACATCATCTAATATTTCCAACGCATATTTTCGTTGACATAGAGTGATTCCATGCTTTGATCATGCAACTTCTATCCCCAAGAAATACTTGAGCACCCCCCAAGTCTTTCAGTTTAAAACGGTGAGAAAGAAACTGTTTGGTCTTTTCAATCTCATGTAAATCGTTCCCTGCCAATATTACGTCGTCAACATAGACCAGTAAAGCAATGAACGTACCTTGACGACTTCAGATGAACAATGAATAATCATATAAAGATTGTTGAAACCCAGCAGCCTTGAGAGCATTGGATAATTTGATGAACCATTGCCTCGAAGCTTGCTTTAAACCGTAAAGAGATTTTTTCAACTTGCACACTTGAGTCTCCCCCTTTCGTCCGAAACCATGAGGCAAAGTCATGTAAACGTCTTTTTCCAAGTAACCATGTAAAAATAAGTTGTTCACGTGGAGTTTATGAAGATGCCAGTTAATGAAGATGCCAGCCTTGCAAAGCTGCAACACTAAGGAGAACACGAATTGTAGTCAACTTAGCCACGGGAACAAAAATGTTGCAATAATTAACCCTTTCAATTTGACTGTACCCCTTTGCAACAAGATGTGCCTTGTACCTTTCAATGGTCTTATTGGGATTGAGCTTCACCTTATAAACCCACTTGCAGCCAATAAGGCGCTTATGAGAAGGGAATGGCATGAGCGTCCATGTATTATTTGCATGGAGGGCTGCAAGTTCATAGTGCATGGCAGCGCGCCAATGTGGACCTTGGACAGCCTAGAAATAACCTGTAGGTTCTTGAAAGAGGGTGAGATTAGCAGTATAGGCTTTATATGTGGGTGAGAGATGATCATAGGATGAGTGAGTAGAAAAGGGATGAGAGGTACCTGACGACGACCAAACCACATTCCTTGAAGATGTGGGAACAATCTTTGACGGGAGAGAGGCCTCAATGTGAAAGTACTACAAAAAGGATGAGGGTTTGGTGGGTTGTGTCCGTCGAGGTTGGGTGTGGGCGAGGTTGCCATGTGATCTGGAGGTAAGGGCATGGGAGGTGGGGTGGTGGGATCGGCTAAGGGAGTAGCAAAAGGTGAAGGGATTAAAGGCATGAGAGATGGTGATGAGGATGGGTTAGAGGTATCATCTGAACGTAGGTCATTAAAGGGAAGAGGAGGTTGAAATGGTGCAAAGGAAGAGTCCATGTCAAAGTGGAGCAAGGAGGCATGAAGGTGGATGGAGTTGTGAAGGCAGCGGAAATGTTTAAGTGTTGATAAAGGAATTGGCCTTCGAAGAAAAGAACATCCCTGGAGACAAAAACTTTTTGAAGACAAAGGTCGAAAAGTTTATAACCCTTTTGACCATAAGGATACCCTAGAAAAATACAACGATGTACACATGGATCAAACTTGGAAGGTTTTTGTGCATGAGTGGATGCAAAACAAAGACAACCAAATATGCATAAGTGAGAATAATTGGGTGGTTTGTGGAACAACTTTTCATATGGGGTTTGCCCGTGAAGTATGGGGGTTGCTGTTCAATTAATGAGATATGCTGAAGCAAGGATGGCGTGCCCCCAAAATCTTTTAGGTAAGTGGGCTTGGAAAAGCAATGCTCGAGCAACATTGAGCAAATGTCGATGCTTGCGTTCAGCAACACCACTTTGTTGTGGTGTATTGACGCAACTAGTTTGATGAATGATTCCTTGTGAGGCATAAAACGTGTCAAGTTTAAATTCGGGACCATTATCACTACGAACTATTTTGACTTTAGTGTTGAATTGTGTTTCGACCATATGAATGAATTGAGTGAGAAGCTCCTTTGTGTCAGACTTATGTTTCATCAAATAGATCCATGTGCACCTAGTATGATCATCAACAATGTTAAGGAAGTACTTTGCACCGAAAAGAGAAGGCACTTGGTAACCACCCCAAATGTCAACATGTATCAATTCAAAACAAGATGTAGTAGACATGGAACTTAAAGAAAAAGGCAACCTCGTTTGTTTAGCCAAAGGGCAATTAAACATTGATTGTGATCTTAAGTTTTAATGGAGAAAAAGGGAAATAACATGGTAACTTTATGGGATAGATGTCCTAGGCGTTGGTGCCAAAGGCTGAGAGGTGTGGTGTGGATGGCATTGCATGTTCCTTTCTTTGGTGGATTAAGGTAGTAAAGTCCCTCCCGTTCAATTCTCATCCCAATCATCTTCCTTGAGCGTAGGTCCTGTATGACACAAAAATGATTTAAGAAAATCGTAATGTAGAGGGAATCATAGACTAATTTGCTAATAGATATTAAATTTAACTTAAAAAGTGGAACACAGAGGACGTTGTCAAGAATAAGGTCATGAGAAAAAATAACTTGGCCAACATGAGTGACCGTGGTAAAGGATCCATTTGGTAACTCAACGGTGTAGTTTTTAACGGGCCTTGAGGACGTAAAGGAGTCGGGGCTGCAAATTATGTGATCTGTAGCACCACTATCCAAGATCCAAATATTTTTCTTGCCATGCTGTATGAATGAAAAAGCTTTACCTGAAAGGTCTTCGTGATTTGAGGAATTACCAACATGATTGGCAAAAGATGATTTGTTCTTATTCAACATTTGGAGGATCTGTTTGCAATCTTCTTGAGAGAATGGAAAGTTGGACATTTCCTTGTTGGTCACGGCAACTTGATTTCCCTTGGAAGAACGGCTTGGTTCGATTTCTACGGATGTTTTTCTTTTGCAGCAATAATCGTACGAATGGCCTTTCCACCTGCAGAAAGTGCATTTGAGATGGGCACAACAGTTTTTTGTGTTGTGGTTCATTTTGTTGCACTTTCCACATTGTAGACCACCTTTTTCAGATTCAAGCTCTCGATCTGCACCCTTCACAGCGAACACGGCAGCTTCTGGTTGGGCAATGCTCCTTCCACTTGAGACTTCGGCTTGCCTTTCATGGCAAAGAACAAGTGAATAAGCCTTGTTTACAGTGGGCAAAGGCTCAAGAAGGAGAGTATTGCTGCAAACGGTAGGGTAAGACTTGTTCAAACCCATGAGAAACTTAATTTTCTTCTGGGTTTCAATGTAGAAGGTCTCGTGTCACAGCCACAAGTCGGGATAGAACATAACACATCTCGTTTGTCCCAAAGGCTTTTCAATTTCGTGAAATATGAACTCACCGTCATATTGCCTTGTATGCAGTCGTGAATTTCGTTTTCTATGTGAAATAGTTGGACAATGTTCACATGAGAAAACCTTTCTTGCAGGTCAAGCCACATCTGCCGTGCATCCTTGCAATGTATGACACTCCCATAAATTTCCTTCGACATGGAACCGAGCAACCATGTTTTTATCAGGTTGTTGCATCGATTCCATTGTTGTAATTCTTCAAATTGTTCTTCACTTGGCTTCTTGATCTTTCCATCAACAAGCTCTAATTTGTTTTTGACCGTCAAGGCCATGGTCATAGATTGAGCCCATGTACCGTAGTTATCTTCCACGAGATGTTGTGGCACAAGTATTGCACCAGGTTGATCCAAGCGGTGGAGGAAAAGTGGGTGATTGGGATTTTCCCACTTTTCCGCTTTTGTTCTTCGTATCATCATATTCGTAAACTTAGAATCTCATAAACCCATGAATAATCATGACCTCCATTAGATTCAAATTATGTCCACGTTGTGAAATTCAAAGAGTAATGAATAATCCCATAATTTTATCACTTTGGATTACTTGGAACTCTTTCTTCCCTCCATTAATTCACCTCTTCAGATATTCTTCCTCATTTTCCTATTTTTTCAGTTCACCTTATTCCTAAACCACTAAACCCAAAAGCGGTTTTCAACACCATATATATTTTTCTTAAATTTCTGTTACGGGCACATTTATTTCCTTCAATTTTTTTCTGCTGATTTGATGAAGAGAGAGGCATTTTTGGCCAATGAAATTCAGATTGGGAAAATGGGGAGAGAGGATTGGGATTTTTGACCGAAATTGAGATTGAAAAACTTTTGGATTTGTCATATGGAAAATGAAAGACACAGAGAGATGGGATACCATGCAAATGATGTAATACAATTAAACTGACATGGATAGGTCGAAATTCGTTAAATTAACCAAGTGGTTAATATCCAGATACTAAATGCGAATGCTCGGGATCCATTCTTATGTCGTCATGAACTTGGACATCCTACTCTTCTCCGACTAATTAACCTTTGTAATTAGTGTTGGTTGCAAAACAGGATGTAGGATTTTATTGATAACAGTAATTTGATTACAAACTAATGTTAATTAGTACAATGCAAATATATAAAACGAAAAATATGGATGAATAAGAATTCATTGACAAAGGGATGATAAGGTGCGAATGACACTTTACTACATTGGCGGAAAGTAATCATATTTATACACATTCGTAAGAGTTCAATCCCCACCAATCTCCCATTCTACTAATAACTAACATTTTAACCCACTAACGCTATCATTTGTCCAAAAAAATAAAAGGATGATAGGGTTTGCAAGGTATCAATGTCCTTGTATACCAAAATTGGGCTAACTACACTTTGGGTGATTTTCAAAATGGGCTACGAGATTCCAATTTTCTCACACTGCACCCTAAAGTTTTGAAATTCGTTCTTTCTACATCTAATCATCCATGGAATTGATGAGTTCTTTTTGTTGTCAATATGGAGCAAATGTAGCTTACACATTAGCCCATATAAGGGTCTTAAGCTCACCATGTTATGAATTTAATGAATTACCATGCAATCAATTAGATCGAAGGTACAAACTAATACAATTTCAATCCTTTAGGATGCATTACGAGAAAATTGAAACGTCAAGGCCCATTTTAAAAATAACCCTGAATTTGAAGGGTGTAAAATGTTATTAACCCACAAAAATTTGACCTCTATTCTTGTGCAGTAGTTCTTGTAGGCTTTCTGTCCATTGCATTTGTAATGTTTCATTTGATTTTATCTGAATACAAAATGGAGACTACTCTCAAAGTGTCCAAATCAGCAGGTTTGAATTAATCCTCAGACCGCAAGACGCCGTCTTAATTAGTTTAATTATGGGCTGTATCAAAGTCAATCCACACCAAAATATAGTTTTAGTAAATAAATTATAAAAATTAGAATCTTTTAAAATATTTGCTTATTAAAATAAATTCGAAACATTTTGAAGTTATCCAAATTGGAAAATCGTTTTGATAGAACGGCTCCACACTTTGGGCGAACGTTGTACTGCGCATGAAGCCCGTAGCAATGCTAATTGGGAAGAAAATAAAATTATTTTGAATTTTCTAATTCGAATTTGAGACATCTTCCGACGTCATTAAAAAAAATATCAATGAGCCAAGAGCTAATTGGTGAAACAATAAATTCCAAATGATCATAACGTATTATAAGACTTGCAAGAAGAAATCAACTATAAAATGACAATATTTGGCAAAATTGGTGAATGAAAAACAGACGAAACAAATCCAAATGTCATTGCTATGAAGACATTTTTCTCAGGGCATCAGGCACTGCCTGCCCACATTGTTCAAGGATCTTAATTAACGGTGCAGCGAGCTTTGCGTCTTCTCTGGAAAAAAAGCTATGCAATACGCCATTGACAGAGTACCGAGCCATTCTCAAGAGGATTTGAACGTAACTGTCAATTGAGAGAATCAAATCGGGTAGAACTACACATTCATATTCACTCAAGTCGGTTGTACCAATTTGGTCTATGTGAATCATGGAGACTGTAGGCCTCGTCCTGCCTTTGGATTCCACACTGAACAGAGGAGAAAGACAAAACAATGAGTAATCCTCACAAAACCAAGTATGCGCCTCAGCAGTTTAGTTTACAGGATTGCAAAAAGGAATAAAAAAAAATAAAAAAAGTATGAACATCAACCTGTTCCCAACTTTTGAAAAAACCGAGTCAGATGAGATGGAATAACCCTTGAACTTTAGCGCAGTAGCTAGTTTACGATGCTTTTCATCTTTCCCTACTATATACAGCACCTTTGAAGCCTGAGGTTGGTGTCGACCACGATAAGCTTGATCAAGAATTCTGATGGCCTGCAAAAGTACTTGACAGGTAGGTATAACTGAACTCTATTTCAAGGACGTGCTCCCCCAACAATACAGAGCTAATTTGAATAAATGGATAAAAAACAACTACATGATCAAGCTTTCTCCACTATAACAAGGCAGCATTTAGCCATTTTCCTTCATATTACTCGTGTAATCTTTTTCTACTATGCAAATTAAAAAAATTCAAGAGGGAGTTATGTCTACGAAATCCTTCCCAAGTCTCGCTAGATTAAGGACAGTTAGAACTTGCACATTTAAAAGAATTCCAACAGCATCCTGATGCTCTTCAACAAACCAACCCTAAGTCCTCTAACCATCACTACCATCCAATTCTTTAGGGAAAGATACACATTACGTATTGAGGCTTACAGCGTACCTACAGATCACCTCTGAAAAGTTACCATCCAGTAAATCATCTTTTTTAATCAAAATATGATTTTAAAATATTAAAAGAAACAACAGTTATAGTGGAAAATTGAAACATTTACAAAACAGTATTCTTTCTACAATTACAGTCAAATTATCAACATTGTGTTTAAGGCAGGTGTTTGTAAAAGTCATCTACATACCTTTGGCAGTTTTTCTTTCAAAAGACACATGTTTACAGACTGAATGATGCATGCACTTTGACTGGTGAGAGAACTATTTAGAGATAATCTATGAGCTGATCCCGTCAGAAGATTTTGCACCACTCGTACGCAGGCATATCTATGGTAATCGTTGAAAACGACTGTATGGGTTTTTCCACTAATAGATTGGCGAATGGAATTTATTTTATCAAAGCAACCTTCGCTATAGAAAGATTCCAGTCCATCAACGACCTGTTCAAGTGACAAAGGAAACCATTACATACAAACTTTTTCTTTATGAAAACAAGGTAAAATGAAAAAGATAATAACTCATCAGTAAGGACACTTGATAGACTGATGAAACATACTGAACTGTTAGCTCCCATCAGTCTTATGGTTAAAAATACTAGCCTATGTTTCACAGAGGTCTAAGAAAGGCATCGGCTACAGGTCTCCTATGCGCTAAGGTGACAAATTATGAATTTATGGTGTGTTTAGATAAAGGATTTCCAAGTACCAAGGGATTTAGGCTAAATTAGTTCGAAATGCATTGATAAACATTAAGTAGAGGGGTTGAAAAGGCACTTCATGAGCATTACAAACCCACTAAACAAAGGATTTTCAAATCACTCATTTCAAGCAGTTACAAATTCCTCTCGGTGCATTGCACCGTCATTTCAAGCATGTTTTTAATCTTTTGTAGTTCATTTATTATTAATAGCCAAAATCCTTGGTAATTCTTCGTCCAAACTCCAAACACAACATTAGCGTCCACGCACTAAAACATATAAAAACCATGACAAGGGGTAACCTCGAAAGTGTAACCTACAGTAAGTCATTACCACTGATTATTAAAATTCAATTACAAACGGGCTAAACAGTAATTTGAGATTAAGGGGTAAGAAAAGAGAATGTAAGATTAACAAATGCACACATGCTACTGCATAATAAATGAACAAGTTAAGGAACACAATACCAGCAAGGAAACCCCAGACAGATCAATGGCCTTCAAGGAAAGAAGCTCCAAAAGTCTCTCAGGTGTTGAAATCATAATCTCAGGTTCTGAACTTTTCAGACTATTTACAAAACCACAGTTAATCAGAAACCATAACAGGAAAAACTGTATATGAAAGGCTAAGTAGATCCAGCATTTACAAGGAAGGCACACAACCAACAACTTAAAGCTTGACTTTATAGTTCCTTGAATTTATAGTTCTGCATACATAGTGTTATATACAACGACACAATTGCACATGTGCATACAAGCACAGAAGAGCAGTCACACGACAAAAGTGCACCCACTCATACAGGCGCACATGCACAATGCACACACATCTGCAAGCCCACACAAACAAACACACCAGAGAACTAAGCATACTTATGACTTGATAAGAATGAAAAGGGACACTATGCCAAAAGAACTCCATTTTGTTTCTTTTTTACATCATTCAGAGTTCATGCTTAAAATAGCAAAGCCATGCATCATAGACCTTTTGTTTTCCCACAAGTTTGAAAATCAGAATCATGTTGTGTAAATGGCCATGTTGTATCACTGGTCAGAACAAGCATGCCACAGAGCTTTTGAACGACATATACTAGCATAAAAATCTTTAAAACAAGAATAAAAACATCAAACGTAAAGGTTGCATGAGAATCACTAATTAATATGGACATGGTAAATCAAGAATGCCCATGACAAGAATTGCAGAAAGCAACTTTAATAAATTTTGCGTCAAATGCGCCAAAATGGCATTATCCCGAGGCACCAATTTTAAAATATCAGAGTCAATATTTACCCTTCAATCTGGTGATCTAAGGAAGCACCAGGATGTATGCTCACTGTATGTATTCCAAGAGCCTTCAAAGGTTTGCACACCGAACGTACCTGATCACCATTAAAAAAAATGTCAAACAACCACATTAATAACTTAACAAGGACAAATGTAACTCTAAAGAGGGTGTACGTGATTCCACGGACATCGAGTCAGAGCAAAATATATCATGCTTGAATTAACAGTCTCATGAGCCTTATTTATGTGTCTCCTTTATGCGATCTAGATTGAACCTTTGAGTGGTTGGCCACTCAAATAAGCTTTAAAATTTTCAACCAATGATTGCTGAACAACTATATCATACAAACCTTTGTGGCTTTCTCCTGGGATGGAACAAGGAACAAAAGATATGGGCCGGTGACTGATAAACCTTCTTCATCCTTTCTAGAAACTGAATCAGCAGCACAGGAAACCATCCATGCAATTTGCTCCATTGTAGAAGAGGTTCCGCTTGTCTCGAGTATATCCTTCCCAGCTGAATAACACTTCCAAAACTCAACTCCCCAAGTACTCACAAACAAGGGCTTGTCCTCCTCGTTGTTGTAGGTACCATCACAGCGAAGTGAATTTTCTATTGCATTCAAGCACTGAATAAGATACTTAGATGGACAATCTAAGTTTTCACAGACCTTTTCCTGACGCCCGTAGATGCTCCCATTCCCATCCAGCTGAGTCTTTGTCTCTCCAGGGTCCATTCGGCTTCTATCAGCCGTGGTATTAATAGACGTCAGTGATTTCTTTACCTCATCCTTCAAAATTGTTACCATCTCCTTCTTCTGCGCTGGACTATCCACCATTTCAGTATCGAGATTTTCTACACTTTTTTCGTTCAAAAACGCCTTCTCACGCTTATGGGGAAGCATGGATTTCTTGGTTACTTTCTTCTCAAAATCCTTTGCACCATTCCTGTCGTTGAAGGGATCATCAAGGGTGGGAAGGCTAAAGCACATACCCTGCAATGTCAAGATAAATAAGACTCTGCTTAAATACTCGGGGACCTGACCAGTATTCAAATCTAAATGCTTCCATGGAAACTTTACAATACATTTATAAATTATCAATCATTTTGCAGAAAGAACCCTTAATGAAATAACCACAAAACCCAATTGACAAAACAAATACCCCATAATTTAATTTTCCACATCATCCAATGCAAAGTAAACATTCTGCTAGAGGAATAGATAAAATAATTTTGGTCACCACCCCATAACTTGTGGTAATGCTCGTTGCCTCATTGATTGCCGTTAGATGATTTTAAATTTCGAGACTCGTGTAGTAAATAAATCAAATCAAACTCATCTAACAACAATCAATAAAGCAGTGATCATTGAGACCTCTGGTGAGCAGGTGAGCAAAAATGCACTCTAATTAACCTATTATCAATTTCTCTTTTCCTTATTTTGTATAATTAAATACAATCAAAACTAAGGGACCCGAGAGTTGTGTTGGAGAAAGTACCTGACATTTGCGGCGTTTACCGGAATGGCGGCGCTTCTTGGCAGCAATAATGGAGGCAACGCGGGCAGAGATTGCAGAGGAAGAACGGTCGTTCTTGTTGTGGAGCTTCTTTCTTTTGACCTTGTTCTGCTTTTTCCTCACTGCATCGTCACCTTTCGCCATTCCGGATTTGCAGAGATTCAAAGAGACTCAGAGAGAGAGGGGTTGCTCGCTCTTCCTTCCACTTCAACTGATACCCTGAGAGGTCGCGGCGGTTTATAGTTTGTGCCTTTCGTGGGACTTCAGTTAACAGTTTCCCGTTTAAGGGTAGTTTGGTCGTTTGAAAATTCTATTGGAACTTCACATGCGACGGAAACAAGGGGTCTAGACCTAGCATATACGTCCATTAATTTTTGGATTAGCAAACGAAAATGAATCTGTTGGGGTGGAAGAAAATACTGAAAATCTTGAACTGTACCCAAAAAATCCCGAAAATTTTGGTATGGATTCCGCCCTTTTTAGTACGGGAATCGGTCTCACAATATGTTTTTTTGGGTAATCCCAAACCGAACCGAAGTTAAAATATATATAATTTTAGATATTATAAGTCATTGGATTGGTTGAGAATTAATCTTACTCGTTCATTCAAAATGAAAACCAACCTCACCTTCACCTTCACCTTCATTCTCTGACCTCCGCGCCAAACTCTCTAACCTCACCTCACCTTCGCTTCCTTCCCTCCCTACTCTGCACTCCTTTCAGTTCAGACTTGCAAATCTCTCTCTCTCTCTCTCTCTCTCTCCCCCCTACCTTCACAATACATCTAGACTCCAGTCTTCCATTTTCTTTTTGCATTTGACAACTTCCTTTGCATTCGATAATCAATACAGCCACCTCTGCTTCCTTCTACTTCTCTCTTCATTAAGGTACTATTCTTGTCTTCATTTGGTAATCTTGATGTGGTAAAGTCTATTTGTGGCTTTAATTCGTTTTTAATTTGGGAATTTGAATTCTAGGGTTTTGGATTTGGGGGTTTTCAATTTCGTTTGAAACTTGGGGTTTTTAATCATATGGTTCTTCTATAATTCGTTTATTTCCAACAAATTTATTTCCAACAGCAGGTGCAATTTGTGTTTGCAACAACATGCTAGCAAGGCAAGTTTAAATAAATTCATTTTTTTAATCAGTTCACGGTATTAATTTTTGGAATTTTTAACCACGAAGCCTTCATAAAACATGGTGGATTGGATTTGTTTTATTAGCAAGATACCATCCAATCCATATTTGAATTCTATGTTTCTTACAGTCCTCTGTCCTTCTTTACAGGCATGATAGAATTTAGGCCAATGAGTTTGGTTTCTTGCCTTGGAGATTCTGGGGGATGATAGTCTTCTTTATGTTTCGATGAATGTTGTAATACCAGAATGTTTTGCCAAGACATTCTCTGAATTCGTGTGTGTATTTGCTACTTTAGCTACATTGTTTAGCTGTAAACGAAGTTTCTATGTTGTTACAATTGTTTTGACACATAAGCCCAAAATTGTTTCTAGATTCCCGATTTGTCTCGAAATCCCGAAACTATTTCAGGATTCCCGAAAATTTGGTTTGGGATCGGTCTTGAAATTGAGATTCTTGAAAACTTCGGTTTGGGAATTGGGACAAAGGTTTCGGTTCGGTATCCCATACCGAACCTGTAAAACCCCACCCTCGATTTTAAAAATTGTTTTTGGATCTTAATTGGTGAGCCCAAGGGGCCCACCCCCTGATTTGTATTCTCGATTCCCCTCTTCCCCGTGGACTCATCTCTCTCTCTCCCTCACAATTTTCTCCTTCTTCCTCTTGCTACACCCAACCCTCCCCAAGGGTGGCTTACACATCCATGCACCTATGTAACCACCCACACGATGATAACAACGGCAACATCACTAAGATTAGCTCTCTCTCTCTCTCTCTCTCTTCGTCTTTGTAGAGCACAGAGGAACTCTGGCGTTCCTCGTTTTTCCGACGATTGTTAAGCCTTAGGACCCTTGAAATCCCTTCATCTTTGTTCTTGTGGTCTAATTCTAACTTAGATTATGTTTTGGGATGATGGAATTGAACAGAGATGCCACATGTGTGCTAAACCCAGTTCCTAGTGAGCCATGAGTGTGTGAGCCCAAGTCCGGCCACCTCCGATCCTTTCACGGCAAACTAAAGGTACCAAAACATTCTTCTCACCTTATACTTCAATTTGGCACTTAGATTGGAGCCTAGGGTGATGTTTTGGCGTCGACAAGAGCACGGGAAGCTCTGGCCTTCCTCCTCGGCGAGAGCAGGCCTTCGAGCCTAAACCAAGAAGACTAGGCCCTTAGGGCCGTGCCAAAACTCGGGCCTTAGGCCCGTTACCCGTTAAGCCTAACCCAAAACCATTTTATTATTTTTCCTTCTATTTTTCTGTTAAAACCCAAAGAGCACTGGTAGGCTTTTAAGCCCAAGCCCTTTTATGCAACCCAAGGCCCTCGGCCTGCTTAGGTTAAACCCCAAAACCCTAAACCCTTTGGGCCTTAGAACCCAAGCCCAAGAACCTAGGGCCTCCAGCCCATTGACTCGATCCAACCTAATACCTCTGACCCGATTTGATCTGACCCGCTGACCGACCCGGACCCGTTGACTTTGACTGACTGTTGACCCGGTCAACGGTCAGCGTTGACTTTGACCGGTCAATGGTCAACGTTGACTTTTCAGGTTTCGTCTAGAACCCCTCCTACTCTAATTTCGACATCCTGAATCCGTTTCCAAAGTCTGTTTTCCCAAATTCAGTTGTTATAGTATAGTTTTATTAATTGGACCCTTTATGTGCTTAGGTGCATATATTGTGACGATTCTGTCTTCGCTAGTTTGCTTGGCTTTTCGACGGCGAATGTGACATCCCACATCGCCCAGGGGAGTGATCCTTAAATGTATATTTCCATCCCTACCTAGCACGAGGCCTTTTGGGACCTCACTGGCTTCGGGTTCCATAAGAACTCCGAAGTTAAGCAAGAAGTGGGCCAGAGCATTCCCATGATGGGTGACCCACTGGGAAGTTGCTCATGAGTTCCCAGAAACAAAACCGTGAAGGCGTGGTCAAGGCCCTAAGCGGACAATATTGTGCTACGGTGATGGGGCGGGCCCGGGAAATGATCTGCCCGGGGCCGGGATGTGACAATTTACGCGAGAAATAAGGATGATTTGAAGTGTACTTTTTGTGGGCAAACCTGTCATATGGAAGATACATGTTTTCAAAAACATGGAGTACCTGAATGGTTCTCTAAATTGAAGAAAAAGTTGCGTGCCAAGGAGCGAGCTGCTAATGGAGCAAGTGGAAGCCGTGCATTCATTACCACTGCCACCAAAGAAGCCATGCATGCCGTGCCTACCCCTAGTGATTCGAGTCAAAGCTTGTTGACCAGGACCACTCCTAGTGAAACCTCATCCAATCCAAGTAGTATGGGCCATGCTCTCTTAGCCACTAACATGGAACATCATACAAGTTGGATTCTGGACTTTGGTGCAATAGATCATATAACTTTTGATAAAATTTTATTTGCTTGTATGACACTGACTTTGCGGAAGTGTATTGCCATAACCAATGACACCACTGCAACGGTTCTGGGGGCTAGCATCGTGAACCTCACGTCAACTATTTCCATTCATCATTGCTTGCTTGTTCCGTCGTTGTTTCATAACTTGTTATCTATTCCTCAAGTTACTTAGCAATTAGATTATGTTGTATTTATGTATCCATTTTTCTGTCTACTTCAGGATACTCAGACCAATGAGATAATTGGGCGTGACACTAAGAAAGAGAGGTTATATTACGTGGATGACATCATTCCTGACAGAGCTAATGCAGTTCGAGCATCCCATACCAATAATTTACAAGAATTGTGGTTGTCACATCCCGGCCCGGGGCGGATCACTTCCCGGGCCCGCTCCACCACCGTAGCACGATATTGTCCGCTTTGGG
>JAOTRO020009708.1:0-15935 GCA_028566515.2 Pyracantha coccinea | reverse complement strand
CTGGCCTGCCATTGATTCTAGCCACAATGGGTGTGACTTCAATCCCTAAGGTCACCTTGGCCTTTGAGCTGCACATATTTCTTATGTTATATGTATATATTTTGTGTTTGGGTATGCAAATCTCTATGTGTTGGCTGTTGGGTAGGTTTAGCAATTAATAGAGAAGAAGGCCAAAAACTAGGGTTTTTAGGAAAAATGGCTCAAGAATGTGCAGAAGGGAAGAGATCAATGGAGGAGGTGGTGTGGGAGTGAAGGAGGGGGAATGGGAGGGAATGGGGATTTTATAAAAGGAGAGGAAGTGGGGACAGGTAAAGGGTAGGTTGTGTAACATGGGGAGGTTGGGGCCTGCCTACTTACTTGGCAATTTGGGATTATTTGCTGTTAATTATTGTTAATAATATAATTTGTTTGTGTTATTCTTGCATAAGGAGAGAATCAAATTGAAATTAAAATGGGGATTTGTTGGGTGGGAGGATTATGGGATTATGTGCTGAAGCCACCATGTTTTTTCACTTGGGACTTCCCTTCTCTCCCAACTTTACAGAAGATATTTGGATATATTCTTCTGATATGCCAGAGCTTAAAGCTTGAGTGGTGGATAAGGAAGGTAACAATGCAAGTAAAAGACCAATTATTGATACCCTCTTTTTAGCTGGAGGGAATCTCTCATTCTCTCTGTCAAATATTTTTTGGTGAGGTGAAGCGAATGTGAAATACTCGACTACTTATGTGTAATGAGTCATTGTTTATTACATATAAATTACAATTAATACGCATGCAAATTTTTTTCTTACAGCTGTAATTTACATGTAAGAATGAATAATCTCTTACATGTGTAAGTATATCCTCCTTACATGTAAGAAATCAAGTAGTGTTTAAGGTAATACAGTTTACTTTACGTGTAAGGAGCCAAACATTGTTCAAAGCAGAGAAACTTGATTTTTTTAATAATTATAATTGCCCTTTTGAGTAAGCACAAGCTATAAAGTTATTGAGGTTGAACAGTGGTTAGGATTTAGTGGTTGCACTAATCAAATGAAAGATATTAGAAGTCCATACAAGACCTTTCTGAACTTACACACGTTAATTAACTGATATCTTTATGTAATCAATAGTATTCTCACACATACTTTCCAGACAAACTGGCATATTGATCCCTTTTCTCTCTTTGATCTCTTTTTTTTCCTTTTTCCAACTTGTTTTTGTTTCTTACAGCCTGGAATATGTGCTTTTGAACATCTGCAATAAGGGATGAAGTAGCCAAATATTGTGTATATAGGAAGAAAGGAATAACCATAGCATAACAAGGTTTTACACATAAACGTTATGTAAACATATTGAACCTGCATATTTCAACCATATTAGTCATTTAATTAGGGAATTACATTAAATGACTTCGTTTGATCAGTGATCAACTTTTTTTTATTGTTGAACCTAGCTAATGTTAAACTATTTGATCATTTCGAACCAATTCACATTTATGTTCGACCATTAATTTATTCAACCCAATAAACATACATTTGACCATTCACTCGACTCATAGTGCTTAATCTTTTCACATTAAAAAAAAAAAAGAGTTTAATGACTCATTAAATTGAGTCATTTGACACATTTCTCCTCTAATATTTGCTGGATGTGATGCCAGCTCAAGCAGTTATTGAAACCAATATAAATCATGGTCTCTAGGATATGGTGTCATCAAAGTGCATATAAACAGTCCTACTGGGGATCTGTGCACCTTGTGTACATTGAGAGGATGACATGTGTCATCTCTAGTACATGTGTTTTGTGAAGTCATGAGCGATTGAGATTTGTACTCAAACTACCATAAGACTTGTTGATCCTCATTGATGGTTTGTGGACCCTTAATTTAATTTGTGGCTTAAGCCTTTTTATCCTCTCGCACTTTCACAAAGTCACAGATTCACATGGCCTGCAGGAGTATAAGAAACCTTGCTTCCAAGTAAGAGTATAATCCAAAAAGTCAAGATTCAGGATTTGAAAACTTAGACCTGCAGAAGCAATTTTGATGTTAGAATTAGAATGAACTTGTTCTTGGCCTAATGGGAATGACTTACCTTGGGATATGATATCCAAGCTAATAATGCATTATTATGTGATAAAGTTAAACACAATATACGATTGATTTAAAATATTAAGATATTAGCATCTCGAATTTTGACAAATGCATGGATTTGTGTATTTTTTACACAAATCTACTATTAAGTACTAATCACCAAATCACATTAAACTCTTTAACCCCATTAGGCTAGTGATCAAGTCTAATTGGGTACACAAAAACATGTCACATGGAAAAAGAATAACTACCAACATGGGGTGTTATAATTAAGTTACAAACCCTATCCTTAAAGAACAGATAGCAAGCATCTAACTTTTCCTATTCCTCTCGTTTAACATTCTAATTTGTATTTGGAAATTTTGTTGGTGTGGACCAAACGCTTGTCTAATGTTTATCTACAATACAAACCTCTCCCGCCACAAGAATTTCCTGCATAATTGATTATGATTGATTTGATAATTTATTGAATTATTTTTATTTTGGTAAACAAATCATAGTTTGACAGTGAAAATTATTATTATTTTGGATAAGAACTTGTCCTTTTTTACACGAAATTACATTTTGATATATGCCAACGAGAAAAATTGTGTGTTATAACAAAGAAGATTCTAATCATTCAATAGTAAATACTTTTTAAGTTAAGGAATGCCAACAACCTTAAACCTTTCTCTACTCTCCATTGCATCTTACAACGATAATTTGAACCATCTATTTTAAGTTTTAACTGCATATATGTGCCTACCAAAACCTTATTATATTTCAGCAACAATATCACACCAGCAGTGAAACACCCCATGTGATACAAAACCGACATTTAAGCAATAATTAGTTATCTTCTTCAGACAAAAACAAAGCAAAATCATGCAACAGACAGCTTCCATTATACAACCCGAGCCGTGTGTTCTACATCTACTTCATCTTTGTATTCTTCTTCTTTTTTTAGTTATTTCCTAGAGCCTTTCCTTTTGAACTATCCAATTTGGATTGTTCGTTTTCCATTCAATATTGTGTTAATTCATCGAAATCGAATTGATGAATCTAGTTTCATTAGTTTTCCTTTCCCCACGAGCATATGGTAACCACATTTTGTTGAGATGATAAGGACCGGATTTAATTTGGTAGCCACATTATTTTGACATGTTTTATATTTATTTATTTATTTTTATTTTTATTATTTTGTTTGTAAATGCATCTGCAATTTGAACGTTGAGCCAACAAACCAAACTAGAATAAGAGAAGCAATAACCACCTCACGGATGAAATGGTAATCTTCTTCTATATGTCTCTTTTTCTTCAGTTCATCTTCCTCGTTTTAATTAAAGGTTGCTGATCTTCTGCAATAGTTAACAGTAAGCAAATTTATTTCTTATAATGAAGTACAAAATAAAAAGAACAATGTAACCTAAATCTTATTCTCATTTCTTGCATATTCACCTTATTCAACGCTTCCTTGTCAACGAGATAACCAGGTCAATGAACTGGCAATTCTCCATTTCCATGTGATCAAGGACATCTTCTTCAAACCTGCGAAACAAATCGTCCATAGTCACTTCTCCGAATTGGGTTGCCAGAATAGGCTCTCCCACAGCCCTTATCTCAGTGGCAAGTACGGCAGCCCTTGCCTTTTTATCGAGGCCACTGTCAGCATGCTTTATATAGGAGTCCCAATCATTTTTGAAAACTTCAAGGCTTTGCAAAGTAAAAAATCCTTCCGCCTCGATGACATCTTCAACCTCCTTTGTTGTAGGAAAATACAATGGCATATTGAATGTGTCCAATTTTTCCTCCTCAATCAAACCCTCTAAAACCATATCATTGAGTTTGAGTCCGACAACTTCCCAAATGCTAAGTGGATCATGGCTCTTTGTGCTCCCCAATGTTGTGAGGACCATACTTCCACCGGGAACCAGCTCTTCTGCTCGTGATCTCAAAAACACTCTGAAGTCCTTTTTGAATTGCTCCAAGTACTGCTTATGCACAGCAGGTGGGCTTGTTTTCGCTATGTATATGTTCTTCGTGTTTAGTCCCTCTCCTTCCTTGGTTATCAAACCTTTTGGAGCCTCAGAGATCCACAGAAGGGCATAACTAGAGTGAACAAAATGGAGAGAATTGTTTAGAAAGAGCCTGCCATAGAAAGAACCAGGCATTGCAGTAATGAAACATGGCCCTAACTGTTCTTCCTCAAGTTTCTTATAGAACCCTGGCAATGACCTGAACAGAGTGTTGAAATCGTTTCCGGGAAGATCATTCAAGAAGGCTTGGAGTGAAGGAGATGGACGGTTCAGTTTTCGGAAAGTGGCATGGATGTTGTGTATGATATCTGATACCACCAGAAGGGTGTTGGGTCCGGAAGAGCATCCCAAGTCTGCTATTTTCAAACAGTCAGAGAAGAGTTTGCTACAAAGCTGCTCTATGCTTGCCTTAACTATGGGCTTCACCTTTGAAATCGCAGCTCTTTGAAGTAGAGAGTTGGTTGCATAGCTTGTTTTCCCAACTCCTCCATTCATGTGAAGAACTTTCTGATCTACCTCCATTTTTGTTTGTATTCTCAAATAATGCTTCTCTACACTCTTGCTCTTCGACTATATGCTTTATATATGGGTTTCATTTAATTAAATTAATCATTTTGTTATGTCAAACTTGGCTAAGGAATTACTTCGAAATATGGAGAGGAAGATTTTGAATTTAGATGTAGGCTGGAGAACACAGTACTCCAGTCAACTTTGAAACAAAAGCTATTTGCCTTGCGGGTTTTATTTAACTTAAGCATATTATTGAAGCACACGAATGATTTGAAGCAAAAACAAAATTATTTGAAAGCTAAAAAATTAGAGATTTAGGAAATTTTGAAAACGCAATTATGAAGCGCATATGATGTGCCGCTAATAAAAAAAAACACATTAACCAACATTAAGTAATAATTCAATCATCAACAACCACATCATATGTATTACAAAATTTAATTTCAATAGTTGGTCTCTCTGACATTTTCCTATTGAAAATTTTCTTCTGGATAAGGGTGTGTGACAGTCTAGGGTTTGCTTTTTTTATTGTATTCACCGTCTGCACGATGAAGCTTAACGATATCACGTAATAAGCATATATGCATTTGCAGAAAGGGGAGAATGTGAAGCACTTTCTGACACATTCGCTTGCACAGAAAAGGATCATATTCATGGCAGAGATGATGACTTGTGTTTGAATTCTTGGAAAAGAAAACATTCCATTTCACAGCCAAAACCCTGCAGGAGATTATATATATATATAATTTGCATTATTGTATGAACCAAATGGTGGGGAATATTTAGTTTTGCACTGAAGACTTGTGCGTGCATGCAAGGGCACTAGTGGACATGAACCCATGGGAACAAAAAGGATATAATTAATTTACCTTGTTTTTATTGGCACACTTGATGATCAAAGAAAAAAAAATATATGAAACTGAGGTACAATTCTATCAATATATGTACCTGTGTACGTAAAACACATTTATATTTGGTACAGTTTTTATTTATTTTTGTTACAATTATACATCTGCATTATTGGATAGAGATGATGATTAAGTACTAATTCAAAATGTCAAATTTTATTTATTTATTTATTTATCATGTGTCGATACACCAATTTGAACATTATAGTAAAACTGGTGTATCGCCGCATAAATAAATAAACTTTGGCCAGTACAAAAAGATTAACTCGCATATGCAAGCATGATCAGGAAGTTTTCAAGTACCTTTTTGTTTTTTTCATGTATCACACACGTTTCTGATCAGGGTTTAGGATTTTCCATTTCATTTTGGTCTGAAGACATGATTTAGGAACTTTTTTTAGTTGGACGTGATCTAGGAATTAAATAGAATAAATTGGTTCGTCCAAAAAACAAAATAGAATAAATTGATCGTTTTCAATTTTTCATTGAATAATATTATTAGGTTGGGAACTCTGCAGGAAAAGCCCACACATGTCCCTAAATAACCCTAAATAATGTTTAAACTGAGCTCATTTTAGGAAAAGGATCCTCGTCGGATCCTTTTTTCATGAGGATCTAGGGGATCGTGTAATCATGTCCGTTTATCGTATATCGTACGGTCAGTTTTCGTTAGGTACTATTTATATTTAATTTTAAATGATTTCTGACCGCACAATATACTATGAACGGATATGATTATACGATCCCTGAGATCCCTAAAAAAAGGATCCTGCAAGGATCCTTTTCCCTCATTTTAAGGCTGTGCATGGGCTGATCTTGATTAGGTATGATGTGGAGGCCTCAAAGAAACTCCTAAGGATATAAGAGGAACGTCGAAACGTCCACATACACAATACTTGAGAGGATGATCATCTTCGATCTGGTTGTAAAATCATGAAGGATTATAACAGTGTTCAGATTGTGTGGCTCAATACAAGCTATAAATGTAGATGAAGATAATCATGCATCCGAAAATACCAAAATAATCTACGAGTTTGAAGTTGGTGGCAAATACTAATAGCATCAAGGCTTTTTAGAAAAAATTCCACACGTTGATGAGTTCATTGCAGCTATCTCATGCCACGTGTTGGACGTATGTTTGAGTTTGGAGACAATATCGATGGTAAATTATATTTAATACACACTTGATGAGACCATTTCTCGTTGGCGTTGTAATTAAAGACTAGCTTATTTGTTGAAGTGACTAAAATTATTTATTCATGCAGAGTGTACAAATTTAGATTTCCATGTTGTATTTGGAAGTATTTTTAGATTTAGATAATCAAAAGTGCTTGGGATAATGTTTTAGCATACGAAGTTAATAGTGTCTATGGGGTTGTCAGATATTTTATGAATTCTTGAATAAAATTTCATGTGCTAGAAATAACAAATAAATGCTTTATAGAGAAGCATATTCAAACTACGCTTTTGAGCTTGAACAGTACTTCTATGAACCAATTTCCAGGTTCTCCAGGAGAGTTCTGTAATATTGACTTCTACCCCCTACCCATTATCTCAAAAAATATAAATGGAATGGGCCCAACAAAGTCCATCGACATCAAGAACATCAATTCCCTAGAAGCCTAAGACTATCCAACTCCAGAAACTCCAAGAAAATCACCGTCTCCTCTTCCCTCCCAAGAATATATCAAACAACTCACCAAAACCATCACTTGCGAATTCTGAAAAAAAAAAAAAAAAAAACACCATCCGTAATTAAAACAAGAACTCAAGTTAATAGCTTTATCATGTAAGAACAACCCAAGTTCACATTAGCATGCTCTGCTAGGTCACGATCAAATATAATGAGAAAACTTACATGGTGGTTGTTAATCGTACACGAGCTCTGAAGAAGACATGGTTAGTTGCACAAGGAATCCTTCTACTCACTCAAGACCTTTATATTCTTATAGTGATAGAACCCTATGTCGAAGAATGTCCTCTTGGTGAGCAGGGAACTCCCATATGTATAGAAACAACGGCTGCCAACTCCCATCTATCGTGGGTGAGTTGGTTATTGTCCCGTTGTATCAAGTTCAGTGGAAAAGGGTTAGTGGAAGGCAGTTGCATCCCAAACATTTCAAATGTGTTTCCTGGATTATAGGACGTTAGTTTTCTAAGTATCAAACTCTTATTGAAGTTGTATTATCCACATGTAATTCCACCTTTATCACAAGTCGTTAAGTCCACATAGGATTCTTACATTCTCCCACATGGATGCTAACTAGTTGTGGTTTTAAAAATTTCATGTACTTCATAACTTCATTCCTTAGTGATCACTTGAGTTCTACGCAACTAGCATCTTATACACATTGACCAGTAATCATTTGGAGTTCAAATCTCAGGAAATAATGCATACAATAATGTTGCATTCACCCTGAAACCACAATCCACAAATTCATACCGTATAATGCTAATGATGACATACATTTATACACATTCTAAACACGGTTCTTGATGCATACCCCATTTCGTTCCCATTTATCCAGTTTACCTTTATTGATTGAAAGTGGTTTGCCATCTTCAATCACTGGATTCCTTTTCCTTTTTCCTGCATAATAAAACTCAATCAAATGTTCTTTGGAACAAAGATCAGACATTTTATTGCAAGTCATAAATTAAAACCTCATACATTCAACAATGACAAACTTAAGGCAAGTAAGCTGAGCAAAAGTAAAACACATATCGGGTTGTTACTCCCACATTTCAACGGAACCCAAGTTGTCATGCACTCCAGAACCATAACCCAAAACTGGTGTGGAACCTTGGATGCAGTGAGAAGAGTCCAAGCAATTTCTGTGAGATGCTTATGTTTCCTCTACACACAGCCATTCTGTTCCGATGTGTGAGGACAGGAATATTGATACAAAATACCATGTTGCAATAAGAAAGAATTGAAATTGGAACTTGTAAATTCACCCCCTGAATCAAATCAGAATTGCGGTTCTTTGGGTGGGAATTGCGGTTCTTTGTCTAACATGGAGCAGCGTGAGAGCTTGACCTCTGGTGACAAGACTATCAATAGTCCATTTGAGAGCATGTTGGCTGCCCTTGTCATTGTCTATTGCCACAGCCACCACCTCCCCCGCCTTCTTTTGTGTTTGACCTCTTCCCATTTCTCACCTTCTGTGAATTAATTCAACTCTCCACCAAACTCTAACCTGCATGCGTACGTAGAAATGTCTCCGGCTCTGAACGAAACAAATCCCCGACGGAGAACCACCGTCGTACGCTCTCCTTGGCAACGCCTTGGCACTGAAGCCCTGCCAAAATTTTTGCCTCTTGAGGCTTAAAATTGGCTGTTTCCTTCTCCATAGCTGCCACAGTTGCTTCCAATGCAAGTCCCGCCTCTTCTTGGTCTTCTGTTTTGCTGCTACTGCTTCTTGGCAGGCTGGCATCGTACACGTTCCTTGTGCGCTTCAGCTCCATTCACTAGCTACTTTCTGTGGCAGAGTGACGTTAAAACGGGAGCTGGAAAAACCTGATGCTAATTTTGTGGTACTCTCAGACTTGGACGGTTTCTCCTATTCGAGTCACACTAGCTGGCTCAAAATTTTGGAAGAAAGAATGTACCGTGCCATCAGTACTTGGCCTTGCTACCGTTGGATTAAGATCAAATGGTGGGTGGCCATGATTTCTGTAAACCCGAGGTCTAGGAGAATATGACTGCTAATCTAGCTATAATAATAGTACGTACGAAAAACTAACTGAACAATTAGAGATCTACTTAGTTGAAGTTGAAAAAAAAAATGCTGATATGAACAGCCCAAGAGTAGACGATCGTTGATGCTTTCCATCAACTTAAGCCATAGTTTCTGCGATAACAACATTTTAGCAACAGTATTAGTCAACCATATTCAATTTCACAGCTTCATGTTATACAACAGAATTTCACAGATGACGTGAAATCTTCAGCGTTCCATTCCGTTGCAGATCTGACAATATATAACTTAACGTCTTCACCGGCACTGATTCTCCATGGAAATAAGTGAAGAATCTCGGTTGAAGATTGCAACTCATAATCAGTCCTGGCTTCCATTAATCAATTCAAGGACACGGATCAATCGACAGATAAATTGAAATTTGCAACGGAAAATATCGTCTATTACATGCATTTAGGACAAAACCATTGGGGACAACGTCCTAGTTCTGGAACGTTGAAAGTGTTGTCACTTTGCATTGCACCCGAAAGATGTGTTCATTCTTCTATAAAAATAAGGTCCCTTAATTATTATTTTTTTGGTAAAATAAGTCCTTAAATTCATTAAAAATTACTAATTTCAACCCTACTATTATATTCAAAGCTGTTTTATCCAATTTTTTGTCAACTTAAATCACTTGACACACTTTACAGTGTAATACTATCATTTTCTTGCCTATAAACCCTTAACATTTCATATAGGTTGCAAATCTAACGTCTAATTTAATCTTCAAAGTTAACTTACACTATTTCTTATGAAAACTACTAATTTACCCTCCAAAGTTAACTACATACACTATTTCTTCATGAAAAACTATCAATCTACCGTCCAATGTGTATTACATGCAAGTACCGTGACTTAAATTGACGAAAAATTGAATATAGTAGCTTTGTCTATAATATTAGGAATGTAATTATCATATTTTTATAGTTCAAGGACTGATTTTTCTGGAAGAAAAAAAAAGGTTTGGGAACCTAATTTTCACAAAGGTGATAATTCAAGGACTAAATTGGCTGTTCATAAGACTAAAGTTTAAACAACTCCAAGCTAAACAACTCCAAGCTAATTTACAAAGGCTATACAACACTGTATATGCTTATGTTTGCATACAATTGATAGAAAGCAGATAACTTTCGGAAGAACTTAGGCAAGCATATCGGCAACTTAGTCCCATTTCTTCATTGATACTAGGAAGTAGGAATATTAATTCCAATATCTTTGTGGTTGCAGTATTGGATTAGTCTTCCGGTAAGATTCTACGTTATATGAATTCTGGTGAGATTAGTATTTGATAGCGGTTGATGCGTTTCATAGTTATTCCAAGGCAAGCAGTACAAGGCTACAAGCAAAGAAAATCCGACCAACAGGCGCAGCTAGCTATTCCAAGAACGTAAATTAAACACACGAGAAAACAACCAACAAAGTGGTATCTATCCGCCATGAATTAACAGAAAAGGCAATCCAACAGCTGCAGCCACCGCATGTTCCAATCCTAAGCTTCATTACGACTATGTCTCAGAAGAGGAATCAGAAGAGGAATCGGAAGAGGTATCATCCAATAAGGATGGTTCACCTCTCTCCACTCTTGCCCTGGACATTTCAGCCATTTCTCTCTGTCTTGCCCTGATTTGCTCCACTTCCTCGTGGCTTGGGAACTCATATTTCGGACGCCCATAACGCCGCTTATAGGGACGAGCATAAGAGCGGCCATGACGGCAGACGTTACCCACAAAACCACAAGTCCTACACATTAGTATATAGCCCTCTCCAACTACAGTTACGCCCAACGGGACACTTTCCAGGTAGGGACACAGATAATGGGGGTGGCCGACCACAAGGCAAACTGCACAATGCTCATTCTGAGAATGGCATTTCTTAGACTCACGGTAACGTTTCTTCTTTGAAGTAGGAGTATCATCATCAAGTTGGAGTTTACTCATAGAGCTTTCGACAGCTTGTGTTTCTTTCTTCTCATCTGTTTGTTGCACATAAATTAATTAATACTAGATAGATATATTTACTCAGCTAATTAACAGGTCAAATTAAGGGACTACTCAACAAAATCACCCACCAAAAACAGATACATCTTTTCAATATAAAAACGGAATTCTATCGACACAAAAAACTAGGCATGTAATTAATTTAAGGGTAATTCTCGCACAGTGACGAAAACCAGCAATTTTTGGTTTGATATGTTTCGTCAGACGCATATATTTTGGGTTTAACAGCAATTAAGCTGCAACATTTTTGGTTAATATGCAGAATTTACAAACCCTAAAACAGAAACCAAACGCATATATATACACCAAGACAAATCCGGATCTCACCTCGGAGCTCCGCCGGTTGGGCTGGATTCTTCCCCCGCCCGGATTCTGATCGCGCGAGCCAATTGGCCCTGCCTCTGCCTCTGCCTCCGCCTCCGCCTCCGCCCTTGGCGTCGTCTCTGGGTACCCGGATCATGGCTTCGTCTGTGCGAGAGAGACTCAGAGAGATGCGCGAGCCAATTAGCATTGTTGTTGGTGACTTTGATCTCTTGAAATGGTGGAAATCAAATACAAAAGAGTTCCTCATTCTTTCACAAATAGCCTGTGTAACCCCCACTTCTATCGTTGCTAGTGAAAATGCATTTACCCTAGGAAGGAGGAAGCTCATGGAATTTTATTTATTTTTTTAAGAAATCAACAGAAAAAATCAAATTTACCATCTCAATTGCTAAAACAATACATGTTCAATTAGCAATCGATATTTCATCGTTATGTTGTCAATACAAAAGTGATACGTCATTATATTTTGAATATATGAACGAATCAATACATCATAGTTAATTTTGAGTAAGTTATTTTCAACTTACTTTGGACGCTCTTGAAAATGGTTTGTTGAAACATAAATTGCTAAAAGGACCAAGTCGATATTATTGTAATTGGTTCGACTGCGGTTTTGGTGTATAACCGATCTAATCAGGGCATGCCAACCTCTATTCGAAACTCAAAAGTAGAAGCAATACATTTAGGTTGAACAAAGCAACAGATCCCTGGTACAATAGAGGTCTGAAACTCAAAAGTACAAGCAATACATTTGGGATATTCATCACAAGGCAGAAAATCCCGAGTACGAGTGATGTCGAAGCTCGAAATTACAGATAGTTAAACAAGAAAGGTACCAAATCCCAAACATCTCCAAGCAAATAGAAAGGTTATATTTGATCAAATATTGAAAATCTTGATACACTTTGGAACAATTTAACATCAGAAGCAGCGAGGCTAGCACTACGCAGCTACACAGAAGGCATCGTAAGAGTCTTGAAGGTTATTTGCCCCGTCCTCTACCTGCATGGAGGACGAATGAATACAATTACGCTTCAGCGAGCTGTATTCATTCGTTAATCGCATGGTCATACCATGTCACACTCAGTTGGAGCCTTAGAGGTATATGCATTAGAACAAAAAGACAATGAAAACCAAAGAAAACGAGTGCTATCACCTTACCTCTTCTTTTCTTCAGTAGGAAACTGCATCGGTGTTGTCAAGTAAGACGAGGCTCTCAACATAAGATTTAGCATAGCATTGTTTATATCCATCAATTCCCAGATTTGTATAATGTTTGCTCACAAGGTGTTGACAAACTAATCCATACCTATCATCATCCTCATAATCCTCATCATCCTCACAACTATCAGCCGCTACCAACACTACATCACCACTCTTTCTAAAACATAACGGCCAATACAAAGAATATCTTTGTGGACCTGGTGGAATTAGAGTTGTCAATTTGGTCCATGACTCTTCCATGCCATACTCTTTCATCACCCATATCTCAACATGAGGCTCAACAAAATCAATGAAATTACGCCTGCAGAGAGCAATAGATTTCCCATAACCTGAAACACACAACCGGCAGGGTTTTGAGCTTCTGAAATTCTTAGGTACCATAATCCTGTGAAATGAATCGCTACCCACGTCAAACGCCAAAATGAAACATTCATAAACACCATCTGCCGAATTGCATTCTGCGATCCAATGAATGGCTCCATTAACAAAAGCATGGAGTTTGTCAAGACGGTTAAAGGTACATATGTGATCCAAAGAAAGAGGATCACTCCATGAGCCACCAGCCAGTGAATAAACCTCATAAAGAATATTCAGATTGTCAGGTCGAAAAGCACGGCTAAGTTTCACAACCTTGTAGTCATTAGTCACAGCGTCAAAACCAAAACCAAAAGAAACAAGCACCATCTTGAAGCGAGGATGAAGCTTAGGAAGGGTCACTGACTTTCTCATAGACGGGTTGCATAACTTGAAGGTGTATTCTAATTTTCTCTTGTAACCACCAAGAAGCACCAGCCCATTACAAACGCCAAACACGAGTAAATTTGGTCTGTACAGTTCTTCCTTGGAAGCAACTGGAAATTCTAGTTTGCAGTACTCATCAAAAGCAAGGTTGTCATAACGCAAAGTGCAATACCTCTGCATTGGAAATTTTTCATTGACGTGGCGGCTATAACGAGGTCGAACACAGTCCAGAAGGAGGAGGTGGGTGCCAAACTGGTTATTAAGATCAATTCTATGGCTGAGGTGGGTGCTAATAAAGCTGGGACTTTTGATCATGGAGTTCCATGGCTTGCACACCGAGGTGCATCTGATCAATGATTTAGGAGGTAATCTAAACAGGATATCATGTATGATTTCCTCAGGAAAATTGTGAGCCATTGTTTCAAACTTTGAATTCCCAGGCTGCAATTTTCATCTGATCAAAGGCTCAAAGCAACTGTTTTAACAGCAGAGCAACATTCATATCAAAAACTTAAAAATTTAAAAACAAAAATAAAAAATTGCATATAAAATTAAAAACCCATCCGAAAAAAGGAACTTTAAATCCAATTCCACAATAGTTATAGGATAAATTCTCCTCATAATTTAACAGCAGAGCAATTTCCATCAGATGAAAGCAACTGTTTTAACAGCAGAGCAACATCCGTATCCAAAACAGAAAAAATTAAAAATTGCATATAAAATTAAAAACCCATCAGAAAAAACGAACACTAAATCCAAATCCTCAACTGTTATAGCATAAATTATCTTAATAAACCCCAAGAAAAAGAAATTAAAAAGGAAAAGCTTCAGGAACTCACAGTATTCGATGAACCGGAAAACGCAGCTGAGGAAGCGAGTCTCGGTCGAGCAATGGCTTTGCTTGATAGAAAAACAGAATGTGAAAATATGGATTCCCCGGCTGCAATTTCGATCTGATCAAAGCAAAAAGCAGCGCAACATTAATACAAAAAGCTGGGCTTTGCTTGATATAAAAGGATTTGGATCCCATCCGGATCAATCCTAGGAATCTCACACCTTAACGTTTATCGTAGATCTTGCCATTAGAAATTATTTAAATTTTTTATTTAAAATTAAACATAAATAGTACATAACAAAAACTGATCGCACGATGTATGATGAACGATTATGGTGTGAGGATCTTTAGATCCCCACAAAAAAAGATTCGAAGAGAATCCTCATCTGATATAAGAGGAAGGTAAAAGAGAGAAAAGAGAGAAAGATGAAAAGAGTAAGGACACGCAAGTTTAAATTTTAAACTACTTTACGCGCAAGTTTCATATGTTTTTCCCTTCATTATAATCCACTAACCTCTCGCCATCCGCTAAGACGAGTGATAATTAATCTTTTTATATTTTTTTATACCAAAAAGAAATCAGTACTAATATTTCAAAACGCTGAAAAAGAAGAAGAAACAACTTCTCTGCGTCATTCATTTTTACGATTTTTTTCATTTCAAATTACTTTACTAATTTGCTCTTATTTAATTAAATGGTTACTTTTTAAAAGTTGTAAGAGATTTTTTATGAGCTAGTTGGGCCTCTGTTAAAATATGACAAAGATATTTTGGAACAATTTAACATTAGAAGCAGAAAGGATAGCAACTACACAACTACAGAGAAGGCATCGTAAAAGCCTTGACGTGGTATGGTAATGGTGATTTCGGTACGGAGGAGAAGGCCAGAGCTTTCCATGCTCCGATGGACGCCAATTCACAACCCCAAGGGGCGCTCTAGCTACCAAAATGAAGATAAAGACGAGAGGAAGAGATTTCATACCTCGATCACGTCGGGTGGTGGTCGGAGCTGACCGGATTTTGGCTCGAAAGCCACGGGGCTCGCCGGAGAGGTTTGGGTGGCCTCTGGGTGCCTCGGTGCTTCGCAGAGACGAGGGAGAGAGAGAGAGAGAGAGAGAGAGAAGGTCCACTCGAGGTGTTGGTGGTGTCGTGGTTCTTTTGGTGTGCGGGTGGGTGTGTGTGTCGCTGGGAAGGGTGAGAGAACAGAGAGAGAGAGAGAGAGAGAGAGAGAGAGATCTATGAGAGAGGGAGAGCGACTCGGGGGAGAAGAAAGGAGAGAGAGATAGGGAACTACCACGTGGCAGGCACAGAGAGAGAGAGGGGACGAGAATTTGGAGAAAATACAAAAAGGAAACCAGATTGGGTAAGTGATAGGGGGCAAACTGGTCATTTCATAACTCCGTTAATATGTCAAGATCGATTGTATAGCTCGGATCCTGATCCTCCCTATGATCAATGGTAATTCTCACAACCTTGTAGTCATTGGTTACAGCGTCAAAACCAAAACCCATACAATAATAATAACCGGGATCTCCTTTGAAGGTATAATGAGGCTTAGGAA
>JAOTRO020009425.1:0-15946 GCA_028566515.2 Pyracantha coccinea | reverse complement strand
ACCTCCATCGATTTTCCCGTTAAGGTTCCTATATTCCACGTTCCTACACGCAATCTACTCTCTTGAACTCTACCCTCCTGTCCTAGCTTCTTCACCCTCCCCCGTCTAGTAAGGTCAAAGTACTTCTTTTGTGTGTCCTGACATTGAACTATTTGCGCTGTTTTCAGCCAAGGTTGTGGTTGAACTTGCAAAGTGCGCTTTAATTCAAGCTGCTGTTCTGTGTCATCCTACATTTGTCACTGTGGATGACATAAAGGGTAAGATATCTGTATTAATATTCAGGAAATATCTACTTAGACACCATTATTGGAACAAAAAGTTAGTCTCACACTCGTCTACTCCTGGAACTACTTTCAGAGGTTAAGGTTCCTATTTCTATACTTGGAGCTGAGTTTGATCGGATATCTCCACCTGAAGTTGTGAAACAGTTTGAAGAGGTTTTAACTGCAAAATCTGAGGTAGGAATATATCTATCTTCCGAACAGTCTTCAGTACTTGTCCTTTTGTTAGTTTTTTTATTCTAGTCACGGACATTCCTCAACTTGAGATGCCTGGCGAACTTTGTGTATCATATAATGAAATATAATTGTGCATGGCTTGTAGTTAAAGGTAACTTGCCCTTACAAAAATGACTTGTAACTTTGCAAGGGAAGGGTGCCAGAGAGCTTATATGTTATGCCAAGACATTCTATTTAATTTCCAATCATGGTCATACACCGTTTTGTATGAACTTCAAAAACATTTTAATTTTGTTCTCTGTGAAGAAATGATAGGACAACACGAGGAACACACACCCCCTTCACATTAGGGTTCACCGCTGTGGTTGCTTGTAGTGGCGAACTTTTGAAATTTGTTGAAACTATTGTTGGTTTTGTGGAATCACAGGTTAAGAGCCATGTGAAGATATTCCCGAAAGTGTCACACGGGTGGACGGTGAGGTACAATGTTGAAGACGAAGCAGCTTGTAAATCTGCCGAGGAGGCTCATCAAGACTTGTTGGAGTGGCTTTTGAACAATGTCAAGGGAGCGACATCATCACTCTAGTGGATTTCCTTATCCTATCAGCTGCTTTCTATTGGCAGTGGTTAAATGATGTCTCTGGAGTTATATGAACTAGTGTTTGTTTGTAAAGTTTTGTAGTTTGAACTGTCGGTCCTCGACCGGCCTCCTCCGTGTAACTCGGAAGAATCCCCAACACCATTTTGGTGTCATGCCAGTATAGTACTAGTTGGGGATGCCCTGTGGGTTGTGCCCCCCAAAAAAGAGTTTTATAAACTTCATGATTTTTGTTTCCGGCACATGATAACCAGTTTTCACACTTTGGTTTAGGAACAGGGAAATACAAAGGAGAAAAAGAGAGAAACTAAATGATGTGTCACTAATAAGAAATAAGCACGTGTATCAACATTTAAATGATAATGCAATCATCAATATGTGCTTACATGTTCTACCTTCTTTCTTCAATGTTTCGCGCGACATATTTGGAATGACTGTTCGTTTTATGGAATCACAAATCAAAAGCCATGTGAAGAATTTCCCAAAAGTGGAACACGAAGTAAGACGTTGAAGATGAAGCAGCTTGTAAGGCTGCCGAAGAGGATCATCAAGACTTGTTGGAGTGGCTCTCGAACCATGTCAAGTGACTGGTATTGTGAAGCATTTCATTGTTTCTAAAAGACAAGAATTATTTAAACATTATCGTATCAACAACATTCTATTTACTATGAATCAGAATAATGCTATGCCTGCACTTTGGCGAGTGGTATAATTCAAGCTAATAAGTTTGATGAAGTTGATTAGTGCATCATTAAAAAAAAAAAAAAAACAAAAAAAAATTGTATTCTAAATCGAACAGAACCACACATTAAGCGGTTTTCCCTAATACGGTCTTTTTTCTGGGAAGTTGCGAAATGTAACTCATTGGCACGCACGATACGTCAACCGATCACTCACATTCTGCAATATACTTCCAACCATAACAAACCCTTTCACTTTCACAAATGACCGAGTTGGTGTCCTGGGATTGGTTTGGAGTGCCAAAGTCTTGGACTCTGGCTCTTTAGCTATTCTCCTCAAACTTTTCACATCAGGCTTACGTCATTCATCCCGTCATTTGAAAAAGTAAAGAATTCAATAAAAAAACAAAATATAAAAGAAGTCCCACATGTACTTGAAATTCAATGAGAATCAATCAAAACGAAAAGGAATGGATATTTTTTTGCAGAAATATTCACGAAATATAACCGTTTGGAATATAAATGAGAGATGACGATGGACGGGTGATATTTTCTTTTTATTTAATTTGTAATTTTTTAAAACAAGTTGTAAGTTGAGTCAAAAAAATAAATAAACGGTTGATCATATCAAATTATAAGAGGTGTAATATCCATACATTTTATTTTATTTCTCACATACTTTTTTAATTTTCGGCCGTCGGATCGGATGAATTGAAGAAGATTAATGGACATAAATTATCAAAAGGTACGTGGGAAGTACAATGAGATGTGAAGATAGCACACGCCAATTATAAATGAAAGCGTCATTGATGACGTGATAGTACTGTACTAATTAATAATTTTTATATTTAAATATTTTCTCCGCTGTGCTAGCTCAATCAAACACCGACAAAGAGTGTGAATTCAGGGAGAGAGAAGGAAAGAAATCATGGCAAGCTCCGAGTGCTGCTCAAACCCTCCGACCCTGAACCCCTCCAGCGGCACCGGCCATGTCGAAAGCCTCGGCGGTCTCGACTCCTATGTCACTGGCTCCCCGGATTCCAACCTTGCTGTTCTTCTCATCTCTGACGTTTATGGTAACTTTCCCACCACTTAAAAAACCTCTCCTTTCTTCATTCTACGACATGGGTTTGTTTCCTTGCTGTCTCTTTTTATATGGGTTTTTGGTTTAATGGGTATTCATTTTTAGGCTATGTTGTTGATGGGTTTCCTAAATTTATGACATTTTCCCTTCCCCTTTGGATTTTTGGATTTTTTTTCCCTCCAATTCTGATAAAGTCTTGATAATCTAGCTTATGTGTTGTTCAATTCCGTGATGAAAGTGTGTGTTTTGTATAACTGCTTTGTAATGTTGAATGTTTGCTTTGTCATTCAGGATTTGAAGCTCCAAACTTGAGGTATGGTGACTTTTCGCTTTCGGATATTTGCACTTGCTGCTTAAATTTGATGAGCAGTTTAAATAATACATTCGTTAAGGAAAAAAAAAAAGGTACAGTAGATCTTTAATCTATGATTCTATAGCTATATCTGACTTATTTTTGAAAGATAGTTACAACCAATAGTTTCGGATTGTCTATCGGTATCAGATATTGTAGATCCCCTGACTTTTAACCTTTCATGATGGTTTGAAGATCTATACCTGTATTTTTAGATTACTCACTCCATAATTTATAGAAGAAAAAAATTTCACGTGCCTGTTACCGACTTCAGATATTTTCATGTTGTTCGGTGTTTCCGTAATATCCTGTACCCTTTAACTGATGCTACCTGCCTTCCATTGTGAAGGAAGCTTGCTGACAAAGTTGCAGCTGCTGGGTTCTTCGTTGTGGTTCCCGACTTCCTTAACAAAGACCCTTATGCACCTGAAGATGCCAACAGACCTATTTCTGTTTGGATAAAAGATCATGGACTGGTTGGTTCTTTTGTTATTATGTTACTTTTATGCATATCTGTTTTGTTTCTTTAATGGTCGAACTACTTTTACAAGTTTCCCAATTCTTGAGTTTGAACAAATATTTTATATGCATATGTGTGTGGGTTCAGCTTGGGAGTCGCATGAAGACTGTTGTTATGTTAAAACTTTTTATGGTTGTTCACTACTAGGTTGATTCCACCTTTTGACACAATGGTTAAATTACGAGTCCCTGGCATTGGAGTGTTATAAAAGTTTTTCTGCAATTTGGATATGTTCAAGTATTGTTAGCTTCTGAATCTTGTTTTGGGATTGATAGGACAAGGGATTTGAGGATGCAAAGCGAGTTCTTGAAGCTTTAAAAAGTAAAGGTGTTTCTGCAATCGGTGCTGCAGGCTTCTGTTGGGGAGGTGAGTTCACGTTCATTTCTCGTTAACATCTTAGTTGCTCTATTTCATTTTTCCATATATATATATATTTAATTTGTTGCTTTTTGAGTGTAACAAAATGTTTCTCGTTTAGACATTTGGATAATGTTTAGGCAATGTTTATATGGAAAATATTGTTTCGGTTGACATTGAACTATTTGCACTGTTTTCAGCCAAGGTTGTGGTTGAACTTTCAAAGCACGCTTTAATTCAAGCTGCCGTTCTGTGTCATCCGTCATTAGTCACTGTGGATGATATCAAGGGTAAGATACCTGTACTAATATTCAGGAAATATCTACACCATTATTGGAACAAAAAATTGGTCTCACACTCACTTTATGATCTATTCCTGGGCTTGCTTACAGAGGTTAAGGTTCCTATTTCTATACTTGGAGCTGAGATTGATCACATGTCTCCGCCTGAAGTCGTGAAACAGTTTGAAGAGGTTTTAACTGCAAAACCTGAGGTAGGAATCTCCTTCATCCGAACAGTCTTCAATACTTTTGTGGCTTTGTTAGTTTGTTTATTGTAATCATGGACATTCCTCAACTTGGGATGCCTGGCGAACATTGTCTATCATATTATGAAATATAATTGTGCATGGCTTATAGTTATAGGTAACTTGCCCTTACAAAAACGACTTGTAAGGGAAGGGGGCCAGAGAGCTTATATGCTACGTTAAGATATTCTATTTTAATTTCCAATCAGGGTTATATACCGTTTTGTACTAACTTTGAAAACATTTTAATTTTGTTCTTTTTGAAGAAATGATAGGACAACACCAAAAACACCCCCCTTCACATTAGGATTCACCACTGTGGTAGCTTGTAGTGGTAAACTTTTGAAATTTGTTGAAACGATTGTTGGTTTTGTGGAATCACAGGTTAAGAGCCATGTGAAAATATTCCCGAAAGTGTCACACGGGTGGACAGTGAGGTACAATGTTGAAGACGAAGCAGCTTGTAAATCTGCCGAGGAGGCTCATCAAGACTTGTTGGAGTGGCTCTTGATCAATGTCAAGGGAGTGACATCATCACTGTAGTGGATTTCCTTATCCTATCAGCTGCTTTCTATTGGTAGTGGTTAAATAATGCCTCTGGAGTTATATGAACTAGTGTTTTTTTGTAAAGTTTTGTAGTTTGAACTGTCAGTCCTCGACCGGCCTCCTCCGTGTAACCCGGTAGAACCCCCAACACCATTTTGGTGTCATGCCAGTATAGTACTAGTTGGAGATGCCCTATGGGTTGTGACAAAGGAGAAAAAGAGGAAAACTAAATGATGTGTCACTATTAAGAAATAAGTACGTGTATTAACATTTAAATAATAATTCAATCATCAATATGTGCATACATATTCTACCTTCTTTCTTCAATGTTTCGCGCTACATATTTGGAATGACTGTTCGTTTTATGGAATCACAAATTAAAAGCCATGTGAAGAATTTCCCAAAAGTGGAACACGAAGTAAGACGTTGAAGACGACGCAGCTTGTAAGGCTGCCGAAGAGGATCATCAAGACTTGTTGGAGTGGCTCTTGAACCATGTCAAGTGACTGGTATTGTCATCATTGTGAAGCATTTTATTGTTTCTAGAAGACAAGAATTATTTAAACATTATCGTATCAGCAGCATTCTATTTACTATGAATCAGAATAATGCCTGCCCCTTTTATAGTACCAATATTTGTATGTAAAATTCGTTGCTTGGAAGAGTAGAGGTTTGAGAACAATGCGGTGCTTTTACGTTTGGCGAGTGGTATAATTCATGCTAATAAGTTTGATGAAGTTGATTAGTGCATCATAAAATTAAAAAAATAAAATAAAATAGTATTCTAAATCGAACAGAACCACACATTAAGCGGTTTTCTCTAATACGGTCTTTTCTGGGCAGTTGCGAAATGTAACTCATTGGCGTGCACGATACGTCAACCGATCACTCACATTCTGCAATTTACTTCCAAGTCCAACCATAACAGACCCTATCACTTTCACAAATGACCAAGTTGGTGTGATGGGATTGGTTTGGAGTGCCATGGTCTTGGACTCTGGCTCTCAACCATTCTCCTCAAACTTTTCTCATTAGGCGTACGTCATTCATCCCGTCATTGGAAAAAGTAAAGAATTCAATAAAAAACAAAATATAAAAGAAGTCCCACATGTACTTGAAATTCAACGAGAATCAATCAAAACGAAAAGGAATTGATTTTTTTTTTTGCAGAAATATTCACGAAATTTAACCGTTTGGAATATATAAATGGGAGATGAGGATGGAAGGGTGATATTTTCTTTTTATTTAATATGTAATTTTTTAAAACAAGTTGTAAGTTGAGCCAAAAAAATAAAGAAACGGTTGACCCTATCAAATTATAAGGGGTGGAATATCTACACACTCTATTTTACTTCTTACATATCTTTTTAATTTTCGACCGTCGAATCGGATGAATTGAAAAAGATCAAGGATAGAAATTATCAAAAGATATGTGAGAAATAAATACAAATGAAGGCGTCATTGATGACGTGATAGTAGTGTACTAATTAATAGTTTTTATATTTAAATATAGTCTCCGCTGTGCTAGCTCAATCAAACACCGACAAAGAGTGTGACTTCAGGGAGAGATAAGGAAAGAAATCATGGCAAGCTCCGAGTGCTGCTCAAACCCTCCGACCCTGAACCCCGCCAGCGGCACCGGCCATGTCGAAAGCCTCGGCGGTCTCGACTCCTATGTCACTGGCTCCCCTGATTCCAACCTTGCTGTTCTTCTCATCTCTGACGTTTATGGTAACTTTCCCACCACTTCAAAAACCTCTCCTTTCTTCATTCTACGACATGGGTTTGTTTCCTTGCTGTCTCTTTTTATATGGGTTTTTGGTTTAATGGGTATTCATTTTTAGGCTATGTTGTTGATGGGTTTCCTAAATTTATGACATTTTCCCTTCCCCTTTGGATTTTTGGATTTTTTTTCCCTCCAATTCTGATAAAGTCTTGATAATCTAGCTTATGTGTTGTTCAATTCCGTGATGAAAGTGTGTGTTTTGTATAACTGCTTTGTAATGTTGAATGTTTGCTTTGTCATTCAGGATTTGAAGCTCCAAACTTGAGGTATGGTGACTTTTCGCTTTCGGATATTTGCACTTGCTGCTTAAATTTGATGAGCAGTTTAAATAATACATTCGTTAAGGAAAAAAAAAAAGGTACAGTAGATCTTTAATCTATGATTCTATAGCTATATCTGACTTATTTTTGAAAGATAGTTACAACCAATAGTTTCGGATTGTCTATCGGTATCAGATATTGTAGATCCCCTGACTTTTAACCTTTCATGATGGTTTGAAGATCTATACCTGTATTTTTAGATTACTCACTCCATAATTTATAGAAGAAAAAAATTTCACGTGCCTGTTACCGACTTCAGATATTTTCATGTTGTTCGGTGTTTCCGTAATATCCTGTACCCTTTAACTGATGCTACCTGCCTTCCATTGTGAAGGAAGCTTGCTGACAAAGTTGCAGCTGCTGGGTTCTTCGTTGTGGTTCCCGACTTCCTTAACAAAGACCCTTATGCACCTGAAGATGCCAACAGACCTATTTCTGTTTGGATAAAAGATCATGGACTGGTTGGTTCTTTTGTTATTATGTTACTTTTATGCATATCTGTTTTGTTTCTTTAATGGTCGAACTACTTTTACAAGTTTCCCAATTCTTGAGTTTGAACAAATATTTTATATGCATATGTGTGTGGGTTCAGCTTGGGAGTCGCATGAAGACTGTTGTTATGTTAAAACTTTTTATGGTTGTTCACTACTAGGTTGATTCCACCTTTTGACACAATGGTTAAATTACGAGTCCCTGGCATTGGAGTGTTATAAAAGTTTTTCTGCAATTTGGATATGTTCAAGTATTGTTAGCTTCTGAATCTTGTTTTGGGATTGATAGGACAAGGGATTTGAGGATGCAAAGCGAGTTCTTGAAGCTTTAAAAAGTAAAGGTGTTTCTGCAATCGGTGCTGCAGGCTTCTGTTGGGGAGGTGAGTTCACGTTCATTTCTCGTTAACATCTTAGTTGCTCTATTTCATTTTTCCATATATATATATATTTAATTTGTTGCTTTTTGAGTGTAACAAAATGTTTCTCGTTTAGACATTTGGATAATGTTTAGGCAATGTTTATATGGAAAATATTGTTTCGGTTGACATTGAACTATTTGCACTGTTTTCAGCCAAGGTTGTGGTTGAACTTTCAAAGCACGCTTTAATTCAAGCTGCCGTTCTGTGTCATCCGTCATTAGTCACTGTGGATGATATCAAGGGTAAGATACCTGTACTAATATTCAGGAAATATCTACACCATTATTGGAACAAAAAATTGGTCTCACACTCACTTTATGATCTATTCCTGGGCTTGCTTACAGAGGTTAAGGTTCCTATTTCTATACTTGGAGCTGAGATTGATCACATGTCTCCGCCTGAAGTCGTGAAACAGTTTGAAGAGGTTTTAACTGCAAAACCTGAGGTAGGAATCTCCTTCATCCGAACAGTCTTCAATACTTTTGTGGCTTTGTTAGTTTGTTTATTGTAATCATGGACATTCCTCAACTTGGGATGCCTGGCGAACATTGTCTATCATATTATGAAATATAATTGTGCATGGCTTATAGTTATAGGTAACTTGCCCTTACAAAAACGACTTGTAAGGGAAGGGGGCCAGAGAGCTTATATGCTACGTTAAGATATTCTATTTTAATTTCCAATCAGGGTTATATACCGTTTTGTACTAACTTTGAAAACATTTTAATTTTGTTCTTTTTGAAGAAATGATAGGACAACACCAAAAACACCCCCCTTCACATTAGGATTCACCACTGTGGTAGCTTGTAGTGGTAAACTTTTGAAATTTGTTGAAACGATTGTTGGTTTTGTGGAATCACAGGTTAAGAGCCATGTGAAAATATTCCCGAAAGTGTCGCATGGGTGGACGGTGAGGTACAGTGTTGAAGATGAAGCAGCTTGTAAATCTGCCGAGGAGGCTCATCAAGATTTGTTGAAGTGGTTCTTGAACCATGTCAAGTGAGTGGCCTCATCAAGATTTGTTGAAGTGGTTTTCCTTATCAGCTGCTATCTATTAGTAATGGATAAATAATGCCACTGGAGTTTTATGCTCGTATTTGTTTGTAAAGTTTTGTAATAGAATTTTACGGCTTAATTTTCATGTATTTCATAATTCTGAATATAAGTACATACAATCCTTCTTACATAAGGAAACAATAAGGGACACTAATATTACCTTCCTAAAACGTGACTAATATTTACACAATTTTTACACTCCCTTTTCCCAAACATTGACTCACCAATACTCCTAAAGTTGATGCATAGATATCACACTTGCCCAACTTGATAGGTGAGTCATCAAAAGCTCTACTACACACGGCATGAGTAAGAACATCTGCAAGTTGTTCTTCTGAGTTTACAAACGGTACTGAAACAATCTTCTTCTCAAGCTTTTCTTTAATGAAATGTTGATCAACTTCAACATGCTTAATCCTATCATGTTGTACTGGATTCTCTACTATCTCTCTTGCCGACTAATTGTCACAATACAATTTCATTGTCTCTTCTTGTTTAAATTCGAGACTCCAAAGCAACTTTCGTAGCCAAAGAATCTTGCACGCACCATGCGCCATGCCCCTGTATTCGGCCTCGGGAAAAGATCGAGACATCACCTTCTGTTTCTTGCTTCGCCAAGTAACCAAATTACCTCCAACGAATGTAAAATATCCAGACGTAAAACGCCTATCAGTCACATCACCTGCCCATTTAGCATTAATAAATCCCTCAATCCTCATGTGTCCATGAGGCTTATACAGAATTCCCTTTCCAGGAGCAGACTTTAAATACACTAGAATCTTCATAACTGTTGCCATATGCTTCACACTTGGCGAGTGCATAAACTGACTCACCACACTTACTGCATAGGCAATATCCGGACGAGTGTGGGAAAAATAAATTAGTCTTCCTAACAGTCTCTGATATCTGCCTTTGTCAACCGGTTTTTGATCTGGATAAATCCCTAAATAATGCTAATGCTTCTCTACAATGTCCACCGGTTTACATTCTAGCATGCATGTCTCCTTTAATAAATCCAAAACATATTTACGTTGAGACAAGAATATACCTCGAGATGAACGAGTCACTTCTACTCCAAGAAAATATTTTGTAACCCAAATACTTCATCTCGAACTAGACGGAAAGACTTGCTTCCAATTTCATCATCTCTTTCGAATCATCACCTGTTCTTATCATGTCATCCACATAATAATTAAGGCTGTCACTCTACCGCTTCCCCGTTTTACAAACAACGTATGGTCGGAGTGACTCTGATATATCCATTCCTTCTCATAACTTGAGTAAATCTACCAAACCATGCACGAGGTGATTGCTTAAGTCCATAAAGCGACTTTTGCAACCTACATACTCTGGTTTTCCCTTCGGCATTACATCCGGAGGAAAATCCATATAAACTTCTTCTTCCAAATACCCATGAAGAAAAGCATTTTTAACATCAAACTGTTTCAGTGGCCAATTCAAATTTGCAGCTAGTGAAATAAGAACCCATATTGTATTCATTTTTGCTATTGAAGAAAATGTTTCCTGGTAATCAACATTATACGTTTGAGTATAACCTTTTGCCACTAACCTTGCTTTATACCTGTCTATTGATCCGTTGGCCTTGTATTTAATTGTAAAGACCCATCTATATCCGACCGGCCTTTTCCTCTTCAATAGTTCCATTACTTTCCCATGTATCATTCTTATGTAGTGCCATCATTTCTTCATCCATTGCAGCAGCCCATTTCGGATCCTTCAATGCCTTCTCAACTCGGGTTGGTACTTGAACTGCTTCCACATTATTCACCCATGCTTGACGTTTTGGTGTAAGGTTCTTGCATGGCACATAATTTGTTATTGGATACTTCACTTTTCCTTCGGGAGAAAACCTGTCATACTGGAACACCACGATTTTGCCTTAGCGGCAACTTATATGTACTTACAACACTAGTTGGATTAGTTACATGATCATCCGTTGCACTTACCTCAGGGATATTCAGAGAAGACACATTGGGTAGAGAGCTAGAGAGAGGGTAATGTAGGTTCGGCAGCAACTAGCTGATGGGCAGTTGGACTTGGATCGGCAGGACTTTGCCGATCTGTTATACCTGTCTCGGCAAACTCTCATCAAACTGCTGCACATGTCTCGGCAGACAGCGACTGAGGTGGCTAGTTCATTATCTCGACAACTTCTTGCCAATTCCCTGATTCTCATTATCGTCAACACATGTTCCCTTTGAACTATATATCACACTTTCTGGTATCTCTAACCACCCAAGATCATTCTGATTACCACTAGTGTTCTCCCTCTGGTGATTTGAAGATGACGAGGTAAAAGAATAAAAATACTCAGATTCAGAAAAAAGTAACATCCATGGTCACATATATATGGCGAGTTTCAGCATGATAGCACTTGTACCCTTTCTGTTGAGAGGCAAACCCAACAAAAACACATTGAAGGGCACACAAATCCAATTTGCTACGATGAATCTTGTGGATATGAACATATGCGACACATCCAAACACACGAAGAGTTAAGGTATTGGTAGATAATGCGGGAACATGTTCGGTCAAGACTTGGAGAGGTGTACGGAAGTCCACAACCTGAGATGACATACAGTTAATCACATACACGACATTGATAACGGCTTCAGGCCAAAAAGACGAACGCACCAATAAGCAAGGCACGAGCAGTTTCCAAAATATGACGATTCTTTCTCTCAGCAAACCTATTTTGGTGTGAAGTATGTGGACAAGTAGTTTCATGGAGAATTCCTTGATCCCGAAGAAAGCCAGATAACTCGGCATGTATTAGTCACCTTTATTATCAGAGCAGAGATCTTTAATAACAGAGGAATATTGTGTTGTAACCATCTGAGAGAGAGATTGGAACACCATACTAACATCACTTTTATTCTTCATCACATATATCCAAGTCATACTGGTGCATTCATCAACAAAGGTAGCAAACCATTTAATACCAGAAAGCATAGCAACAAGGGAAGGACCCCAAACATCAGAGTGCAGAAGATCAAACGGAAAAAATATTTTATTCATATAGGAGAAAACGAAGCATGATGACTCTTTGCGAGAATACATACTTCACAATGTATGTCTGATTCTTTTATTTCATGAAATAAACAAGGCAACATACACCTTAAATAACCAAACGAAGCATGTCCTAACCGACGATGCAATAACCAAACTTCTTGTAAATTATTGGTACGAGATGCCCGAACTGCATTAACTCTGCCATGATTAACGTCATCCACAAAATACAACCCCTCACTCTTAGTGCCACACCCAATGATCTTCTTGGTTTGAATATCCTGAAGTAAACAAAAAAGTGGATACATAAGTACAACACAATCTAATTGCTCAGTAACTTGAGGAATAGATAACAAATTATGAGACAACGACGGACCAAGCAAGCAGTGATGAAGGGAGAAGGCCGGTGTGAGGTCCACAATGTCGGCCCCCAGGATCGATACAATAGTGTCGTTCGCCATTGCTATACACTTTCGAGGAGTCGTTGTCATACAAGTGTCCGGTAGTGGCAACAAATGCACGGCTTCCACTTACTCCATTAGCAGCATGCTTTTTAGCATGTAACTTTTTCTTCAATTCCGGAAACCACTCAGGGACTCCATGTTTTTTAAAACAGTTATCCTCAGTATGACAGGTTTGATCGTAGAAAATACACTTAAAATCATTTTTATTTTCTCAAAGAACGAGAAGTTGTCGATGAAGGTGATGCATATGGCCGACCAGCAGGGAGTGGCCAAGACACCATGGCGACCGTCAATGTCGAGGCTTCTCCTTGGCTACTGACACCACTTCCTCCCATCATGGTAGCATGACGTTGGGCTTCATGCCTAACCATAGAAAACACCTTCTCGACAGATGGTAGGGGTTGAGTTCTCAAAATATCACTACGTACCTTATCAAATACATCATCAAGTCCCGCCAAGAAGGCATACACTCGATCCAATTGGATCTCCTCTCAAAGCGTCTTCAAATCAAGAGCACACTCCATCTTAATCAGTCTTCTTTGATCCAGTTCTTGCCATACTGCCTTGAGATCGGCATAGTACACACCAATAGGACACCATTCCTGACGAAGTCGAAACGATTTTACCTTCAACTCATAAATCTGAGAGATATTAGAACCATCATAGTATGTCCGAACAACTTCTTCCCACATTTCTTTAGTAGTATGAAGATGGATGAAAAAACCCATGATGGTAGGATCCATGGAATTAATCAACCATCATTTCACAATTGCATTCCCAATTTCCCAAGCTTCATACTCGGCACTTTCTTGCTTGGGCTCCTTAATATTCCTTGTCATGAACCCTTTTCTTACCACGCCCAGCAATACGCATCTCCAATACTTTGGACCAAAGAGGGTAATTTGATCCATTGAGCTTTACGGTATTCAGTACGTTTGAAGCGTCAATATGTATCACAAAAGGGCTCACAACTGAATTGTCGGTGGTTGTACGTAGACCCCCCTCCAACTTCAGCCATGAGTTTTCTTCGACACTGGCCATCTTGATTAACAACACACATAGCAAAACGACAATTTCCTGCAAATAGCAGAAAAAGAAAAAAAAAAAAAGGAAACACGGCAGGGACACAAGACCCACGACAGTGCAGCAAGCACAACCTTTGCAGTAACGGCACGGTATAGAAATTGTTTTCCGGTTAAGGTTACGGCAACAAGGCTCCGATTCCAAATAGATTTTTACAGCTTAAGTTCCATGTATTCCATAATTCTGAATATAAGTGCATACAATTCTTATTACATAAGGAAACAATAAAGAACACTAATATTACCTTCCTAAAACATGACTCTAATATTTACATTCCCTTTTCCTATACATTGACTCAGGCAATAGTTTGAACTGAAGGTCCTCGACCTGTCTCCTCCATGTAACCCGTAGGAACCCCAACACAACATCACCCGGCGAAAAACCAAAAAAGAGAGTTTTATAGACTTGATAATTTTGTTTCCGATACATGATAACAGTTTCACATTTTGGTTTGGAACAGAGGGGAAATACAAAAGAGAAAAAAGGGATGAGCAAATGTAAACGAATGTTGGTGGAACCACAAGAAATTTGCGCGGTAGAGAGTGGAGTTTGAAAATTAAAAACTTGAAAACATATTTATTTATATACACAAATTACTAATCACTATTATCGGTAATTACCTAACTAATCATGTTTACACTAATTAACTTGCTGAGCTGTCACTTGGTTTTCAATAGAAGGATGCATGCCAACAAATATGTCCCCACCTGAAGTTGTGCAACAATTTGAGGATGCTTCAACTTCAAAATATGAGGTAGGAAAAGTCCGGATCCTCGCCGGATCCTCTTTGTGAGGATCCCGAGAATCTGTAAATCATGTCCGTTCATCGTATATCGTGCGGTTAAAAAAATATTTTAAATATTTTAATTTAAAAATAAACATAAACAGTACTTGACAAAAATTGATCGCACGATGTACAATGAATGAACACGATTCACAGATTCTCATAATCCTCACCAAAAGGATCCGGAGAATATCCTATTGGATAGGAAATATCCTTCATGGAAAAACTCTTGTTGGGGTGCAAGATCCCCACATAACTCTTCCCGCGCGTGGTAAACACTGTGTTAATTAAAGGTGTCTTGACAAAACATTGAATAGGCTCCTAGGCTTTCTTGCAAAGTTAGTTATTGTCAAGCGTGCCATCAAGCGTGCCATTACTGGTCAAGTCCGACAAGTTGTTTAATTAATTTAGATGTTTATAGGTCATTTGTTGATCCGCAAGTAAACTGAGCCTCTTAGAAAAGATTGTTTAATGGAGGGGTTAAATCCCCATCCAAGCCAGTTTGCAATCTTTGTGAAATATTAAAGAGATAAAGCAAAGTGAAATAGAGAATAAGAGCTTGTAAATTCTCGTAAAGCGTTAGCAAAAATGACAATAAATTGCATGAAAAGTATTAACTTGAAAGTGAATGATAAATACGAGCGATTAGGCAAAGTTCAACCTATTTGGATTAGTTCTTGCAAGTACATGGAGTGTTTTGGGAAGTAAAATTTAATACAGGAAATCGATACTACAAAGAAAGTAGCAGAGCTATAAATACAAAGGAATGTTTGAACCACAAAAGGAATATGTGAAAAGTACGTTGCATAGCTTTTGGAAGTCGTTTTGTATGTTGGGTTGAGTGTCATTTCTTCAGTCTCTTCACTGTCCTTTTATAGAAACTGTCTCTTTCTTCCAAAGTATGTTCTTAGTTCTGGCCCAAGTGGTTGATGTGATTTTGTTAGAGGGTGAGTTTTCCACTTGGATACTTGAGCTTTGATCCTCTTGCATCTACAATTTTGCATTAAAAAGTGATTTATCTGTAAAATATAAAAAATAAAAAATAAAAACGATGAGAAATCCCTCTTTCAGTGTGAACAAGGATCATCTTGCCACCCAAAAATGGCACGTCAAAAATACTTTTAACTTTGGCTACTTACTGTTCATTTGTGTTAAAATTAAGTACTCAATAAGAAAACCGAATGAATTTTAAAGAATTGGGCCTTAGCAAGGCCCAACGCCTTATTTCATTTCAAAAAACTCTCAAATGATTTTAGGGGGCGTTTGTTTGCCCTCACTAAATGGGACTGGACTGGATTGGACTAGTTGTTAGTCCAATACTGTGTTTGTTCCATGCTGGGACTAACATTAATGAGATTAAAGGGGACTAGCATGGACAAAACCCTTCACTAA
>JAOTRO020009136.1:0-15958 GCA_028566515.2 Pyracantha coccinea | reverse complement strand
GTGTGACGAGATTAATTCAATGTAATCTATGTTTGGTACTAAAAATGAACTATAATTCAATCATTTTGCAATCTTGTAGGTTACCTAGATAACTCGTCGTTAATGAGAGTCGAATCTAACAACACTCACTTACAAGTGAAGATGAATACTAATAAATTGTAGCATTAAGTTTCATTGAATTATTAATCCTTAGAAAATATATGATAATGCATAGTTATGAAAGACATTACTATATAAAAAGTTTTCATGACATAAAGCCTCGCCGGCAACCATTGTAATTTGTTTCTAAGGATTAATTATGACATGACATTACAATAGAAAAAGTTTTAGTTGTTGCCATTTTTCTTCAACCTTCCACTCTTTTAAGTTTGCCCCTCCCCCCAAGAAATCATGGCTTCGCCATTGCATACAAAGAATAGGAATTTGAATTATTTTGATTCTTGAGTTATGTGCGTTTACTAAAATATGGGTAAGAGAAATATTTAATTCTTTTATCTTTCCATGTTTTTACTTACGCATAAAAGATTTGAAAAGTGTATGTTTTCTCTGGAAATCAATAGTCAAACATGTAAAAATAAAAAATTATATCAATTAGAAGGATTAATTTATCTGATTAAATTTTTGTTAAATAAACGAGTGTGAATAAGAAGATACAATGACAATAATTGATATTCACCGATAATAATAAAAGAAAAAGTAATGAAAATGATTTGAAAATTTTGAGTTTAAGTTTAACGATAAGGATAAAATAAATGGTAAAATGAATAGTACCGTGATTGACTTTTTAGTATAAAAATATAATTTTTCGTTAAAACAAACAATACAAATAACTTTTCTTTAAAGTTTCCAAATAATAAATAGGAATTTTGCGAATCCAAAAATTTCCCAAATAAGGCCCTTTGCCTAATCCAACCTTTCTTTTTCCAGAGGGAAAAAGAAAAAAAAAAGAAAGGGGGGAAATGGGGTGCACGAGGAACAAATAACACACGTGCTTCCAAACCCATCGCTCCACCCCCGCGTAAAAATTCGTACCAACACCCTCTGAAGCCGCCAGTTGTCCTTCAAAGCGATTCAGACGCGCTAAAACAGTCAACTCTCATCCCACTCCCCCCACTCCCCCACGTATATATACTCACCAGCCGCAAATTCCTTAAACCCCAAGTACAAGAAAATCAACCCTCAAGAACGAACAATCACTTGTCGCAAAAGCACTTCCCACTACAAGTCAATCCACTTGTCCTAAATCTTTAATACGTCGTCTTCGTCGTCGTCCATGGTGAAGCAGACGATCGGGAAGCCCTCCGAGCGAAACGACATCAAGTACAAGGGCGTCCGCAAGCGCAAGTGGGGCAAATGGGTGTCTGAAATCCGCCTCCCCAACAGCCGGGAGCGAATCTGGTTGGGTTCCTACGACGCGCCCGAAAAGGCGGCGCGTGCCTTCGACGCGGCCCTCTTTTGCTTGCGCGGTCGCACCGCCAAGTTTAATTTCCCCGACAACCCGCCTGAGATTTCGGGGGGAAGGTCCCTGAGCCCGGCCCAGATCCAGACCGAGGCGGCGAGGTTCGCCAATTCGGAGCTTCCGAGGAGCCACCAGTCGATGTCGGAGTTGCAGGCGGAGTGTCAGTCGATGTCGGAGTTGCAGGCGGAGTCCCAGTCTCCGTCGGTGTCGGAGGGGAGTGGGACCGTCTTCGTGGACAGCGAATTTCTAGTGACTCCAAACGATTCGTTTTCGGACCCTTTTAGCACATTCGGGTCGGGTAATTACGCTACCGAGTACGGGTTGTTTCCGGGTTTTGATGAAATGAACTATCAGTTTTTCAGTGAAGCTGCGGCGGTGCCAACGCCGGCCGTTGATTACTACGCGGAAGAGAACTTGGACGGTCAGTTTTTCAGTCCGGCCCAGGAGTCTTTCCTCTGGAATTTCTAGAGACGTACAGAGTGCAAATTAACGTTATTTTTTTTCTTTAAGGGAAACAAATTAAAGTCTATTAAAAAAGAAGACGATTCAAATTTTTTCAACGGGTCGGAGCCCCGGACAGTTTTTGTTTCTGGAGCTTTATTTAAAACCCGGATGATGGGTGAACCGATTTTTGTGCGGCCATCCCCTTGATTGAATTCATTGTTCATGTTACAAGGGCAAAGAAATTTCCCATAAATGGTATAGATTTTTGTGACTATTGTATTTCTTCATTGAGTTAATTGAGTGAAAATTATGCATTTTATTCATATATAATGCTACAAAACAATACTAAACTCTTTTAAGTTTTTGATAAAGAAACTCGTGTGTAAAAAAGTGACCGCGTTGTTAGCCAATTAGTTCAGCTTACTTATGCTATTCAATTTTGTATTTTTATTAAAAGCGGTGTTACTACATTAAACTAAATAAAAAAGAAAGAGAATTTAAACTCATAACCTAATATATAGAAGGAAAAATACGTTGTTCTTTAAGTCAATTCACTACTTGCAATTCTATTTTTTAATGTTAGAAGAAGAATGAGCCACCATTGAAAAAGGGCATTATCCCATTGTATAACTGTAACACACTCTAATTTCCGGAATAAAATTTCGGAATAGGAAATGCACGCCCACGTTTTAAACAAGTCATGCATCTTATTATATCTCAATCCAAATCCAAAGGGTCCAGCAGTAGTGATAGTGAAGGGGCAACCTACCAATTGCACAGTACGTGCATGCTTCTATCCGAATTCAACTATCCGACAAAATAGTATTATGAAATCATGTATATTATTGTACGGCTGTAACATGATATGTGACATGTTAAAATGATGTTAGATGTTACTAATTAACTTGTAACACGCAGTACAATTGTACTTGTTATTGAAAGGGTTCTAGATTTAGAATGTGTTTGAACCTAGAAATGTGGGCTTGGTAGGTAACGCAGGTATCGAACCACATTCGACCTCAGTCTCATTCGTGATAGTCTTCATTGGAGATTTGAGTTGAAACCCGAATCAAGATCCATCTCAAAAAACTAAACGAACCACAAATTGACCCCGTATTTGCTCCGTATTAGCTTGTAGCTGGGTTTTCTTTGCCCCGGCGTTTCTTTGTAATGTTGTTCTCTCTATCAATGCAATTTCTATCGTCCCTTTCAAATAAAAAGAGAGAAAATTAACAAGTTTTGTTAAAGGACTAGAAATCAATTGTTAAATAACTTAAATTGATTATTATTGAAACTTAAAAATTGTCATCCTTCCACGATATATAGGCACGCACAACGAGTTTATCATGCTTTGAGATTTAAATTACTAATATATATATAATTGAGACAGAAGAAAATGAAGAATATAAATTAAAAGAAATAAAAATTTTATATTTGCAAAATAAAGCGGCAGTGCCTTTGAACACCGACTACACTGATAGAAACCCTAGCTAATTGACCCAAAAAAAAGATAGAAACCCTAGCTAATGACCCTAATCTAACCCTTGCTACCTAGATCATCAAGCTAATAAAAATCTAAACTCTGTTAGCAAACAGCTTCCACAGCCAGCCTCTTCACGGCATCACCGCAGTTTGTCAAGCCAAATTTGCTCTCAGAAACATTGATCAAGCACTTCTCTTTGCCCACGCATTCCTACAAAATCATTAGGGAAAAGAAATAAGAATTACTTAGATATAATATAAATAGAAAATTAGGGCTCATAAAATTCAAGTTCAGAGAAAATTAAAGTGTTCAGAAAAATAGACTTGCCTTTTTAAGGATCGACAATGCATTTCCACAATCACAGCTGCCTTTCTCAAATGATCCACAGGTTCCTTGGGGATTACCAAAGCTAGCGAACTTGATTGCAGAAATGGGACGACCTTCGCATGCCAATTCCACTGTGTGCTTCTCGTATGCATGGGCACAGACAGTTCCAACTTGGATGGTTTGGAAATTCACAAGAGATGGATTGCCACCGAACTCCTCAAACAACACAATTGTATTTTCTCCATCTTCCATAAATGATCGAGGAACGTGGTACCTTCAATACAATTAAAAACGATTAAAACTGTGATCGTTATTAAACTGTCAAGTAAATAAACATGAATGCGTAAACGATAAAGTTCTTACCATCTTTGGGTAGGATTGCCACAATTGAAGGAACACTTGTTGTTATCATATGAACCACGGTAGTCACAAGCATCGAGACTACAATCAGTATCATATGACAAATAACTTGGCCAATACCGGCCAATACTATGGCCATTGATCCAAGCGTGACCCTTTCCCAAACCTTGTAAGTCCACCACAACTGGATCAGTTCCAAGAGGAGCTTTGAAAGTTGCCTAAACAAAATCAAACAACAACAATGGTTATTAACTTTGTCAGTTTATTAATTAGTGATATATATGAGTTAAATATATATGTGTATATAGTAGGCTTAATTACCTTGTACCATGTCAGCATCCGGTTAACGGGTAAGTTTTCCGTTGACCACTTTGTAGCGTAACGAGAATCAGTGCTAAAAAGCTTGTTTTTCAAACCATGAAGTCCAACCTTGTATGACCATTTGTGTGCTGATAGATCCTTGATCACAATCTCATCACCATTTTGTCCCACCAGTACAACTGGACCAGAAATTCCGGTTTTGATCTCTTCAAATCCACCTCCGTAATTCTGGTTATCATTCAAATCATGATTCAAAGTTTTAAACTAAATGAAATAATTAATCACAATTAAGTAATTAATTTTAACAATCCAATAATACTAACCGGAAATCCAACAGTAGCACTCAACAATGAAATAATGTTCTTTCCAGGATGTAACTTTATACTCTTCTCAAACACATAGTTGTAGACGTTGTATTGAGCCCATTGAGAACCTATTTGCACCAAGGATATATAAGAAAATAAATAACCATAAAACAACAAATTTATTAGTATATTTAAGATTAATCAAGAAACAATATTTGTATGTCTTACCAACATATTCTCCATTAACATATGCATGAAGAATGAAACCAGTGCCATTGACCCTTAGAGTCATGTTCTTACTCCAAATTGGATCATCTTTCTTGAGATGAACACTGCCGAAAATCCAAGATAAACAAAATGAGTAAACCAAAATACTAAATATATTAGAAGAAAAGGACAAATGGAAATTTAAAATTAAAATATCCACTGTACCTTGTCATATACCAAAGATAATCACTAGCATCATCTCCAGCAACCTTTTGATCCAAAAGTTGATTTGCAGTAATTTCTCCCTTTGCAAGGACTCTGGTGTCATCAATGGTCTCGGGCCTCCACGACCAAGCAAGTGATTCGGGTTCATCTTCAGCCTTGTTCACTACTTTCACCTTAACTGTTGTTTGTGTGTTGACCTAAACTAGGCAAAAGAAGTTCAGAAATACTTAATAAACCAGACTATATATGTTTACACACACAGTGAAAGTTAATTGTTCATACCTTTGCAGTGTTATATCCTTCTGTTTTGCAATCAGGAAGAATACTAACAGACCAAGCAGGAATGGTGTATGTATTCCCTTGAAAAGTGATTGTAGCATCAGTGGTGCTATTTGCATTGCCCAAAAAACAGCTTGATGACTCATTTGTTGCATACACAGTGGCCTAAAATATATATGCACATATCGATCGTATCAATTTGAAATTCTATAAAACTTTGGTTTATTAGTTATATATATCAATTCAAAAGGATAATCTTACTGAAACAGAATTGTCAAAATTTGTGGTTGTAACATTCCCATGTGTGAGAGTATACTCCATGGATTTCAAAATCTGATGGAGTTCTTTCAAATGCCCCCATTTTGGTTGGTTCAAGTTGCCTATAAAATGAGATGATAGTAAGAACTAAGAAGTTATAAAGCCAAACACAATGCCATGTTTAGAACTTAAATTTGAGTATTTACTTACCATATTCGTCGAGAGGAGCATCGTAATCATAAGTAGTAGTGATGTACGCAGCTGCTGTTCGGCCAAAGTTTGTTCCACCGTGATACTTAAAAGAAAAAACATAAATCATGTTATAAAGAATTAAATTACAATGAACCAAAATACAATTTAATCTAATTAATTAATGAGCCAACCATGTAGTAGTTCTGAAATGTGCCTCCAAGCTGGAAAAATCTTGCAACAGAGAAAGCAAGATCCTCAGCAGTCCTAAGTGGATCTTTGCCACCCCAGCTCTTAAACCTACAGTAGCATTATATAGATTTAGAAAATTAGGTAACAAAACAAAAATAATATATCACAAAATTGATTCAATTAGTATTAATTCAAGAACTTACCATCCAGTCCAATTTTCGGTCCACATCTTGGGACTGTTCTCATTATTTGGAGTAAATGAATCACAATACCAACCATTGCATGTGTTCATCTGATAACAAAGATATATAAATAAGTAACAATTATAAACACTAAAAATTAAGGAAAAAAAAAATTGTACCATTGGTTGAGGAGCGTCACTTTGTTGGCACATAATCCATGGAACTCCAATGTCGAGAGATTCGGCAAAGTTTGCACACCAGTTCATATATGCTTTACCAGCGTCTCCATAGTATGATTGCACATTTCCGTATTCATTTTCAATCTAACAAAATTATGGCCAATTTATCACAACAAATTTATATTTTGATACATAATATGATGAAATCGAATTATATGCATATATATTACCTGAGCAATAATAATTGGGCCACCTTGAGATGCAAAAAGCTTTTCTTTTTTCATCATATCAACAATCAATGTGGTAAAATTCTTCATCTCATTCTGCAAAAGATAAGAATGTTCAAATGTTTCATCATAGTTGTAAAATTCTTCATCTCATTCTGCTGAATGTTTGAGTGTTTCGACTTGTATAACAAAATTAGGTTTGCGTAAACAAAAAGTCACTGCGAGTAATTACCATGTAGACATCATTTGCGGTTCGGATCTCACAGCCAGGCAAGTTGTGCAGCCAAACGGGAAGTCCTCTGATTGTTACATCCAGATAGTTAAATTGTATCCAAACAGTTAAATTGTGTTTGGTACAAAATATTATGTAAAACTATATGATATGTTGACAAAAAAATGTACCCATAATTCCATTCGGCACAAACATATGGACCAATTCGAAGAACCGCATAAAGTCCTTCATCTTGAACTGTTTTGAGAAATCTAACAAGGTCAAGATTTCCAGTAAAATCATACTGACGACGAACTGGCTCATGCACATTCCAAAAGACATAAGTCTCAATTGTGTCTAGTCCACCCTCCTTGGACTTCTTAATCAAGTCTGGCCACATCTGTGTACAACATGATAAATTCGTTTATAAAAAAACATGAAAAACACTAAGTTAGAGTGTACTAGTTAAAGACGACGAGCAAGATTACTTGTGGTGTGCTTCGAGGATAGTGGATTGAACCCGAAAGCAACAGTCGCCTTTTACCATCGATTGTGATGGCTCTCCCATCATGAGAAACATCAGTAGCATTAGCATAAAAGCTTAAAAGGATCACAGAAAAACAGAAACAAAACGCAAAACTAGAAGACTTGGAAAGTGCCATCGTCAGAATAACAAGAGAACAGTGTGAAGGAATGAGGAGGAGATGTCCTCTATTTATAAGCGTGGGAGTAAAGAAAAAAAAAATTTCTTAAACCAAAATGTGTTTTATCAAAACTAAACTACTGATATTTTAAGAATATCTGGATAACAATAAGTTTCCATCGGATAGAATATGTTAGAATAATATCAAAAATCAAACACTTTGATATCCAATATATATCCAGACTTGAAGTTATCTAAATTTTAAAATTCAGCGATGGACATAATTTTGGATAAAATTACCATAAACCGAATCAGTACCAAGCGTTTTCGTGTTTCTTCATAATTAGTTGACATCTTGACAAATATCACTATCAAATAGATAGAGTTTACTGAGGCTGGGTCAGTTTTATGGAGTCTTTTTAATTGGATGCTATGTGTATTAGCTAATTGTCTTATAGTTTTACTATTCTGTCATCAAAAGAAAATGAAATATCAATAGTTTAACGCAACTACAGATATTCGTTAGGGCAAAAAAAAAAAAAAACATTTGAATGATATTTAATTATATGAGCACAAGAGATCGATGATGGAACAAGCAATGAAATCAAGCTAATAAAATGTTCCAGCAATCAAACTATGAAAATATAAACTATTAGGGCTGGTTTAGAAGTATTTTTAAAATAGTTGAAAGCACAAGATACGGAGACCCGATCGGACTGGGGTATCAAATTAGTTTCCTATATTCTTAGAGATTCCTACAATTTAAGAATTAGCATGCACGACAAGTAATCTTAATGCTATAAGGACACAATATCTTATGTTAGACATCATCTTCAGACTTTTCATGTTTCAAATGAATTCACTATCCTACAATCATATCAATCACGAATTCTTCATAAAAATAAACGAGTGGGGCAATTAAGCTTAGACAACATATCATCATCTACAAGCTACAATGCTAGCATAGTGATCCTTGTGGCAGACCATGTGCATTTGTAGGACATGAAAAGTGTCCTACAGAACGTAAACTAATTCCATAACACAACGTAAACTAATTCTAACACGGAACATGAACCAACTTTGGTACGGAGCAACATGCAACTAACAAACTGCCTATGCACACCATTCGAATTTGCAGACTAAACTAGAGTTTCTCAGACAAAATTGGACAATGTAGTTTATATCACTAGAAAGCTACGGTACCATCTTTCTACAGCACTTTACGGCTTACGATTCCAGTCACTAATGAGGAAGATATCACCGTTTTACTACAGAGACAGTGCAAGCAGAGTTTTTTTTGTGGATCAGTAAAGTTCACCTTTTCAGAAACTTCGACCAGCACAAGGGACCGGAGCATGAACATATTCCCTTACAAGTAAGGAAGCCCACTTTCACGCTACAATTCTTGGAAGTTGCATGGAAGGGAATGAAGGCTCGGTACAAACTTTGGTAATGCTCCAAGAGGTAAGTACTTTTGATTATTTAATTGTATATGTGATCAAATGCAGCTATGTTACGTACTTTAAAGATTCTTAAACAAGATTGGAGCATGAAATCATAACTGGTCATGTGCATAAGCTACAACTCCGATTAAAGTTAACCTCAACCATGTATAGTTACTACCTACTAAGCCTCTGATAAGTCCAAGTCTAATTTCATCAATCGACCGCAAGCCAAATCAACTTGTTCAAGTAATAACATCCTATGCAATGAATTAGGCACCTAGTATGGGCCAACGTCGGAAATTGCATATTGATGACATAAAACCCCCAAAGCTGGGGATGATCTTTTCAGATTGTCGCTATAGATAGCCAAGGAATGTGCAACCCTGCCACCCTCATAACAAACCTCCATTCCCTCTTGTAGGGATATGAAATTTTGATCCTTGCGTGATTTTGTTTGTTCTATCTTACTCCATCTTTTTCGGTATAGGTCAGAAGTTCGATTACCATAAGGCATAACTTTGCCAGATTACTTGGAAACTATGTAAGAGTGCAAGTCTAAAATTTTCAAAGTACTAGAGTCAAATGAGTTCGGAGTGCAAGTCTAAAATTTTCAAAGTACTAGAGTCAAAGGAGTTTGAGTGGACTGGAGCCGTATTAAGAGCAGTTATGATGGGTAAACCTTTAATGTTGGGACTTGGCCTCGCTATTCGATGATTCAACACAAATATTCGGCTTCCAAAAAGTTTATGCAACCCAAAGGCTGTGTGTTATAAGATTCAAGCCCAGGCTCTAGCCATTCGAGGGAATAATCAGAAGGCTTAAAACCACATTCCGTGGAAATTGAACCAAGGGATGACTACTTAAAAACTTTTCTTTAAGGATTAAACTATTATAAGGCACAAAAAATGCAATAACAAACTATCTCCTAAATGTATTTAAGCCTTTCTAAGGATACATAAGGAATAAGCACATTCTGCCATGTGTTCATCTTTTTAAGTTTGTGTATTCGAAACTCCCACCAGATTATTGATAGGCGAGCAAGCAGGACTAGTCAGATTTGTCACTCTGATCCCGACATACGTCTAAGATCAACATTTGACGTCAGCATATCCCTGTTTATTTATCATGTCTCGTCTCCGAGACAAGACCAAAAATAATCATATGATTCAACCACGTAGTAACTTTCTTTTATTTCATGGCTGCATCTAACTTCCTCGTTAGACTGTCTACGTACCCTCTGACGGGATCAAACCATTCGTAGTTCACCATTTGTTAAACTCTGAACTTTTCGTAAAATACTTCCGAGCAGAAAACATAGAGTACCACACTACACATCCACCATAAGCTAAACAAGAGTTGTCATCTTGCCATTCACACACACATTTGCTTTCCAACACCATTCCACAATCACATCAATTAATAACTCGTACAATACACCAAAATGCAGGGCTAGAGCGACACAGTTCGATCGAAGCCTACATCTCTAAAGCTTTCTCAATTTAGATTGAATCCAACGAATCAAAGAATGTGATTTCGTACCACTTAACGAAATCCAACAGTATCAGGTTCCGGACCACTCAACGGAACCAAAATACAAAGAGGGATTCCAGACCACTCAACGGAATCCAAACCAAGATATGATTTCGGACCACTCAACGGAATCGCAGAGTAGAAGGGATTCCAAACCTCTCAATGTAATCCAAGCGGATACGATTCCAAACCACTCAACGAAATCACGGAGTACATGGATATCGAACCACTCAACGAAATCTAAAGCAAGATACGATTCCGGACCACTCAATGGAATCCAGATAGAGCAGGGAACCGGACCATTCAACAGAACCCCAAGGGAACCCAGTTCCAGACCACTCAACGGAACCTAGCGGAAGTCCAAGAAACATAACAACGACTCGAAGAAACAAGACATGAATCAAGTTACTCTATTCAGAGCGACTCAATGAAGCGAGGAATGAAATAAGATCAAATCAACAAATCACCATGACAATGGGTTCACGATCCGCTACTAGCCCTCATATTTCACAAACAATTCAACATGCATTTCAAATTACATTTCACAAATATGTCCAATACACAAGTCAAATCACATTTCATAATAATAGAGCGATGGCTAAATATTAAAAATCACACTTTAATAGAAATCAACTTTATAAAACTAAGTCATATCCACAAAGGATACTACAATACGAAATCAAGGTAATAACCATATCACATATATTAAAATCACTCACCGAGATAGGCCCGCAAAGCTTCACTGAGTCTCTAGTAATACTAACTTTAGAACTTAAGAACGATTACAAATATTTGGATCAAAGTCAACCCTAGTAATTCAATCAGGAAGATCCGCTTGCCTGATTTCCGATCCGTAAATTTATAGAGTCCTTAAATAATATGTACGATACCATATTAAAATTTAGTGACAATCTAACGGTCGGATCCTCGTTTGCTACATTAGTCAAGTGGCGGACCCTAGCAAAACTAGGTTCAACAGATGTCAAATATGAAATCAAATTATCAAATTTAGCCTAAAAAGACAAAGTTGGCCCACTAGCCACTCGTCACTGCATGCGGCGGTTTCCGGTGGACGGAAACCCAATTTTCCGACTAACTTCAAAAATTACCAAATTTTACAAACATGTAGATCTCAATGAGGAAAACATTTTTCATACCTGGGTCGAAGCCCAATTAGGCCTGGAAACACCTGAAATGGCCCTAAATCCGTCAGAACCCTAGAAGTGGGTGTTCTCGATTCGACCTCAAAATGAACTCCGACGCCTCAACCCATGCTTGTGCTTTATTCCTGAGGTTAAGGAGAGTAGATTGGTGGTGGTAATCGACAAAGTTACCTTCAAGACTGGAGGATAACTGTCGAGGAACCACCGCATCCACTGGTGCGGTTCTTCATGAATCTGAGCCCAATTTCATCGGTTTTGGGGTGGAATTGGAAGATGGAGGTTCGTGGAGTGTTTTCATAAGACTAGTCCAGCTCCATATCAACAAGTGTTTGATACACAAAAACGTCATTTTAGAGAGATTTGCTCTTGGTCCAATTGTAACTATTCATTCTCGAGCAGAGGGCACTCGCAACAACATAGTTAAAGGCATTTGTGGGACCATGATTTTCTGAGCACATGCCACGTAGCACACAAGGTGGTTGGAATGGCCGAAATTTCCCTTATCACATGATCATGGCTGCGCTTAGCATCCTGGGCCGAATTGCCTAGGGCTTAGGCAATCCGATACGGGTCCAATAGGCTTTAGCCTATTGAGGAGTTTACTTGACTCCCAAGTCAAGAGACCCTCATGTCAAATCAGGATATCATTGAGAATAAACAATGTAATCATAATCCAAGGAGGATTGAATATCTTATCCTAGATTCATTATTAGGATTTAAGATGGGTATGAATTTTATATCAAAAGAAAATTAAAGAATAACCAAAATTTGAAGAGCAAATATGTAGATATGCCTCGGGAAAATTTAGTGAAGTACAATCTCGTTTACCAGCAATTGATTTAGAAATTTTAGCAATAATTAACTCTCTTGAGGCATTCTCTTTACTTTTACATGATGAAATCTTTACAATTATAACAGATTGTCAAAATGTTGTATCTCATTAGAACAAAATTACTATTAATAAACAAGCAACAGGATGGGTTAACTTTGTTGATGGTAATATTGAAAATAGCTTTAAACCAGTTTTGAACATCTTAAAGAAACTAATAATGCGTTAGCATATCATATCCAGATCATTCATTGACAAGAATGGAACACTTCATAGCATCAAGTTCAAGTGATAGAAGATCACAAAATAGAGCACCACTTCAGAAAGGAATGATGTTATCACCAGCAGAATTAGAACCTGCTTATTATAACAATTATAGTATTATTATGCACTTAGTACATGAATATAGAACTTTGGTTCTTAGGAGCAAAGAAGTAGAAAGACAAATCAGCATGATTAGCATGATTAATTTCCAAACACAAGAGGCTATTGAAGAAGTAAACCAACATGAAAAACAAATCGTCTTTTAGCATCATTTTTAGAAGAAAATACAAAATTTTCTACCAGCATTAATTAGCAAGAGAAAGATGTAAGCATTTAGCATTAGATATACACAAACGTGTAATACAACATGAGTATGAATGAAAAAACAAATACTACATTTCAAGTAGCATTACAGAATTTCTTTTGATTCTATATATAATCCCAGGTCAAGATTTACGGTTTTATTAAGCTTTAATACTCTAGTTATTAACCTAGGCCCCTAGCCCAAAATTTGAAATCCATCGAAAAAATTGAAGATAGTAATGCCTTCTTGGAACATATCAGCAAATCAACTACGTTACTCTTTTTTGGTTTCATGTAGCAGTACCCTAGTCAAAGCTTCCTGAAAGGAAGTTTAATGGCTTGACACCAAATCCTTGCCTTGAGATCGTAGGCCAGGACAAGCGGTGATGCTCTGTATTAGGTAGGGCTAAGTAGGGGTGTGTTTGTTTTGTTCAAGATGGCCATGTTAGTAGCGTGGAGGCTGTCCCTGCTTCAATCAGCGTCAAAAGCGGAAATTCATTTGGACGAGTTTATTTCCTAGTTTCCTTCATCTAGCTTCTGTTACAAGTGAGTTTCTATGGCCTATTTTATCTAAAAGGAAGCCATATGAAAGAGTCTGTAATGGGGAGTGGTCCACTAACGTTGCTTAATCGTCCTTTATTAGTGGGTATTAACATGATAGAAGCTAGAGAAATTCTTTCGTAGCATGACTATATAGATATTTTTATTAATGACCAAAAACAATAAAGATATTTTATCACCCCATGATTATTACTAGAGCATGGAGACACACAAAGTAGACTAGTAGTGGCCATTTACATTCATTTCTTAAGGAGAACTATAAGGAGATTCTCTTAAAAGTGGGATTTTTTATAGACTTTCCGATATCTCTTTTTATTTCATAATTTCTGTGAGAATATTATAAAATATTATGTTAAAAACATGATGTGACAAAAATGTATAAAAAATCACACTTTAAAAGAGTCTTTTTATCATTTATCTTTTCCAAAACACTTGGAAACGTTTTTCAGGTCATCACTTGGAGCATCACCTGCTCTAAAATATGGCTGACCCCCTTGTAGTAGTTTTGACCAAAAATCGAAGAACATAATGGAGTAGCAAAAGTCCATACAAAGCCAAAGGTCGATATCGCTTTCCAACATTATTAAGGTGAACGTAATAAAATTAGCATGTCGACATCTTACATCTGACCCTTATAATTTAAAAATAAAGGTTTTTAGCTAAAATAATCTCTCATATCATCATAATTTCTTATTTTGATCTCTAAGATTTGAAATCAATAGAAGTGATCTCTGTGTTTATCCACTGTCAATCATTTTTATCATTCGGTGAAATTTTTTGTGAAATAATGATCAAAATGACAAAAATACTCTTAATTTAATAAATATGACTCAATTTAATAGAGATTTTTTATGAAATGATCAAAATGATTGATAATAAACAAACAAAGAAACTACTTTTATCGATTTCAAATCTCAAAAACTAAAATGAGTAGTTATGTCAATCGCAGATATCATTTTAGCTAAAAATCAAAAATAAAAAAACTCAAGTCAAGGGGTACTTGGTTTTAATAATATCTATTTACTTTTTAAATATTTTTTTCGAATTAATAATTGAATGTTGTCAACATCTTGACTCCCTCTTCTGTATAAATGATTCTTAGGTCGTTCTCGTTTGCCACTCAGAGGAGGGTCGAGTCCTTCGACTCCAAAAAGGACTAATACGAAATGGGTTATCGTTTTATAGGGTCTTAAATTATATTATAAAGTAATCTTGTTTTATGTAAGTCGTTCTCATAGACTCTAATTACCTTCGCTTGCCGCTACCTCAGTCATCCTATCAAAGATTGCCACACATGAAATTCATGCCCCCCACGGTCGTGGTTTATTGACGTTTATGGAGCCGTTCTCTTGTAAAATACGTACTAACCAAATGACAAAATTGCCCTCTGTTGGTAATATAATAGTAAAGCCCTTCCCTTTCTTTCTGGCACATTCAATTGGTGATCCCACGAACTACTACATAAAAAAATGAAAATGTAAAATACAAGAAACGATTTTTATCACAAATGGTTCCTGAGATTAACTAAACTCATTATTTTGGTCCCTCACTTTTAAAATCAATCAATATCGTCTTCGACATTCACTACCTCACATCAATTTGGTCATTCCGTTAAGATTCTGTCAACTATTATGTTAGTTTGTATGTGGGACCTAAAATCCAATCAAATTGTGACATGTGGATTACACAAAATAAGAGTATTTATCGCAAATTGTCCATGACATTGATCCAACTCCTCATTTTGATCTCTGAGTTTCAAAAATCAATAAATTTGGTCCCTAACCTTCGCTACCGTGTATCAATTTATTCCCTCCGTTAATGTGGTCCCACTAATCCAATTATATGACTCAATGTGAATTAATTATAAGAAACTATTTTTTTAAGAGTGAACAAAAGAAGAGTATTCCACGCTGGCATTTTTCTCGCACCCCACAACCCCATTTGGAAACAAAAATTTAATCTAAATTCGATAAAATTGAATCCAAATTCAATTCAAATTTGATAAGATTTAGGATTATAATCAACTAGAGAGAATGGGGAGTGAGTTCAGGAGACCAAGTCACTTAGTGGTGTCATGATGCTTTCTTTTTCCTTTTGAGCATGTCTTGATGAAGACGATGATGACGATGATGACTTCTTCTCTTTTTAAGTTTTGGTTTTTAGTTTCTTCTTTTACTTTTAATTTTAAATCTTAAAAAAAATAGTTTCTTATAGTTAATCCATTTGGCGCCATATTAATTGGATTAGTGGGACAAAAAAATACTAACGAAACTTTAACGAAAGGATTAAATTGATGTGCGGTATTGAAAGTTAGGGACCAAATTTATCGATTTTTGAAACTTAGGGACCAAAATGAGGAGTTGGATCAATGT
>JAOTRO020008938.1:0-15961 GCA_028566515.2 Pyracantha coccinea | reverse complement strand
AAGGTACCCATTGCTTTGGTCCAAGTCCTTAGCATGAGGATTAATAAGTTCATATGGATATGGAATAAACTCTTAATGGTAACAGTCATACACTCATACTTACGCAAAGCCATAAGCTCTAGCTCGATTGTGTAGGGTTAGAGTAAGATCCATTGAAATCAATATTAGGAGAATGGTAGAAGCTTGGTCCAATAATCCCATAGGAAAAAGGAAACAAGGTTTCACCATGCATCGTCTACAATTTACTTGGTCTAAGAGAGTTATCCAATTAACCCTTCTTAAAATGTTGGCTGCCCTCTGAAATTGTCATTTAGTCTCAATATACTTTTTGAAATTAGTTTTGTCTCACTTTGTCTCTAGAAACTAACATTTTCACATCTCATTCTGGTAAAGAACTGTTAAATCAAGGGTATTTTAAATTTTTTACTTTTTACACATCTATTTACCTATAGCCACACACCAAACCAATCTCAATTCATTTTTGACAACTCTAATTCAAACCACATGAGTTAGGGCATTTTTAAAAAAAACTTATTCAATCAATAGAAAAATTCCGAGACAAGCAACAAGGTCTGACTTTTAGTTGTAAACTATGCACATTTGCGTTAGATGAATTTTTGGTTTGGGAAGGATTTTGGACATGATTGCTTAATGGTATTTTTTGAGATTATATTTTGTGCAACTGATCTGAGATCATTACTTGATGGATGAAACTTGTGGTTAGGCCAATTTCAATTAGAAAGATATCTTGAAATAGGTTGATCATTTTTCCTTTACGTTGTAGTTAATATTTTTCAAGTGCAAACTTTCGAGCCGATATGTGGATGCTTTGCATGTGAAATGACCCTAAAAACAAAAAAGTAAACCCTTATATTGGTTGATATAATGATTTTGCTGCTCGAAAATTTTCTATTGATTGAATAATTTATTTTTAAAAGGCCCAAAGCTCATGGATGTGAATTAGAGTTGTCAAAAATGGAATTGAGGTAGGTTTAATGTGTAGGCTAGAGGTAAATAGATGTGTAAAAATAAAATGTCTAAAATACCTTTGTATTTAACAATTTTTTAACGGAATGGGATGAAGTGAGAACAAAAGAGTTGAAAATTTCAGTTTCAGGATAGAGTGTGACAAAACCAATTTCAAATGATAAATTAAGACTAAATGACAGTTTCAGAAAACATTTCAATTAATAAGCCTAAATTGTTTATTAAGTATGAAATGCAACCACCCATTTAAATAGGCCTTTATCCGCACATAAAAAAATTGTCAATTTGAGTGAACAAGAATCCTACTTGCTAATAAATTAGCAGTCTCATGGCGGCTTTCAAGACCAAATATATAAACATAAAAACAACACACATTTCATGTTGATCTAAGAGTGAAAGACGGTAAGAAATTTGTAACATCAAGAACATTCTATTTTGCATTCAAGTTATTAAGTTCGATTTTGTCCGGTATTAAAAAAAAAAAAAAAGGAAAAAGAGAGAGAGGTTCTAGGGTGGGACCGCACTTGATCAAGTCATATAATTACTTGTTTTATTGTGAAACATCCCCTAGCTTTGTTTCCCACAACACTTGTTACATAATATAACTCAAACATTGAGTGATTTATAGAGGGTAAGAGGAGTCCTCAACAAATTGTATTTCTTTTCTTCATTTGTTCTTGTAACAGAGGACTCCTTTCTTTCTTTCTTTTTACTTCATAATTTCCCTGAATCTATAGCGTCCGTGGAATTAAAGCTCCCCACCTAACACTTCAATGGAGCACGTAATTAACAACTTCTTCTTCCCCTTCACCTCCTTCTAGCTGCATCACCTTCTCGCACACTTGTTTATTTTATTTCTTTTTACTTGCAGAGACTTGTTTTTGTTGCAACTCTGTTAGCTACTATTTCACTCCTCGATCTTTCTTCAGCTCGCGAGGTATTAACCTCTTGATTTATTTCTCTCATCTCTCTGATCCAAAACTGAAAACCCATTTCATATCTTATTAACTCTGTACATTTTCCACAGTTTTTAAACCCATTTTTCCTCTGTTTTTTTCTTTCTTTCTGCAATTTCCAGGAGGGACAGAGATGTATCAAGAACAGCGACTGCGACTCGGGATTGCATTGCGAGACGTGCGTTGCAGACGGCAACGTGGTGCCCAAATGCACCAGAATCAAACCCATCAGCCCCATTTCTCAGGTTCCCATAAATCCAACTTCTTTGATTTTCCATTTTCCTTGAAGTTTTGGTCTTTATTTTTGTTTCTGTCTGTCTGATGGGGTAGTTGTGCATTTATACATGAGCAGGTTCAAACGCTACCGTTTAACAAGTATTCATGGTTGACAACCCACAATTCGTTTGCGAGGTTAGGTGACAGGTCGGCGACTGGCTCATTGATTATCGCTCCTACTAACCAGCAGGACTCCATTACTGAGCAGCTTACCGTATGCCTTTCTTTCTTTCCATTTCTTTTGTTTATGTTATTTTTCTTTTCTTGTTTAATTTCTGGCAAATAACAAGGAACTTGATGTTTGAGGAACAATCCTCTGTTTAGAATTCTAGGCGGTGGACAGAGCGGTGTTTCCTTGTCGGTTATGGCATTTGATGGTATTCATCAATGGCCTTTCATTAGAAAAAAGACCAAACACATTCATTTTGTCCATCACACTCATCGAATGAATTAAAAAAGATTCGAGAAAAATCAATAAGGGTATGTAGAAGGAAAAATGGACTTGTCAGTGTGACTATCCTTAATAAGTAAATGAGGTAGATGGAAATGCAATTATCTTTTTCTTTAAAAAACGTCAAAAGGAATCGCTTAGTATCACGATTTATTGGGATTTTTGATATTTATTTTCACTTATAAAAGAAAGATCTTAGATTCGAATCTTGTGAATGGAAAGTTCTATAATAATTTATCTCCCCTGAACTTGTACTTGTAAATAAAGTTCTAAATGGTGTTAGGTGCTAGTCGGCGGCGGTAAGAGCCTAAGCGGGGGCTAGATGATTTTTCCTTATTTTTATAAATATGAGTAGACACTTATTTATGTGTTATATAATAAATTTAATTAAAATATATAATTATATTGGAAAATATAAATATTAAAATAAAATAGTATATAAATTATAAAGTACTAGAATATATTCAAAATATGAGAACAAGCATATAAATATGTGTTCATCTAAATATCCAACAAGTCTATTACAATTTGTTTAAAATATAAAATGTAAAATGAAAGTTATCTATTTTTTTTATTTAAGTGAGAGTCGCAACTCTAAGTCATTTTCTTAGAAGAAAAAAAAAAAGCAAAAACAGTCACAAAACTACCAAGCCCGCCTAGGCTACTTATGTCCACCTTGGCGAGTGTAGGTGCCCTTTCTTATTTTTTAAACGCATAGGGATTAATCGCGATGATAGCCACCTGCCTACTGCCTAGGCGGATTTTTAGAACACTTGCTCAGAAGTTTAGTATTCTATATAAAATTAAACTCTTACGAGTATGAAATAACTCTACAAATGGAATTATAAATTCCCGCCAATGCTTGAATTCAGTGTTTAGTTAGACACATGTATATTTTGGCAGATTTATTTTGTCACTTAGTATTGTTACGCAAAGATACATAGCTACAAACACTTGTGCTATGGAAGTAATGTTCTTGTTCTCCTATAGGATAATGTGCGTGTGTAATAAATTTGATTTGGATCACCACTTGAATTAAAAATTGAGGTATGGCAATAGTTGAACTATTATTAATAGGAAATGATAGTTCAAGGTTCATATGGGGCCTAATAAGTAATGATAAGGACTCATGCATGTTGGTTGTCACGCTACTTAAGGTTTTGGTGTGAAAAGGAAAATGGACAATGTCCTACATTCAATTAAGGAGGACCAATCCTAAAGTAAAATAACCGTATGACTATGTCTTTGGTTTTTTTTTGATTTTTTTTGTTTTTTGTTTTGTTTTGTTTTGAAAATGGACTAACTGATGGCTTCGCCATGATAGTCGACCCTTTCGTGGAACGGAAAGACTTACAGATGCATTTAAGCTTCCTCTTAGTCACCATCGTGTGATTTACTAGCATTAGAAATCAAACCCAGGACGTGCTGTATAAAATACTGGACTGGAATTTGTCCTCAATCACTGGATTACCCAGTGGTGGTTATGACTAGTCTTTGGTTGGCTATGGTGACCCTTATGTTGCCATGAAAGTTAAGTAATCTAAGATTACAAAAGCACTTGGAAACCCAGATAAAGCTTAAAAAAACTAAAAAACAAATGCACTTTTTGGTTAAGAAAGGAAAATATTTGTTGAGTCTTGGCTTTGGCGGCAAGAATAGCCATCAGATTTGTGCTTTTGTAGAACCGTGGAAGGATGTTCAAGGGTTAGACTTTCTACCTACTGCATAATATGTTTGGATATTAAAGTTGTTATGGATTATGTATTGTTTTGACTTTAATAATTCCCTCTTGGTCGATTGTCTAATATTCAAAAAAGAAGAAAATAATCATAGACTTTGATGATTAGAAGCTCCAGCAGAATACATGTGTACCGTACGTATACTATGATGATGACGACAATTACTTGCAAGATGCACCTATCATACTTGCATTATAGTACACAAGCAAGACTGCCAAATAACGATAATAGACTGATAAAACAAAGGGAAATTTTAAAATAATTATGGCTATATGATAAATTTTCAATTCTTAAATTCGTGAATTAATTGCCATATCATCTTGCAGAATGGTGTTAGAGGGTTAATGCTGGATATGTATGACTTCCAAAATGGTATTTGGTTATGTCACTCGTTCGGCGGCAACTGCTACAATTACACATCTTTTGTAAGTATTATATGGCTTCCAAATGATATTTTATATATACGCAAAAGGATGAGTTTGTGTTGTGATGTAAATGCATGGGTTGCTTATATTATGCGACTACCTATTGAAGATTCAACTCTTGAAGGATTATTCTTGCAAAACTTAACCAAACTGAAAAATCTTTTAGTTATTTAACTGTGATCAAATATACAGACAAACACAATTTTACTGAAATTATCATGATGACAGTTATTAGAGAAACGATTTTCGGTTTAATTGATTTCTACATCCTGTGAAGGGTAAGAAACAGATGCTTCTCAAGTAAGTCTTCAACTTAAAACGTTTATCAATGACTTCGCTATTTGTGACTTTGCTTAGATTTATTGAAAAGATTCGTTTAAGAATAGCAGTAATAAATCTGCAATCTGGTTTATCAGCAACCTGCCATTAATGTGCTCAAAGAAATTCAAGCCTTTCTTCAAGCAAACCCATCAGAGATTGTGACCATCATCATTGAAGACTATGTTACATCACCAAAGGGCTTGACCAAAGTGTTTGATGCAGCTGGCTTGAGAAAATTCTGGTTCCCAGTGTCAAGAATGCCCAAAAAAGGCGGACATTGGCCGACGGTTGCTGATATGATCCAGAAAAATCAGCGTTTGGTGGTTTTCAGTTCAAAACGAGCAAAGGAGGCAAGTGAAGGGATAGCCTATGAGTGGAACTATGTGGTCGAAAACCAATGTGAGTCCTATCTTTGACTTCGAACGCTCTATTTGTATTTTTTGTACTTATGTCCAAAATTACGTCGTTTTAGGGTTTTATTTAATCCTATAAACATAAATCTTTGGCCCCAACATGCTTAATTCTAAACTCTAAAACGATTAACATGAACTTGAACAGAAAACACAAACAGAAGATCCTATTTCTTAATATAATTCTGTTTTGAGTGAAACTGTAGATGGAAAGGGTGGAATGGTTGCTGGATCATGTCCAAATCGCGCTGAATCATCTCCCATGAACACAACATCAAAATCGTTGGTCTTGGTCAACTATTTTCGAGATGCTCCCGATATAACCCAAGCTTGCAAGGATAATTCAGATGCATTGCTTCGCATGGTGAATACGTGTTATGATGCGTCTTCTAAAAGATGGCCTAACTTTATTGCGGTTGATTTTTACAAGGTATGAATTACTTTTAAAAATAAACTTACTAGCAAAAATTATGTTGATGCTCATTGTTTATATGTGTATAGAATTATAAATGTATTCATTTATTCATTTTTCTGTGACCTACCTTCTAGAGGAGTGATGGTGGGGGAGCTCCTAAAGCTACGGATGTCGCAAACGGTCATTTAGTTTGCGGGTGTGGAACCATTGCTAACTGCAAGGTGAGTAATATGATATTCGGTATATAAATATCCGGTAATGTGATGCATATGTGGTTTTATAAGACAATTTGATTAGTTATGTTATCACGCTATCAATCTGGACAAGACATTCAAGCGACATTAACCTAATTTCTGGTCATTTACGTGCATGGTAATCATAAATTCATAATTACGTGTTCTTGTGTACGCAGGCCAATATGAGCTTTGGAGTATGTCCACAGCCTGAGGCTGAAGTTGTCCCAAGAACTGCACCATCAACAACAAACTTTGGTTATTCGAATACGGGACCAGTTCAGCTGCTGTGGTTGTTTGGGACTCTTCTTGTGACACTTCTAATGTTGTTTCCTCTGTAGACATTATAACCTGAAAGTATTATCTTCTAAATTCATAAGTCAGTCAAAAGAAAAAAGGAATTCTAGTTTCTAACCAAAATAAAGTTTGACTGTCAATGGTATTTGAATTAGAGTTTAATGGGATTTATGTGTTCCTTAAAAAGAAATATAAAGAAAAATACCTTAAACAAATACAGTTATGGATTTTATATTTCTGAGAATGGTGGTGCTATCCAAACACACATATTTACCTTTCACACACATTGCTCAATTTTCGGCCGTTAAATCAAATAAATTGAAGAGGTTAAAAGAAAAAAAATTAACAGGTAGTGCGTGAAATGAGGTGTAGGGATAGCACCACTCTTCATAAAGTTGTGATATGGGTACTCTTAGTTACTAAATTGTTCTAGTTGTGACATTTGGTTGGTGATCACCATGTGATTGTAGAACTAACGAATCATATTTATTTTATTCGTACTTTGGCTGCAGACTCAGAGGAATGTATGTCGACTTTGGCTGCGAGTTGGAATTAATGGTTTATCATTTACAAATATAATGGTTGCCACTAGGTTAGAGGTCATGGGAACATTAATATATTAAGGGAAAATTTTTATAGTGCACGATGCTTTCTGGCCTTTGAAAAACTAGTTTCTTATAGATGTGTGAGTTGCACATGTTTTATTTTAAAAGTTAGTAAACCGATAAATCGTATAAAGTTCATAAAAGCTTGAAGTTAGACTCGGAGACTATTATACAATGCATGATTTTGTTTTTTCTTTCTTGTGATTTTTGTTTTTTCTTCAGAAAGTGATATTTTAAATTACTCTAATTTATAAAAAGTGAACTTTGAACTCAGATGTAAAAGAGCGGCACACTGCCTAGCAACTAGATTAATTGGTTACCCCTATTCCCAACCCTTAAGAATATATTTAAATTACAAATGTGCCACTATCAGCTGAGATATGAAATTAATAACTTGTGAATTGGCAGGGGAAATAGCCCATATTGATTTTGTTTATGAGAAATACCTATAAATAGGACAATTTCTTAATCTTGGGACATAAATATGACATTTCGAATATGCACACGCCATGCACAATAATCGGACAAAAATATGATTTTTCCTACACCTTGAAATGACTTAATTGCCCTTGTATATAAATTGGTCATTTCCTCCCATTTTTTTTATTTCTCTCTCTTTATCCTCTCTCCCTCCCTCTCTTTCTTCTCTCACTTTCTACCTCACGCACTCTCTCTCCCCTTCTCACTGTGCACACATGGTGTACAATCATCCTGACCAACACCGTCCAAATCGAAACCACCACCAATTTCATCTCATCCTCAAGAGTCCAAAACACCTAACCTTGTCACGAATCTCATCTCCGATAGTTGGGATTGAAACTCAAGCTGGCCGTGAGTTTTCCGGCCATTTTCCGACAACACGACAAACGACTGACGCTCGAGACCACCACCACTGGATTCACATTGAGGGTGGGAACAAAGCCCCATCGTTAAATGCTAGTGTTTTGTTGGATGATTTTTTTTTCAGGATTTGCTCTTTGTATGTATACGACATGCACATGATATGCTCACAGATCTGAGTCAACCCAAAAATCCAGAGCTCACAGCTCTATTTTTGAAATAAAAAAATGACGTCATCACGTGTGACGTCACCACCATATACACTATATGCACACCACATGCACATTATATGTGCAGTACATGCACATAACATGCACAGAACTGGAGATTGAGCAACGAGCTGTTTTTCGCCTTAATAAGAAACTTTAACGGCAACCTATTGGTATAGTAGATACAATTAAAACATAATTGTTATGTATATAAGGTTACAGTGGCAGTTTGAAAAATCTTGTAACGTATATCAATCTCCGCTTAACCGTGCAAGTGGAAAACATGATACTCATTGTTGTTATTTCATGGACACGCATGATCTTTAACGTCCTCTAAGTTTTTTCTTAATTTTATTTTTCGCCGAGACCAACTAGGATGTGGTCATACTCGCTAAATTCTGAGGCACAACGTACGTGCATCATAACTAGTGAACATTCCTGCTTCTCATATTAAGATGTAGCCATGCACACCATATGCACACCACATGCACATTACAGAAAATTTTTCACAAATTTCTGCAGTTGGACACTTGAGCCAAAAATTGTTCCATCCTAGTTTTGCAGCACGTCAAAACTTGAAATTCATTCCACAACCCATAGGCCCCAATATAAAACACAAATCCTAATTTAACTTCAAAGTATTAATTCATTTGATTTTGAAGAGAGTGAAGTCCAAAGAGAGGTGAGAAGAGTGAACTGGGTTTTGGGTTGACCTCATACCTCTGATTTCGAACAAAGGGATGCGAGAGAGAGAGGTAATAAGAGAGCTAGGTTTTGTACCATATTTTCTGTTTTGGCCGGAAAGTTCCATTTTTTTCAGTTACTGAAGCTTCGGTAGGCATAGTAAAGTAGGGTGTTTAATTCTTCATCAATGATTTATGGAATAAATGGGTTGTTTAAAGATGAATTAATACTTAGAAGTTAAATTAGGGGTTTGTGTTTCATGTTGGGGCCTATGGGCTGTGGAATAAATTTCAAGTTTTCATGTGCTACAAATTAGGATGGAACAATTTCTGGTTTCAGTGTCCAATTGCAGAAATTTGTGATTTTTTTTTCTTTTCGTAATGTGCATGTGTTATGCATATGGTGTGTATGGCTGCATCTTAATATAAGAAGCGGGAGTGTTCACTAGTTATGATGCACGTATGTTGTGCCCCGGAATTTAGCAAGTATGACCACAACCTAGTTGGCCTTGGTAGAAAAAGAAAATAAGAAAAAGCTTAGAGGACGTTAAGGATCATGCGTGAAATAACAACAACGAGTATCATGTTTTCCACATGCACGGTTGAGTGGTAATTGATATACGTAAGAAGACTTTTCAAACTACCACAGTAACCTTATATACGTAACAATTATGTTTTAATTGTACCCACTATACCCATAGGTTGCTGCTAAAGTTTCTTATTAATGCAAAAAGCAGTTCGTTACTCGATCTCCAGTTCTGTGCATAAGATGTGCATGTGGTGTGCATATACTGTATATGGTGGTGACGTCATAAATGATGATGTCATTTTTCTGATTTCGAAAAGAGAGCTGTGAGCTCTGGGTTTTTGGGCTGGCTTAGATTTGTGAGCATATCATTGCATGTCATGTACATACAGTGAGCAATTCTTGAAAAATTCTCCAACAAAACACCAACATTTGATGATTGGGCTTTGTTCCCACCCTTCATGCGAATCCAGTCGTGGTGGTTTCGAGACTCTCTTGTTTGCTGTGTTGCCTAAAAATGGCCAGAAAACTTATGGCCTGCTTGAGTTTCGATCCAAATGATCAGGGATAAGATTTGTGATAAGGCTAGGTGTTGTTGACTTATGAGGATGAGATGAAATTGGTGGTGGCTTCGATTTGGACGGTGTTGGTTGGGATGACAGTGCACCGTGTGTGCACAGTGAGAAGGGGAGAGAGTGCGTGAGGGAGAAAGTGAGAGAAAAGAGAGGAAGGGAGATAAAGTAGAGAGAGAAATCAGAAAATGGGAGGAAATAACTCATTTATATGTGGGTATTTTAGTAGTTTCAATTTTGTGCATGGTGTACATGGCTTGTGCGTAGCCGGTTTGTCTTTATTTTTGTCCCAATATTTAAGAAATTGTCCCATTTTGGGGTATTTCCCCTTTTTATATGCCTTTTTCACAATAAGTACTTTATAATTTCACTAGTACAATAAGGGAAAACTTAATATAATGCAATAAAATACGCATTGAATTAGAAAAATCAAATTGGAAGAAAAACTGTCTCAACAATGATGAACTCCTTATGCATGCTTAGACTCTAGAAGAACTCGTTCATGTACAATCTCAGGGAAGGTCATCTAAATAAGATGGATTTTCAATGTAAATATCAACCACAATAGTGATTCTATCTAGCCTTCTTGCAAAAAAAAAAAATCTTGTTTGCTCGAGTCTGTGGTGAAGCAAGCTATATTGTGACAGTAAGCTGGATGCGATTGACATAGCTCATAATCGACATCAACATGACCGTAGCAAACCTATTGAGGTGAACATACATATCATTAAAGACAAGCTGGAAGATCATATTGTTCATTTCCCGTCTGTGAAATTAGAAGATTAATTGGCAAATATCCTAACCAAGGCAGTTTCAAGTAAAGCATATGACTACAACTCACTCGACAAGTTGAACATGAGCAACATCAACGCACAAACTTAAGGGACATTGTTGTCGTGAGTTGATTAGTTTTAGCTATATTTTATTATGTGTTATAGTTCCCATTGTAATTAAGTTTCATATTGTATTTCTAATTATTCATAAAGCCCTCTTGTAAATTCCTATATATCTCTGCTAGGAAAAGAATAAAATATCAACAACAAAAACATCATAACCTTAATTTTAGCACATGGAATCTGGTGATTCAGGCTTCTGTAGTGTACATGTCTAAATACACATTTTATTTGCATATTTTTATCTCAGCCTTTAGATGAATCTCAACAGCTAGTATGGGAAATTTTATCTTATAGTAAAACCCAGTAGACCCTTGCTACGGGTGAGCAAACAAGCCCTGGACTTGTGGTTTAGAGCGGGTTCAAGCTGTTTGGGCCGGGTATAGAGAGGGTCCAAATATGTTGAAGACATAATGGGTCGAGGCGAGATAGGTTAAAAAACATAAACAAATAGGCCCTAGCCCGAACAGTTTATTTCAATTTAAATGTTCCTCTGTCTTCAATTTTGCTTAGCAAGGTTGAGAGAAATGCATTAGGTGAAGTACCTGCACCAAGGTTAGGCCAAAGCTTCTTGTTCTGTCTTTCTCCCTTCTCTCAATGTGCATATAGTCTTAATCCCAGTTCAACTTTGATGCGCTTGCAGACACTATATCCATCAACCTTTTCGATTTCCACACCAAATGCCATGGTCATTGAGCTACGAACTTTGTCTCCCCTTTACACACCCATACCAATTATTGTCTGGTCCACAGATCCAAACTTTCTCATAATCAAAGTATCCTTGACATCATTAAGTTTCATAGGTGTGACCCTATAATCCTCCACAAAATGCAGACCCAACCATTCTCTCTTCTGCCATCTTTCCCAATCTGCCCATAACTACTTTGCGTTTAATACAGATGCATTTGTTAGTGGTCTTCTTGATGCAGTTAAGGCAGAGATCTACAATCTCTTCGCCGATGGTCTAGTAACCACATGGGAAGTTGTTGGTGGAGCCTTCCTTTCTGGAAATGAGCTGCTCAGGGTGGAAAGCTGGCAGTAGGTGTTGTTCCAGACCTTGTCAATGACGGTTGGCTCTAGATCGACAAAGATGGCGTGAGGGATGTGCTTGCCGGCACCGGTTTAGAAAAAGAATGTGTTGAAGGTGTCGTCGCCGCGATCGACGGTCTTGTCGTTGGGCATATGGTTCCATTTCCAAATGTGGACCCATAGGAACTAGCCAACTTCAAATGGGCGGAGTCGTGTCCGATTCATTTTTTCAAAATAATGTGACCTGCCCTGCCATGTCCTGTTTTATTTCCAAACGGGTCCGGTCTGGGTTCTCCAATTTTGGACCCGGCTTGGCTTGTGCCCACCCCTAATGCCTACAACTTCCAGCCACACACTGTTCTCTTTCTTCTCGTCATGCGTCTCCGACCTCCACTTTATCTTTCTTTCTCTCAGTCTTCCACAACAAGGGGTGACCCAAAATCGATTCTTATTAGAGCAAGTCAAAGCCCCAATTTCTTTTGAGCATTAAATTTGTTAACGTGAGTTAATATACCTAGAGTAAGAATTCACTGTACCTAGAATAGGGATTCAATGTACCTGACATCGTTGTACTTTTATATATATATATATATATATATATATAGTCCTCCTATTGAGAGAAAGATAAAATGAAAAGTATTCAAAACCCTAAATAAACTTTTATCTTGACATTAGAGCAGGTTTTGACCCGTTTCTTTCCTAATCCTAAACCTATTACTGTTGCGCAAATTGCAGCAAGTCAAACCCTTTCTAGTTGGTTTTGAAACCTGAAGCCAACCTAAACAAACACGCGACGCCTTGTGTTTTCTAGGCAGCGCCGATCCATATCCAAAAATGTACCAGAAAAACTCTCATTCATCTGCTCAACGATTTTGCTGCGTTGGATGAAGAGAATAAGTATGAGATATTTCTTATTCAAACTGTACCCATCCCAAGTTAGTCCACTAACATCAACATTTTACCATTCGGGTTCAAGCTCAACGACTCGAATTATAAGATCTGGTCAAAGATGTTAGAGGTTTATGCTTCCGAGTTGGGACAACTAGACTACTTGACCATGAAAATTTTAGAACCGGAAGAAGATGATCCTGGTCACTCGATGTGGGTCACCGAGGATGAGATTGCTCGGGGATGGTTGCTAAAGACCAAAGAACCTCACTTGCTAAGACTTCTTATCGATCCACCAACTGCAAAGGACATCTGGGAAAACATAACCTAAATGTTTTATGATGAAGTCGACGAGTCCCAGTAATATGAACTTCAACGTAAGGTTACACGGACTCGATAAGATGGTCACCCAGTAAATTTATACTATGCAGAGCTGAAAAACATGTGGCAGGAACTTGACAAGAAAGACCTTAGCATGATGGTGTGAGGGCTGGATCTTAGATACCATCTGCTGCAACTTTTTGTTATTCCCACACTGATACGGATATTGGGAAGGAAAAGTTTCATTGCAATCACTGCAATGGGAAAAGGCATACAGAAGAAACATGCTTCAAACTCCATGGTTACCCGGAGTGGTTTATAGAGAGAAAGATGCAATTTAGGGAAAAAGGAAAGTGCGCCAGCCAGACAAAGGTGGCCGATGCCGGACCTGGACGTGCTACTGTAGCCACAGGTCGTGTTAGGAATAGAATTGGCAACAACCTTCCTCGACCTGATCATCCAGTGGAGCAAAACCAACCCAGTAAGCCAGATGATAATGATATTGGCCCAGTTCTTTCTTTAATCAACCAATTCTTTGAATATTGGCACTGCCTTAGTAGCTTCTGCTGACCATGACACATGTTGATAATTGATTCCGGAGCCACATGTTATATGACATATGATCAATTTATTTATTTATTTTTAATATATGACAAATCTACCTAATGAGAGTGTTGTCATTGCAAAATGGTGATGTTGTCTTTATTATTGGAGCGGGATCCATAATTCTTACAACTTCTTTATCATTTGATAATGTTCTACTTCCTCCCGCTTTCCAAATCATCTATTGTTAATTAGTCAGGTTACTGGACAACTTGATTGTGTTGTGCTAATGTTTCCTAGTTTTTGCTTGCTTCAGGATATCTGGACTCGGGTGATCATTGAGTGTGGTACTAAGAAGAGAGGATTGCACTATGTGGATGATGTGGCATCAGGGCATGTGAATAAAGTCCATACTGGTGATAGGCTGACAGCCAAGGTTGCATGGAAACAGATACAGATATGGCGACATGGGGATACGACAACACAACAAAATTCAAAAAATAAGGGCATGGACATAGTTAGGACCCGACGATTAAAATATACCAAATATTACACATATAAAAAAACAATACTTCGAATTCATAAAGTACTCGCGTTCACCAAATTCATTCACGATACATAATAATGAAAACATAAATATAATAGTTAAAAAAACACATGATTTGAGTCTTAATGGTCTTTAAGTCTTTCTTTCTATTTCCTCTTGAACTTTAATGTTGTCATTAGTAAAGTTCACGACCTCTAGTTCTGGTTTACAAGTGAAAGGTTTGCAATTTCGAGCACCCCTGCATGTTCCATACTCAAAGAATCAAATCCATCACCACCCACATCCCACATCTTTAAGTGACCATTTTTTAATACAGGTTGGTCCTCCTAGATAAAAGACGAAGAATATTATGAACATATACCAAATCCTTGGCTCTTTATGGTGCTATCTGATTCCTCCTCCAAGACTTTGTAAAATTATATGATGACCAATTTCTTTCACAATATGATGAGGAACAAGACTGTCCAAGAAGCTTTAAATCCAAACCTTGAAGAGTTGGAGTAGAAGCTCCATGGATAAACGACCACTTCACTCGTTGCATTGGAAATCTGTCACTCATAGCATCATTACTTGAAAAATCATAAAGATTAGCCGAAAAAGTGGCATACTTCTCATTGATACTTCTTCTCTTCACACTATTAGCAAAGTAACGCTCAAAGCTTTTTTTTTCTTCTTTCTATTGAGATCTCTATATCCTTATGCAGAGCAACACGATTTGGAGCACCAACAAGCTACTCATTGCTATAATACATGTTAGTGATAAATGAAAAAATCATAATAATTAAGACCAATTAAATAAATTTACTAAAACTCTCAAAAAGTTACCTTGGATTTAAAGAATATGCAAGGCAATGGAGTGGTGTGCTACTCTTGGTCCATCTTTGTATTAGCACCTCATACACAGTATAAAAGAATTCCGATTGCTCATCAAGCTCCTTGTTTTTTTTATTTTTTTTTAATTTTTTTATATTTTATTTATAAATAGCCTTCTTCACATCTTCTATCATACAATCCCACCATTCATAAACCAAGTGAAGACACGGAATATCGATGTCACAAATGCTAAGCATAGAATAAATAGGAGATGTAAAACTAAGTATGCATTTAAGGTCACACCAAAGCTTGTCACTTAACATTTTCTCTTTGATACTTCTTGCTAGTTCACACAATCCACTTGATATGAATCCTATTCCTCACTGATCACCATTCTTTGTAAGTCACACTTTATTTCCTTAGATCTCCTCATCATCACAATCATGGAAGTAAAGCATGTGTCTGCAACTGCAAGAAGCTTCAGCTTTGAATAAGAATTAAAGATGACCAAAATCATTTGGTGGTTCATAATGTATTTTTTAATTGCTAAAAACTCTTCACAAACATTGGCAATTCAAATGCATCGAACATACACATCGTTAGACGGACTTGCCGTCAATGTACATATGTTCTTCAAAGCTAGATATAGTATATGTGCTACACATGGAGTCCAAAATCTGTATCTATATTTGGCCTCTATTATTTTTTCCTGCTTTGCAAGAACTTGCATTGATTGTGATTACTTGAACTACATATTGTGGTCTAATCTCATGAATGCACTGATCGAGCAAATTAGCAATGAATTGAGCATTTTTCGTCTCACCTTCACAATTAACCGCCTTCAAGAACATAGGTCCACATTTACAAGTGGCCATAATATTGATAAGTGATCTTCTTTGAGAATCCGACTGTGGATGCAAATTTTCTCCTCTTCGATCTTGGACGATTTTGCACCTACAAAACAAGTAGCACCTTAGGTTAA
>JAOTRO020008746.1:0-15968 GCA_028566515.2 Pyracantha coccinea | reverse complement strand
CTAAGTTTATTTTTGAAGATTATCCAGAAAAAGAACGAAATAATCATAATAATTTTTTTTTAAGTCCAATAAACATAAGTGTACCAAAAAGTTTACCAAAATATTTTCTTTATTGTATAAGATAATTATAAAAAATTGGTGATGGTAAATGCCAACAAATAAAGCTAATTGATTTGAATTTCGAATGGTATTAAAATATACAATATTTTACATAAAATGTAATTCTGGACACCATAAACTTAGAAAAAAAAAAAAGAAAAAAAGAGACATTAAATGCAAATGCTAGATTAAATATAATCTAAGGACTAAAATCAATTTTTAATTTTATATAAGACATTTTTCTAAATTTTATCTTATTTAAGGATTAAAATCTAGTTTTCTAAATAAATTATATACTCTGTCATTTATTGTTTTAGTCAATTAAAAGGTCGAGGTTATTGTAACTCAAGCAGTTAAGAACGTTATTTTATATGCGAAGTGTATCAAAAAAGAAAAATATAGGGTTTTTTAGTGTTGTATAAATGCAATTTGTGTGTTGAAGAAAGAGGAATGCAAATTTGTGCCGAAAAGCAATTATTTATTTGATTACTTCTAGTGCTGAACATGATAATTCACAATTTCTGGTATCTTTAATAGTTTTGAACTATTCTAATTTTGAAATGACGTTATCATGCCACGCAGTCATTATAGACAATGTTTAGTTGTTGAGCTAATGCTAGGTTATGCCAGTTGGCGAAGGCATAATACCCGCCCTTTGCATCCAAGTTCGAATAGCCTATGCAATTTCGGGATGATCGGAGATAGTTGAACACTCAGGTTTCCGTTTAGGCGGTGCGTGGGGGACTTTTGCGAATTGGATTTTTGGACAGCTAGACGTCCTCAATGTTCTGGATCTGGTTCCAAGGTCCGTTTGTTGATCATTATACAACGGTTCGATTACTTTGATTTAAAGGAAATCGTACTGCCATTCAAATTTTGTAGTTTATGGCGATCCAACCGTTGGATTGCTATGAAATTTTAATATGTTATCATCCGTAGTGCATGAGGACCGTAGAACTTTCGGATCGAAATTCTGATGTACGAATCTTTCGCATCGAAGAATCTTAGATTGTGGACTCTTGTATGGTAATCGATAATCCGACTGCTGGGTCGTCATCAAATTTTAGTATGTTATTGTACGTATTAGTTAAGGACCTTACGAATCTACGGATTGGAAATGCGATATATGGATTTTTCGGATTGAAAGAAATCATAGATTATTGACCTTTGTAGTAGACGAGGATCTGACCGTTCGATCATTATGAATTATAATATGTTGTTGTGGGTATCATTTGAGAACCTTAGAAATTTACAAATCGAAAATCCGACGTCCGGATGTTCCCGAACTTAATTTGTAAGTTTGTAGAATTTATAAATAAAAAAAATGACTAAATGTGACATGGAGGATTATTTGTAGTTTTTAATCTTATATACAGTATTATTGCAAAAATTATCTTATTTATTTAGGGATTAAAATAATGTTCTTCTATTTATCAAATCATTTCCTAGGCTTGGAGAATTTCAAAGTTGAACAAAAGTACAAGTTGCTCCTTTAGACAAAGATTTAGGATTTGAGCCAGCGTATGCGTATGACTCTGTATGAACTTGCTCTTGGAAATTCTTCCAATTTTTTACCCAGTTCAATAGGGGTTTTTGGGCACAAACTCGTGTGTGAATTTTGTTTTTATGGACCCTTATTTATTGTTGTGTGAACAAACTTCCTGTATGATTGTTTGAACCTTGGATTGCATCTAATACATATTAGATATCTCAGATATTTCATATGTGAGTTGCTGTGTTTTTGCTTGACTAGCATCTTTGGCAGTTAAAACTGTTTCTAATATTCATCTGTTGTTAAATTTGGGTTTACTTTCGATAGAATTATGAATTCTTGTTCTATTATTCCATACATAGCAAACGATTTTGCCCGGTACCAGTTTCACTTCATCTTACAGTACAACGCCGCCTCTCAGCTGGGTTTGTACCTTTTGCGGAACTAATATACCATATTACAAAAGGAAGACATAACATTAAAAAGGAGTACAAAGAAATAATATAAAACAAGCAAAAAACAACACCAAATGCATAACCTCATAGCGGACTTATGAATTTCCTATCATCAGCTTGATGGTTTTAACAATCTCAACAAACCATTCATGCTTCTTTGTGATCACCACATCAGAAAGAACAACTCCCACTACCAACCCACTTCCGAGACCAGCCAAAACAAATTTCCAATCAAATTCAAACGAGCCTGAATCATTTTCTTCGGTTTTTGAAGGCGACCGTCGAGGAGCCTTAGGATCTCCGCATTTCTTTGGCAAAGGATCTCCACACAGTCCAGGGTTTCCTTCATATGAACTGCTATTGAATGAAGTAAGTTGGGTTCCATGCGGTATTGGACCTGTCAAACTGTTGTTAGAGACAATGAATACTGCAAGGTATGTAAGCTGCGTGAGGCTTTGAGGGATTTGTCCTGAAAGCTTGTTTTGTGAAAGGTCCAGTGATTCAAGCCGTCTTAAATTCCCGAAAGATGATGGGATGGGACCAGTTAGGAGGTTACCAGATATATTGAATGAGATCAGCCCCTCTAGGTTTCCAATAAATTCAGGAATCCTCCCTTCAAATTTGTTGCTTGAGATGTCAATCACTGCAAAGGCTTCTTGAATCTTCGGATAATATCTCTCCACACTTTTGCTAGTTATTGTGATTGAGTAAAATTCACTGAAAAATAGCTGAAGACTAGGAGTCTGGATACTTGTCGCTGCCGTCATATATGTTGACTGGTTTCGAGTGACACCCCTCATGACATTCCCGGAAAACATGTTTTGAGATGGAAACTTGCCTCTGAAACTATTAGAAGATAGATCCAGAAATCTCAACTCAGGGAAATATTCGACACTGTCCAGATCAGGTTCCTCTATCAGACCGTAGAACGTGTTGCGGTGCATTGCCAAAAGTTTTAACTCTGGAAGAGCCCCCAACCAAAACGGAAAAACGTCGCTGAATTTATTGTATGACAGATCGATAAACTCAAGTTTCATGCAGTTCCCCAACGACCTCGGTAGTTGCCCTCGCAATTGGTTATGACTAACATCAATCCACCTCAGACTGCTTGTGTTGGTGTATGTTTCAGGAAGAAAGCCGCTGAAAGAGTTGTTTCCAAGATTTAAAACTCGCAGATCAACGCTGAAGTTTCCGAGACAGGGGGGAAGCATTCCGCTCATATTGTTGTTGGAGAGATCAAGGAGCTGAAGAGAAGTCAGACTGCAGATCAATGGTGAAATTGTTCCATTTAGATTGTTGTTTCCAACACGATAGTGAACTGTGTGTGGTGGAGGCATCGGTAGCGGCCCATGTAGCGTGTTATTCTTGAGCCCTAAAACTTGTAGGTTAACCCAAGGAAAGGCATCTGAAGGCTGGACAATGCTTGAAAGGAAGTTGTGAGAAATGTCCAGGTACGTCATAGTCTTTGTGCTTGTGTTCAACATCCATTTTGGTACTTCGCCATGCAAATTGTTGGTGGAAAGGTCCAAGAACACCAATGTTTCTCGATACTGCAGGAAACTTGGGAACTCTTTTATGTTGCACGAACCCAATCCTAGAACTCTTAACTTTGGAAGTAGGCTTGCATTCATACTTCCTGTTTCTGTAAAAAAATTCAAACTGTTACGAGATAGTTGTAACTCGACGAGCCCTTGTAACTTATGAAACATGTGGAACTCCACTATACCAGTCAGATTATTATCAGTTAGATCTAATCCCTCGAGATTGATGAGATCGGATAAGGAATTAGGAATTGGACCGGTTAAATGATTCGAAGCCAGAAAAAGTTTGGTGAGATGGGTGAGATTTCCTAGAGAAGGAATTGGACCGGTTAACAGATTTCGAGACAAAGAAAGTCCTGTGAGGTGGATGAGATTTCCTAAAGAAGGAATTGGACCGGTTAACTGATTCCAAGACAGAGAAAGTCTTGTGAGGTGGGTGAGATTTCCTAAAGAAGGAATTGGACCGGTTAACTGATTCGAAGACATAAAAAGTTCTGTAAGGTGGGTAAGATTTCCTAGAAAAGGAATTGGACCAGTTAACTGATTCGAAGATAGAAAAAGTTTTGTGAGGTGGGTGAGATTTCCTAGAGAAGGAATTGGACCGGTTAACTGATTCGAAGACAGATCAAGTTCTGTGAGGTGGGTGAGATTTCCTAGTGAAGTCGGGATGTAACCGCTAAAATTATTAAAGAAAAGTGACAGGACTTCGAGCTTGTTGAGATTACTGAGAGCAGAGGGGATGGAATCACTAAAATCATTATATTCAAGATAGAGCTCCTTCAGTTGGGTAAGGTTTGCCAATGAACTAGGGACTGGACCGTTAAAGTTATTTCCTGAAAGGTCTAAATATATGAGCTGCCCAAGATTACCAAGTGAAGATGGAACCAAGCCCGAGAAATAGCATGCTGCCAAATCAAGGGACGACAATTTGGCCAGCTGTGAAATTTGGGATGGGATTTGGCCAGAAAAGACAGAATTAGAGAGACTAAGATGCATGAGCCTAGGGAAATTCCTAATGCTAGTAGGAATTCGAGAGTAGTTGAAGTGGTTGTCAGCGAGGTTCAGCACTTGAAGCTGAACAAGCCGGAAAAGGCTGCTGTTGGAGTTGATAGATCCCAGGAGACAGCTGCTACTCAGATCAAGGCCAATCACATGACCCGTCCTCTTGTCACACACAATGCCATCCCATGCACAGCAGTTGCCATTTCGTCCTTCAGCTAGTTTCCATTGCAAAGTCTTTGGATAAGCGTCATCAAGATCTGAGGCAGATCTGTTAATGATGAAGCTTTCCTTGAATTGCAGCAGGGCAGACCTCTCCTCGTCGTGACAAGATTGCTGCAATGAGGAAACTGGTGAGCTAACAACCACGAGATGAAACAACAGAAGTTTTGAAAGTATATAACACATATTGGACACAAACAAGCACCGGCGGAATCCCATTGTGTTTTGTTTGATCTGCACTCTTTAATATTAGCATGGGAGTGAGGTTGAGAGAGAGGCTTTTTATAGACTGGTGGTAGGGTTTCCGCACGTTAGTGTGTAAAACTTTTCTAAAATGAAATGTGTATCACGATTGGTAGGGTTCCATTGTTTTTCCACTGTCTACTAATTCATTAAACTGAAAATATGAGTTTAGCTTTTGAAACTTAATTTTCTCCACATCCGAAAATTCATGAATTATGTTTGACTCTACACATTTAATAAAATTTGATGCCTAAAATACCCTTATTTAAATGTTTGATGTACACAATTAATTCCATACAAATTGTAACAATAAAACGTGCCTAATATATAATAAAAAAAATAATAAATTCATTGCCTAATATATAATAACAATAAAACGTGCCTAATATATGTAATAATGTATGCTTAGTTTTTTTTAACAAACAATGTGGTTCAAATTCTCTTTTGGCGAGAATCAAACCTAAAATCTTTCACTTACAAGTGAAGAGAAATATCACTAGACCGTAGTAGTAAATAACAATAATACATGCTTAGTTAAGTCAATAAATTATATTTTACATAGAAATGTAGGTAAATTATTTCACACACACACACACACATATATATATAACAAAAAAATGCCTGATATACGTAAAAGTTCATGCAAAATCATTTACCTTAAAAAAAGTGTTATTTTATTCAATCTTAGTTTACCTATTATTTGTACATAGAATAATAAAATGTGCCCAAAATATATGACGATACATACAAAATAAAATACCTACATAATGAAGAAATGTTATTTGATTCAAAATTAATTTACTTACAGAATAAAGCAATTTTATGTGATTCAAAATTAATTTACCTAATATTTGTACATATATCTTATAATAATAAAATATGCCAAATATATGTAATAATACATGAAAAATAAATTACCAACAAAATACAAGAACATTATTTGATTCAATATTAATTTACCTAAAAAAATATGTTATTTGCTCATCATAAATTTACATATAGGTAGATTAATTAGTATAATATGTTTGAACATATCTATATGTGCGTGTGTGTCTGTGTATGTGTCTTTAGGTAAAATAAATATGTGCAATAATTATTTGTTCGTTGTAATTAAGGTGAGTAATAGCATTTAATGATTTATTTTGAATACCGTGGTACAAGTTGTAAATATTTTGTAATAATACGTCAATTACTTTTCTACACCCTCAATTAAATCATGTGTTAAAGATGTGATTAGCTTTATGACTTCTTTTTAGTGGGAAATAAAATATGGATTCGTTTTGGATATGCTTTTAAAATAACTGAAAGCATTTTTGGTGAAAATGTTTTTCGAACCAATCCTTAGTAAAAATGCAAGTAAATCCTAAAAAAACACTTACAGTACTTTTGGAACCCAAAAACATTTTCTCTAAAAGCATTTTAAGCCATTTTAAAAGCACATACAAATGAGCCATATATTATTGATCCAACCATCTTTCTTGTACATTCAAATGAGTTACTCTTATACTCCCACTTAGTATTACGGTATAGTAATATTCTTCTTCCCTTGTAAGTGAGAGGTCTTAGGTTTGATTCTCGCCAAAGACAAATTTGAACCACATTACTGCTAGCCATTTGTGCGGCTAAGTCCATCCTCTTAGCAAGATAATATCGTTTATTCAGATGAGTTGCTCTTATTCATTTCTTTGTTAGTCATTATGCACATAATTACTTCTTATTCTTTAAGAGTGTTGATATTCCCACCTCGGTGTCTTATTTCCCCACTTACCATTTAATGAAAATATTAATGACAAATTTATCCTTTTAAAGGAAGACTTTAAACCCTTATTTAATTAATTACTAAAATTTTGAAAAAAAAACAAAACATAATTTAAAATAATAAATAAATAATGTTGGGTGGGGTGTAATATCTGTGGCAGAGAGGCTAAGAAAGATTTTGGGCTACAATCAACAGAAAGGTTGGAGGAACGAATGAGTCTGTGCTAGACAAAGGCGAGAAACTTCAACAGAGGAGAATGAGACTTGGTGGTGAAATTTGCGGCATTGACAGAAAAGGAGGAAGAAGTGTGGTTTGGGATCCTGGGTTTCTGCAGGTCGGCGATAAGTGTATGTACTGGGGTTTTCCCGGGAAGGGGTAATTAGGCTATAGGTATGGAATTCAGTAAAAATAGAGGGTGGGGATCTGGAAAGAGATTGGGAAGGTAGATTTGGAGTTAGTAGGAAAAGATATTATGAAAAGGAAGCCATGGTTTTAAGCACATGCATGGTTTGAAGGAGAGGACGAATGTCCAGGTCTTGCATTTTCTTTTATTTTTTCTATTTTTATTTATTTATTTTAATATTGTTTAAAGATGTATTAGAGTTATCTAAAACAAAATATATTAGGGTTATTTTGGAAATAATGGTGGGTGGAGAGATAACATTTTACTTTTTTAACTTTTTACGGTGGGTGGGATTATCATATTGGTGGGAAAATAGGATATTGGGGTAGGTCGAGTAGCACTCTTCTTTAATTTTCATATGATAGTTGTTATTGGACATTGCACCATTCTTGTACGAGTTGTTTTTTAGGCTTTTAACCAAAATACTTCTTGAGATTTGCATAACTCATCACTTTGGTCTATGAGACGTACAATCATTAGAAATGGTTCCTAATATTATCTACTATTCATCAGTTTGGTCAATTCATTAAACAACTCCATTAAGTTAAAAAGTATTTTTGTCAAATTAAATTCTCCACTTGTTTTTTCACCCTTTTCTCTTATCTCTCTCGTCTTTTCGACCAAAGTCCTCATCTCTCTCATCAATTTGTCATTGTCGGTAAAGGTGAATAGGGTTTCTGAATTGGGGTTTGAGTGACAGAGATTGGATTGGTGTAGGGTTAAGATTGAAAATCAGAAATCAGTAAGGACCGATTGTGTTTTAATTACAAAGTTTTGTGCTTATGATTAGAACCGTTCATACTATAAGTCACACTGTAAAGATCATCTCTACATAAAATAAATTAAAACTATGGTTGTTTAGTCAATATATTGTAGCAAATACATCAACGGTTCGCAATGCTTTTACCAATACCGTTCATTTTGTTTTCAAACAGTTTGATGATAAACAACCTTAGTTTTAATTGATTTTTTGCAAAGGCGATCTTTATTGCGTGATTTATAATATGAACGGTTCTAAACACAAAATGTTATAAATTGACTATAAATAATTTTGATAAATTTTGAGTAAGAGTTCCTACTTATTTTTTAGTAGTCAAATATTATTCTTTGTTAAATGGTATGTAGTGGTTGATGTGTATGTTTACTGTTGTCTTTTAGTGTATGAAATTGTATAAAAGTTTTGGCATTGAATTAGAGCAGAGAAGATAGGAAAAGGATCCGTTTTGGACCTTAGTGTTTAGAGTCTTCACATCAAACAATCTGGACCGCATAAATTGAATCCAACAATTTCTATTAATTCATTTTCCTGGCCCACCAAACATAACCGACGATCCTGATTTAACTCTCAAACTAATCAACGGTCTAAATTGCTTGATGAAGAGGCTCCGGACACTAAGGTCCGGAGCGGATCCAAATCCTTTATCCTCACCACCATCAACTATATAGTGTATGCGCATTGCTTATCATATACCTCATCATTTGTAACATGTTTTTTCATCTAATTCTGGTTAGCTTTTACATTAAATATTTCTTTTTTAATTTTTTTAAAATTAATCATAATTAAATCAAAAACACGTGACAAAGGATCATGTGTATGATGAGCATATACCAAGAAATGGATGACATAATTTGGAACATCATATGCGAGACGACTTTCCAGAAGTATTCTTATTAAGTCAACTTTCCGGAACAGTTTTGACTGGATACAGACCCTATCACATTTTCTAATCAACCACACATCATTTATAAGGCGACTGTATACATGTCACATTCAGATCATTAATAACATTTAGCGTATCGAAAGGAGAATGATGATATACTTTGGAACCAATCCGTGTGTTGTGCAGCCTTGCTCTTATATAAAATGATATACTTTGGAACCAATATTCGGTGTCTTGTGTGTCCCAAAGATGTCACGGACAATGAAGCAACTCTTCCTCTTTGCAGCGCAGCTTGGTGGTTTTGCTTTCAATCTTTTCCTCCTAGTTCATGCCCAAGATCAATCAGGTATGAATTCTAAATACAGTAGTATAATAAAGTTAAGGGTTTTTATCGCAAATGATCCTTGAAATTAACCCACCCTATCAAAATGGTCTCTGACCCCGTCCCTCTTCTCCACCATCGATCTGCTCTAACACAAACGTTCTCCCAATAGATTTGTAAGTATTTGAATTATCAGATGAAGCTCGCAGCTCCTTCATGATTAGAAAAGCACACTTCTGCATGTGCGTCTGTACATGCTTCAATTTCGCAGCGAGCTCAATCATGCTGCCTTGAATCTCCAAGAACGCAGCTCTGTTGGCTTCGTCGACCATTTTTCCCAAGATTGAATCTTTTTGAGTTCTTGGTTTTAGTTTGTTTATTGCCCTCAAATCTGAAAGAAGAGGTGGCTGTGAAACAAAATCCAGGTCCCATGCACTCCCATTGGCCATGAAAAGCGTATGACAAAGATCCATGAGATCTGCCCCTTGATTAACCCCACAAAATTTAGAAATTCCCCACAAAAATCTCCAAAAAAGTTGAAAAAACAAATTAATGGGGGGGAAGTAGAAGATGAACAGTACTGTTCATATATATATATATATATATATTGTTTTTAATTATTTAAATATTTTCAATTCACATGGCAATATTTAATTGACTTGTAGAATCCAGTAATGTGTCACATCAGCATATAACAGAATTTTTTACGGAATTGTGACAGAATAACCACATTAATTTGTGACACCTATTTTCAAGGATTACATTGATTGATTTTCAATTTCAAGAACCATCTTGATTAATTTCAGGACCATTTGTGATAAAAATCGAAAAAGTTAATAAACAATTAAGAACTCTTTCTTATATTTGTAATATATCTGTGCCAGGCTTCATTAGCATAGATTGTGGCCTTGGGGGAGATTCCAGGTATAATAGTCCGTCGGGCATTACCTATATTTCGGATGAAAGCTTCGTAGCCACTGGTGAACGGAAGTCTGTGTTGCCTGAATACAAAAACAAGTATACCCGGTCATACAACTCTCTTAGAAGCTTCCCTGAAGGTATCCGAAACTGCTACAAAATAAATGTTACAAGTAAAACCAAGTATTTGATCAGAGCAGGTTTCTTTTATGGGAATTATGATGAACAAGATGAAGTACCCGAATTTGAGATACATCTTGGACCTAACTTGTGGGATACAGTGAAGTCGGAAGCAGTTTCTATCGAGCTCATACATGTTCCTCTGCGAAACTATGTACATGTTTGTCTGGTGAAGACAGGCTCCGGGGTTCCATTTATATCAGTTATAGATCTCAGGCCTTTAACCGATGCCTCGTACAAAACAGTAAAAGGGTCCTTGTCACTTCTCTGGCGGCGTGACACTGGTCTAACAGCTGACCTTGGGGATTACAGGTGAGTGATTTACATGTTACTATTGTCTCCAATTTAACCACATATACAGTCCGGCAGGATCCTGTTTTTTCACGAAATGGCTTAGTGTTAAATAGTTGTAGAATCATTTATAAGTAGCAATTTATATTCTATCTAGTTTTCGAGGTAGGAAATATAACATTCATCAACATTGTATGCATGTATTGATGCAATACCTTTATTTGTATAGGTATCCATATGATATTCATGATCGAATCTGGAAATACCATGACGACAACGGCTCTTGGACAAAATTAAATACCTCATCCACCATCAATTCAGAATTCGAGTATCAACTACCATCCGTCGTGATGGGCACGGCTGCAACGCTGAAAAGTTCAAATGATTCGTTGAATCTTTTATGGGGGGCTTATGATGACACTGAAGTACATCATGTTTACTTGCACTTTGCAGAAGTTGAAAAGCTCCAACCCAACCAGTCTAGACAGTTCAACATTACTACAAACGGAGAGCTCTGTTATGGGACACTTGCTCCTGATTATTTGTCCACAACGACAATATTCTGTACCGCTGAATCCTTGAGTGGACCAGGAGTACAAAATAAATTTTCAATTATTAAGAGTGGAAACTCTACCCTTCCACCCATCCTCAATGCCATCGAGATTTATGAAGTGAAAGAATTCTTAATATCAGACACCAACCAAGACGATGGTGAGTCATATTGATTCCTTACACAAGCTTAAATTCCTTGCTATTGGTTTAGTGCCTCACCTAATGTGTGAGTTTTATTAAGATCCTATGTTTGCTTGTGAAAATATTAGTTGAGGCAATCACAAACATCAAGTCAACCTATAATATTGAAAAGAACTGGCAAGGAGATCCTTGTAACCCTCAAGTTTACTTATGGGATGGTCTAAACTGTAGCTATCATGGAAATGATCCCCCAAGAATTATATCCTTGTAAGTATAAATATCTTCACACCAAATTGCAGATTAATTTTCAGTACTTATAATTTTATTCATATTATGGACTATGCAATCAGGAACTTGTCTTACAGTGGATTAGAAGGGGAGATTTCTCCTTCTCTGTCAAATCTAACAATGATACAGACATTGTAAGTGTATCTAAATAATCTGTCAAATCTAACAATGACACGAATCACTATGGAAGAATTCCAGTCATCATAATCAATAGTGTTAAATGAGTTGAGCTGCTCATTGCAGGGATTTATCAAACAACAACTTAAGAGGATCAATTCCAGAAATTTTGTCACAACTGCCGACGTTAAATGTCTTGTAAGTTATTTTGTTATATGTGTGCGTGTGTATTTTGTTATTGTCTTATAGCTTATTTACGCATTTGAAACTTATAGCTTATTTACGCATTTGAAACTCAATACAAGTCTTGCACCATGTAACTTAAATTGTGTCACTTAACTTCCTAAAACTCAACTTGTTTTTCACTTTATCATATGCCGTCAAAGTCTGTTAAAATTGGTGACATGACACAAATAGGACACATTTTTTGCACAAATAGATGCTACTAGTAAATGTGTCTGCGCGTTGTTGCGGGTTTTAAAGAAAAAAAGCAGTGACTTTCCACTCAATATGGCTAGGCGCAATTCAATAAGTGTTGGATTAGCAAGTGACAATATATATAACAATCTTTCTCTTAAAAATAATAAACAAAGAATGAGCATACGTGGTTTCGGTCTTCAATTTTCTGTCCATCAATGAATTAAGCTTTATGAAGTTTAAACCATAATTATTGAGGTTAGATTGCAGGACAACCAACTTGTACTTGTTTTCTGGCAAATTTGGGGTGCTTTGATTTCTAGACTTTGAGTAGAAACTGATTAGACCATGGGCTAATATTCAAGTACCACAAAATATAATTTTATCGTAGTAAGCTTTTCGATTCACTCCAAATGAAGATATTATATGTTCACATATATATATTCACAACCATAAGAAAGAAGAAAACAACTCTTGGTACAGAGCAAAAAGGAAGCACTAACGGATACAACCTCTATCTTGAAAATTCAACAAAGAAAAGAGAATCCAGAAACCAAACCCATCAATCAATTCATAAAATCAATTGCTAATCACAAAATCATCCGCCCAATTCTGCCGTAAAACTCACTCACCAGGAACCCACGCTTTTCTGCGTTTAAATTTTTCTTCGAATTTTGGGTCGGCGTTGTTCTCTTCGTCAATAAACTGCGGGCTTGATCAAGATCCGTCAAACTCCCACTTCAATTTTACAAAAGCTGCACAGAGAAATAAAAAATAAAAAAACACAAAACAAAGTTTGACAAAGGGGCACAACGTTGCAACACATTGAGGGAAAATGTTCAATCAAACCATTGGATAACATTTTCTCAGGCACCCAAAAAAATCCCACAAACTCAAAACCACAAAAATCCAATCTAAAACATCGAATCACATACTCAAGATGCACAAAAGATAAACTAACAAATCCAAAACGAAATAAAACAAAAAATTAAGAATAAGCAAGCAAGAAAATCAGAAAACTCACCGGAAATGGTAGGAAGTACAGACGAAAAAAATTCCAACAAAGGCGATACAGAGGAAGCTTTGAGACACAAAGAAAAGAAAGCCAAAAGTAGGCAACATCAGCGACACAACCAAAGAAATCCCTAATCACCAGTGAGTTGGAGATAGGAGAAAGAAACCCACCTCGTTTCGTTTCCTTGCTTGTGGGAACTGACAACCGCACCAACCTCCACTCTCTCGCCATAGTTTCACTAGTTCTAGTAACAATGCAATAATAGAAAATGTGGCCATTTTCCCACTAAAATTCCCGAATGTGTTTCAAAATAATGATGACCTTTTGTGAAAGGGCGTCGTACTCGGAGAGACACCAGCGACATCCAGTAATTTTTATTTTCTATTTTAAATACAAATTTGTTTAAATCTAAAATTCATTTTCTATGTTCGAGTTATTTGTTTTGTGAAAAAAAAAAAACCTTTTATCGACACATTGTACTTATGTGGCAGTGCCATGCATTTAAGTAAAAAGTGGGTCCTATTTATGCCATGTCACTAATTTTAATGGATTTTAAGTGACATATTTTGAGTTATATGGGGCAAAGTGAGCCTCATAATGAGTTTTATGAAGTATACGTGTAAATAAATTTTAAGATTAAGTACATAAAACCTCCTAATCTTTTAGTGTCATTCCAAATTCGTATCAACCATTTTTAACTTTCCAAACAAGTACCCAATCTATTGAAAATGTGACATCTGTTAAGTCCCAGTTAATTTTTCCATTAAATGTGCATGTGGCGACACTGGGTCCAACCTATTGAAAATGTAACATCCGTTAAGCCCCAGTTAATTTTTCCGTTAATCCTATATCTTGTTATATATATGTCCTCATCTAGAAAGCATGGTAACTATATATGCACTGCTCAATCTACCTTTGCAGAAATTTGGAGAATAACAACCTCACAGGCTCAATTCCGGTGGTACTCATTGACAGATGGAAGGATGGTTTACTATCATTAAGGTGTGCCACCCTTTTTTTATAGCAGAAGGATGAGCTTTGCTGAAGAAAATAGAAAAAAACTATACAGTAAAATAGAAAAAAACTATATCCGGACAGCCGTAAGTTTTATACAAAAGTACGTTTTTTTAAAACAAAAGTACTTTGATAGCTTAATTGGAGAGGGAAAAAAAAAAAACATGTGCGTGTATGATATTGAGCTCAGACCGACTAAAATATAATCTATCAGTCTTTCATTTTTTTTTTTAAATTTCTTTCATCCTAGAAATTTAAAATGATGTGGCATTCCGCAAAGACTTTATTTTTGGAGATAAGAACACGTATTACAATTTTTATTTGGGGATTATATTATCTTTTACCATAATTGATTAAACAATACAATATTATTTTTCGTCTGTCAGTTTATGCGAAGATCCAAACCTATCCGGAAATGTTTCTTGCAACAAGAAGAAGAACAGGAAGTATAATTTTTTTGTTCCGATGATAATTGTTTCGGTTGTTGCATTGACAGTCCTCTTACTAAGTGCAGCTATCTGGTGTCGGGCTGCTTCTAAAAGGAAACGGCAACATGGTAAGATTCCATATTTGTTAACGTCATCTTCTTCTGCAATAAATAGTCACAGACAGAAGGTTTTGATTGTATAAATATCATGGTTGTAGGATACAGCACAGATGCAAATGTAACCATTCAGCATGGGTCATTTGAGCCAAACGGGAGACAGCTTAGGTACTCTGAGATAGTACAGATTACCAAGGGGTTCAAGAGGGTTCTTGGAAAAGGCGGCTTTGGAACAGTTTATCACGGCCACATAGACGACACTCAGGTAGCTGTCAAGATGCTTTCACCGTCATCATTTCAAGGGTTTCAGCAATTTCTCACAGAGGCACGTTTGTTACATTAAATAAACTAATCCACTGTTTTTCGGATCAATATTAATCTTATTAATTACATGTAGCGTTTCTGACCTGCTAAATTACAGGTTAATCTTCTTATGAGAGTTCATCATAGAAATTTGACAAGTCTTGTTGGATATTGCAATGATGAAACCAACATAGGGCTGATGTACGAGTACATGGCCAATGGAAACCTACGAGAACATCTTTCAGGTTTGGCTGCAAATGAAATTACTCAGTACTAAATTTGCCTTTCATTTATTGATTAACTAGTACTTTTAAATTCATTGGTAGTCCTTAATTTGATAATTCTATTTTCCTCGATCCCCTGACTTTATAAAATAAGATAGTTATATTTTTTCATGGACGCAGGTAGCAGATCAAATATCTTGAGTTGGGGAGATAGACTTCAAATAGCAATAGAAGCTGCACAAGGTCTGTATAACTAACCAACCATATTATTTAGACACACAAAAATGATACATGCACAAAAACTTGATGTATATTTAAACTAACCTTAATAATAGATTAATTTAAATCAAATTAAATTCGCAAGCACATGAATCAACTGTAGTAATATATGCAAATACAATGTCGATCCCACAGGGATGGCTTTAACACCAATTTAACCGATTAATCACGCTAGACTTAATTAAACAAACAAATGATACATTGAATTGAATAATTGGGTAATTGATTAAGACTAAAATTAACAAGAAAAAAGAAAAGACAATTAATTAAAATAAATACACGACATAAGAAAACCTAAGGTTATGAATCCACCAACAACAATCCTATTTACTTTTCCTAGAGCCAACTACTATCGAATTATTCTTTCTAAGGTATGAATTAATCCGTGGTCAGGCATCAACTCTTTTATCTCTACATGATAATTATATCCTATTGGTTAGGCATACAATTAAACACATAAAAACCCATTAAGCGTAGAAGAATCATGTC